>ML780999.1:226839-248734 GCA_009831015.1 Picea engelmannii | reverse complement strand
TGAAGAAGGAAGTACATGTAGGCCCTGAAGATAATTAAAGAAAAGAATTACAAAATAAGAAAGTGTCAGGTCGGCCCTAATGTTAAAAGGAAGTGACAAAAATGGTATAAATAAACATCATTATACATTCATTTGATACAAGTTGAATTTCAAAGGTAATAAGAAGAAAAGAAAGCTGGATTTCAAGGGAGGATGAAGTCTTTTGGTGATGTGTTCTAAGGTATGTTATTTTCATGTCATCTTACCATTTTTGCTATAAATTTTTTTCTAAAATGATTTAGATGGTGAAATAACTATGGTATTGAGAAGCCATATCAAGGTACCTCTGGTAAAACTTTCAGCTCTTGATTCACTATAATTATGGAGATACACTCTATGGAATATAGTGTTTGTGACCAGTCCTCAAGCTAGTCAATAAACAGGTGTTCCGGGTAAAACATTCATAAATTTTTCATACAAAATCCAAATGTAGTGGGACCACTTCCATTAGAAATAGTACAGACTATAGTTTCTTGTGTGTGAGTTTCAGAATCGGATGTTCAATATTGAGCGTGGGGCATGCTTTACAAGTTGGGTTTTCTAAACAGACCAGAATTGAATAAAGTCTACCATTATTTCTATAACCTCTTTTTGGGGAGGATTCAAGGAGTGAAAATTGGATGAGTTTCAGAGAATACATTGAGTAATATTATCTACAAGATCAGAGTACTCCAAGAATTGAAGAATTGCAGAAATTGAAGAAGACTCAGGAAGCATTATCAAGTTCTATGTGATGATTGGTTGATGGTGATGATTTAATGTAAAGTTTTATTATCTCATATATTCTTGGGTGGAAGGAAGGGGCAAGGATGGAGAGTTCAACTCTCTCTTGAAATTGGAGGATTGTATCTTCCTCTTGGAGGTTTATCCCTCCCTTTATATTTGGAAGTTGTAGCTACCTTTGGAAGTCATTACTTCCCTTGAACAATAAACTATTGATTATTTCTCATATATTGTGCATGGTGTATTATGGTGTATTGGTGTAACTCTTATACTATTGTTCATTGCTCATTGGATATAGTTGAATGGTTTAAGTATAAGTTGAAAAATGTTTTAAATTGTACTTGATAATGATTCACCCCCTTCTCAGTATCAACAGAATCTAGAAGAATGAATTGAAACTAACTCTTAATTCTTTCCAATCCCTCCAACCTAATATCCAACCTAACATGCATGAGACAATAATTAAGGAAATATAACACAAGATGGGTGATAAAGTACACATGTCTCATCTTGGAGCTTATGTCCTTGCAAATCATTTTCACTTACTTACTTAGATGCATGCCCTTCACATGCTAATCCATATGGTTCTTAATTATAGTGTTATTCCAATGTTTAAAGTATGCATAACATCACCTTCATGCACCTCCATGAGGACCAAAACTTGTCCAATTATCTCCTTAAGATATTTAAAATGATATATTTAATTGGTACTTTAAGGTAGTTGTATATATATATATATATATATATATATATATATAAAGGTAGAGTAGTGTTTTAGTTGGGATTGATGTTAATTTTGTGTATATTGATTCGAATCATGTCTAACCTTGGCATATGATTGTGGGATTTGTGTGTAAACAATTTGGGGTTATAGCTATAGCGTCATGACAACGATTTTTTCCTAGTTAGTTACGGATTCTCCTAGTCCAATTATTTCTCTCTCTATATATATAGATAGATCAATTACCCTATATTCAATTATCACCTTATATTCAATTTGTAAAGTGTTTGTTTATACATTGAAAGGTGGAAGATTAAACATCATTTCCCTTATATTAATGTGGATATTTATATGGTGTTGATGTAAAGTCAGTATGAACATTATATACCATTTTTAACCACAATATATATTCTTTCACTTCATCAACAATGTTATTCTGATGATATAGATTTTGTTGGCGGTTTTTCTTTCCATGTTATGTTATGCCTTTCACTGCTTTCCTTTCTATGGCCAACTGATTCCAACTGATTCCACTGATTCCAATTATAAATAAATTGTTATGTATATGAACCTTGTTTCCTTTAGTTGATAAGCATATCACAAATCCATCTCTATCCATATGTCACAAACTGCTCATGACCCTGCTACTCAACTGTCCACAATGTTGATCCATCTGTCACTATACTATACGGATGCAACTGATCAACACATATCAAATGTGTCCACTGCAAACCAAACTATGCATGTTTGGAACAAATTCTATTGAAGATATCCCTTCATGAATACATATGTGAAATAGAATCATAAACTTTTTTCTGCCAACTGATACTTGTGTAGGAACACTACTTCTCAACCGATCAATATATTACTCTATACTTTTGTTATATGACTACATTGAATTTGTCTCCGTAACCACTGCTCGAAATCTAGTTCTTTGATATGTAGTATGGACTCCCCCTGTTCAATATTCATATTTACTAGGAGTCTCCATGCCAGATGGCTCGGAAAAATACCTACTCTCATGCATATTAATCTTCTTTTTCATCTATGGAGACGTCTTCCTCTTCATTCTCTTTCTAAATATTTTTATCATCTTGAGTTTCAACATCTTCTTCTTTATCCTTTGCCTGAATTCTGAAACTTTCTTCTTTTCCTGTAAATGCATCATGATCTTGTGTTGTTGCAAATCTTGTAAGTACAATTCCTTGGACATGTTCTTCATTTACCTGCTCTTCATGTTCTTCACTTCTTTTCCAAGCCTTCTTGTATCTTTCATCGGTATTTTCTTTCATGGGAGGCTTTATCATGCTTCTATAATGTGTCCATAGTTATGGCATTTGTAACATTCAATATTATGTGGAGCCACATATGCATTTCTTATTTGAATGTTTCTTTCATAAGCCCTGCAATTTGCAACCTTATGTCCAAAGTTAGTACAATAAAAACAATGACCATAAAATAAATTTACATACCTAGGAGTGAATGACCTTCTTTGTTATGTAGTCCTTCTGAATTATTTCCTTGTATGATCATGATCTTCTCTTTTGTGCATCTCTTCATCGTGGTTGAAGATTCTTTGATGAGTTCATGTAGAAGGTCTTATGTATTCACTTCTTACATGTCAACTTCTCTAGAGTTGGTGTTCTAAGATTCTTATTTCTTCAACATTTGATTCCTCGTGACTTCTTATATTCACTTTGCTTCTTCAAGATGGATCTTCAATGTGAATATTTCATCTTCAATTTCTCTTGCTCATTGACTAAATTTTGCTTCATGATTTTTTTCCTTTTTAATCTCAGGGTTGTCTTCTATTTCATTGGGTTTTCTTTCTCATCACTTTCAATCTTCAAATAAGGGAATTCAATTTAAATATGTACGCACTCTTCACAAGTAAAGAAAAAGTACTCACCTCTGTAGGCTTCCGTCACTTTACACTCTTCTTCTTCTGAATTTTTCAGAAATGATGAGAATCTTTCTTCTTGTTTTGTATCGGCATATTCCTTAGCATTCTCTAACTCTGTGATAGGTAAAGAATAGATATTATGTAGATTCTCCCAAAAAAATTTAGTTGATGATAATTTACCCACTCTGTCTTTTACTTAATCATATAGTCCTTATAGGATGAAAGCCTTTGCTGTTTTGTTTTTCTTCTTCAATTCTTTCTTGGTTGCAGTCTTGGGTTTCTTTGCAACATTGTATCCTGTCACAATTGATTTCCAAATGTCATACCCATGTTCCTGTAAAAATACCTTCATCCCTCCACTCCATATTTCATACTTCAGACCATTCTTACCATTGAACATTGGTGCTCCATTCATATCGCACTCCATGATCTACCTTCCAGTGGTTAAATTATTTCCTTGAAGGAACTAGCTCTGATACCAACCAGATCCTCTCACTTGGATCATACACCAAGGACACCTCTCAACTAGATGTCCAACATCACCAACACATGCCTCTACCAAACATGTACCAAGATCATCAACATACCATCACAAGGTATGTGTCTCAACCATGTATCAAACCATAAACCTATACCATACCAAGCATTAACCATATACCATAACCTATACCAAAACAATGCATCAACCATGCACCAACACTTGTGCCAAATCATGCATCAACCATGCACCTAAACATGTACCATATGCCTCAACCATGAACTATGTATACCAACCATGTACATGCACATCAACACCATACCATGTGTCAACCATGCACATCAACCATGTACATCAATCATGTACATCAACACATGTACCATACCATATACCATGAAATGTGTCTCAACTATATATCATATCACTCTCAATCATTCCATGTACCATAAGATAAGCTTCAAGTATATTCCAATATCACAAAGATGTGCCTTTAGTAATGAACCATAACAACCATATACCAAGTACCAAGATTATGTCTCAAGCATGCAACAATATCACCTCAACGATATGAAATCATGTACCATCGAGGGCCTCCAAGATATGCCTTAAGCATGTGTCATGCCATCCAAGATACAATCCTAAAAAAATACATAAAAGACATACCTTTACTCATGAACACTAGAAGAATACCATCTCATATATTGTAGAAATTGTGTTGTACCATCAAACCTTGCCGCAACTCAACTAAGCATTCTTCTTTAAAAAAATTCCTCTGGTTCGTGACCTATCATCCTACAGCCCGCGAATACCTCATAACCTAGCATTTTTTGCAACCTTGATACTTTGTTCTTCGACCTTCCTTTGCTACCTCAGAAATATGTCGTCACAACCTTAGCAAAAATATCACTAGTTCACAAGCTATATAATGAATGAATAAGTGTGTGAGTGTACTTTTGAATGACTCCTTGAGGTGTTTATATACTTTTTCATAGTAACCTCTCTATTTACTTTAGGGATTTCTTGTTGCAACCACTTTACCCTTTGACTAAGACTTGTAACCAACTAGGGTCTTCTTAACCACTCTTCATGGATTCCAACTTTACAAAGCCATATCTCTCAGAAATTACACGATTAGTACTATCTATATATGAGTTTTTTACCTGCATTTACACTTTCCTTCATGTCCAAAAACTTCATTCAACTTTGGGTACCATAACCACACCTCTGGGATTCATGCAGACTTCATCAAATGTATCCATCACATATGTCGATATTAGCTAACCCACAATCAATATAGATCATACATATGATAACAAAGTATCCAACGATCTCATCCACATCTCTAGGAATTCTGGACTTCTCCAAGGGTTGACATCAATCTCTAAGGGTTGACATCAATATTCAATATCACTCTCCAAGGGTTGACATCAATGAAAACCAACTATCCAAACCAATTGTCCAACAATCTCCCCCTTTGGGATTGATGGCAACACCAATATCGATGAAAACACTTAGACATGAAAACACTCATGCTCATTCTCCCCTTGTGATCATCGCTCCTCATCAATGTTTCCATCTCTCTTCCTTTTACATCAATGACAAAGGTTATCTCCTCTTTTGGTTTCTCCACCTATCTTCATGCCTATGTTCTTTATCTTCAACTTTGACCAAAGGTTAACTCCCCCTATCGATATTCCTCCTCCTTATACTGTACCTACTCTAACCAAGCATGAGAAAAATAATAGCTCCCCCTGTGGGTATGTCTCCCTATTTGTATGCTACTAATATTCTTTTCTAGATCTCTCTCTCTCTCTCTGAAGATTTTTCTTCCCTTAAATTTTTTGTAAGATGTAGATCAATGTAGGGCTACCTTTATATGTTTCATTTCCTCTCTTCCAATGTTGTTTATTTTCCATTGGTGCTTCCTCTTGAATTTCACTGATATATATAAAAATCATTCAAAATTTTATTTCTTCATTTACTTGCCATGTTCACTTGACCATATTGTTAAATAAGTACAAAAGAAGTACTTGTGAACTTATTGTATTTTATTGTGGCACAACAATTACCACTAATTTTGACATAATCCAAATGTTGATATCACTTAAAAAAATCCATAAGTTAAACTATATCTAATTTGATACACATACAACATCCCTTAATACACATGAGGGATACATACAATTTTTTTCTTTATAGTTTATTTTCTATAATAAAACACCTAACCATGTAGCATTTGAAGCATTGATTTCCAGGATAAATTGTTTTCCTTCCTTGGGTAACATGAGCTTAGGTATGTGTTTAAAATTTTATTTCATTTTCTTGACTACATTGGCCATGTTCTCAATCTAAGGGGATAGATATTTCTTAAGATGCTTAAATAGAAAAGATGCATATTCTATCCATCATTTATAAAAATTACAAACATAATTAAGGCTTCCTAGAAACCTTTGTGATTGGGTTTTATCTTTTAGAACATAAGGGAAGCTAACTAATATTTCTAGTACATGGTCTTGCAAATGTAATTTTTCCTTTGACAAAAGAGGACCTAGGAACTCAATCCTTACCTTCCCAATTTCCAATTTGTCAAGGATACAACTTCACCATGTTTATAGACTTTCTGATATAATTCTTTCAAAATAATTACATGTTCTTTTAGATCTTTAGAGTAGATAATAATATCATCAATATGAACTATTGCAAATTGAAGATCTCAAAATATTTCATACATTCAATTCTTGGAATTTGAATGGTGCATTGGTCAAGTCAATTAGCATGACTTGCCACTGGTACTAGCCATGTGGCACTATAAATCTAGTTTTAAATCTATACTTTAAAGCAATCCCTATTTTCCAAAAACCACTCTTAAGATTAAATTTACTAAAAACATTACAATTACAAATATATATAGTTAATAACCATTTTTGGTTTGCCTCCCTTATTCTTTGAGTTTTTACTAACATGGAAGGCTAGATAATCCCAAGGAATTCTGTTTTTTGTTAGCAAATTCATTTCAAGTAGTTCCTTAATTTATCTTCTACAATAGGCTTGCTCTTCAAGTGACATTTGATATGCAGTTTCTATGGGACACCTATGAAGCCTTCCATGTAGGTAAAATCTACAAAATATTGTTATTTAGACTAGAATAAATTAGGAAGACTAGCTACACAATGTTTCTTCAATTTTTCCACAATGGATGCCAAAACAAAACTTGCATGTAATTCAACATTCTTAACTATTTTCTTAATTCTCGCAAGATTTTTTTGGGCTGAATCCACCACATTTTTTTGTGGAGGTAAATCATGTATTATTTTTTCATAAGAATTCTTACAAGGTACTTTAATCTAAATGCCTTCAAGAGGAAAATGCACATAAGATTAATTAAGTTCCACAAGTATTTATTGTATACTAAGAAATTCCCCTTCCCATGTTTTACACATTATTTTGGTCACCCCAATGATCAACTGATGACATGTGCTTAACTCTCTTCCATGTTCCCTGAAAATATTAAAAGAGACTTTCTCCAAGAGAAAAGTGATTTGCTTTTCCTCCCTCAAAAACTATGACAAGGAAGATCATTGCACCCTGCTTTATGCTTTGGGTGTCACTATGCTTGATCGTCACACGCTACACAAAATATGGATTGTGGCATTGTCATAGGTTGCCTGTGCATAGGGTGCGACAATGCTTAAGCAAAGGAAAAGTCAAAATTCACAAATGTTCTAGAAGATGAGGTGGCCTCCGATCAGTTTGGATCTTACTTGCTTCTCTGATTTAGTGGGATCATCCTGACCTCCTCATCCATCCCTCTTTTACCCTATATAAAGAGAGATCTCTCATGGAAAAGGAAAAGGTTGAAAAGGCTAAGATTTGCATATGCATGAAGATTTTTGCTATAGATTATACTTGAGATAGCTTTGCTTTATATCTCTAAGTCAGTTTTTGTATCTTCTTCATCAAAGGCATTGTATCAAAGGTGTGTGTGTTGGAGCACAGAGCCATTGAAAGGGATCTTGCAACATCAAGGCATGGGTTATATTCTCCACTTTCCATTTTAATATAATGCAACAATACATTTCTTCCCTATAAAGGTGTCTTAGCTTTTATTGTATAACTCCTTGATCTTATACATAGAATTCATTGGAATATATATATCTTTGTTCTCTCTCTCTTTTTTGGTTTGTTCTTCTTAAACAGGCTCACCATCCTGTAAATCCAAATATGGAGCGACAAGGACAACACTAGTGAGGATCAAGCGTCATTTAAAAGGTATGTCAGTCGTTCCTCTCTAAACTAGTTTATATGACAATGGAGTGTAAGGCAAAGTTTGTATTATGTTTTGTTTTGTTATAGCTTCATATGGAAGTTAGGGAGATTAGTTTGTGTCTGCACATACCGATTTGTCTGATAAAAAAATTGGCGACCATACTGGGGAAATGACCTCTTTTGGTTTTTTGCTTATTATTTTCTTTTATCCTACCTTATTTTGATCAATTTCATTCTCTGAGTCTGTGGGTGATCCATATTGACTCGTTGGTCCTGAAGGTTCATTGATAAATTTTGTCATTCTTCCCTATTTTCTTTTTATTCAAATATCATTGCATTGTGTCCTATTTACATCCTCCGACGATTCCTTGTCGTCGCACTCTAATTGTGCAGACTAGGGTGACAATATCACATTTTTCATTGTTGACAGTCTGTGATGATCCTAGATCGTTGCACTATACCCCTTTGCACCCTGTGACGATTCCTCTAGGAATTGTTGAGTGAAAGTCACTTTTCTCTTCTTTGCCCAGATTTGTATTTACTTCCTGGGATGAGCTTTTGGCACTAGTGAAAAAATGGTTTACAACTTTTAAGCCTGGATTTGATTGATTTTCAAGAATTGAGAGTCTTCTCTACAAGCTTTGTAAGTTTTGTTTCTCGATGTCTTGTCGCAAGGGTATAATATGAAGACTTTTTTCTTGGCTACTTGTTTGATAATTAGTTCGTGATTTTCTTTGAGTTTTGGATTGTTTTTAACTTTTATATTGTTGATTGATTAAGAAACAATTTTTGTTTGCATTCAACAAAAGGTTTTCTTATTTTTTCATTTTTTGTTTGCATTGTGAGTTTGATTTGGGAATTAGTGTTGAGAATGCTTTATCCTTCTTAGACCATTCTTTATTTTTGGATTATGTCTCTGTTCTGATTTGAAAAGGAAAGAACTGAAGTTTATTCTACTTTCTAGTAGTCTTTATAAGAAAAAATTTGCATTCACATATTTGTTGAAAGGAGGAAAATGGAGAAATCAGTTTTGATTGTTTGGAATTCATATCATTCAAAAATTGAGAAATTGTTCTTTGTAGCTTTTGTATTCTGGAAAAGAGAAACCTTCTCCCTACTATAATTAGAGTTAATTGAGTGAAACGGTTGAATTTCATATATTCATCTATTCTTGCATCTTATTGGGTCAAGGTCAAATACATCATCAGTTTCACTTTCATTTCCCTTTTGAGTAAACAACATCCTTTAAAATACAACGTAATTTTAAAATCTATTAGCAACTTTTATTTTCTATAATTTTTCTACACCAACATTAGCTAGGATTGTGCTATTGAATAGGTTGTAAGGAACACTCTCCAAAGCATCAAAACACACAATAGTATCTTTTGATAGGGAGAGTACAAATCCACTTGCTACATTTTGTCCCAGGAAGCCCTTCTGACACAAGGGTCAATCACGAGGTCGCAATAGGACCGGAAAATTTACTCACCCTTCTTTGTTGGTCTTAGTGTAGAGATTGCACGTATTATTGGGGGTCACTTGAGAAGAAAATCCTATGGGGACCTTCTCGAGTTGATTTCGGGATTAGATGTCCTGCCCTTGCGTGTGGATCAGACTATCGACTACTTCCCCATGCATCACTGCCGTAATTTGTAACTTTAGTGGCCTATCTCTTTATAATGTTTACATGAGGTGACTATGGAGGGGAAAGTCTTCACGATACCTGGAATCGACGTTGGCCAAACTCACTCGGGATCCTTGGAGGGTATACCCACGATTATGTGTGGGATATTGCACTATGGTGTAAGTCTGTTAAGAAAGTCATCAACGTAAATTTTCCACCTGCTTTATGCCAACCCCTTCTTGTCTTTATTTCGCGACGTTGGATTTCATCACCAACTAGTGAATTCGAAATAAGAAGGTTTGTTTGTGTTTTTGACATCTAGATTTTATTATTGGGTGTTGTTTGTTTCTCTAGTTGGCCATAGATTTATTTTATTATTTATTTTCTACAACCAACATCGGCCCTCTTTGTTCACGTAGGATGTAAGGTTTACCCTTGAAAGATTTGGAAGAGTATAGTCCTTTGCTTCCTAACTCACTAGAGGGTTCTCCTTAAGGAGCAGTCAATAACAATGTAGCCTCTGATATCAGAAGTTCTAATCCATTGGAGGAATACATACTTCTTGTAAATCCATTATTGAGTGTCGTACAAAATCTACTTTTGCTCTGGATAAATTCATTGGGAGACGTTGTTTTTGAATATTATACTAGAATACCTACTGGACCTCACACAGATTCTAGTGTAGATGATCCACCCTTTCAGAGTGAGTCGTTTAGAACTCTGGTTCATACTAGTCATGTCCGTTCTCTTTGGAGAACCTCTTCGAGACAAGATATTTTTGAAAAACTAGGAATGAGTCACTTACATCAGAGAACCTCTAATCAACCTATGACATCACATATGCATGTGACTTCCACTACTTATAGAGTACCCTTGGATAATTTTGCTGGCACGACAAGTAATGTTGTCACATTCTCAGACCAATCGTTGGTTGGATCTCATATAATTATTCCTCTCCATCTCACTAGCTCTATTATGGTCCCACAAGCTACGCATGTTTCTGCCAGAAGTGTAGTCATCACTCAAGCTCCTATTGGAACACCTCTTCCTCTTAGATCAAATATTTTGCTTCCACCTGGGTATAACACTCTAAATACTTCTATTGCTAATCTTGCCCAGAATCCATCCGGAGGGGTTAATATTTTTGTTCCTCCTAGGTATAATGTTGCTAGTAGTTTTGTTCCTACACCTACCCAGGTTCTCTCTGAGGGGGGCTATAATTCCTCCTCCACATTCACTAGGAGGATATAACCGTCTTGGCCCTAGTAGATCCAATCAAATTGGAGGAAAAATTCATTTTGTCTCTTCTGGTTTTCAAATTCATGTTGGAGGCCAACCTCAAGTTGGGATCCAATCTCAAGTTGGGGGGCAACCTCAACTTGGGGGGAAACCTCAAATTGGGGGTTATAACCCAATGTATAGATAATATACCCCTGGATTACAGTATCAACCTTGGAATTTTCCTTTCCAAGGTAATCAACAACCGCCTTGGGGGAAACCTCCTCAAGTTAATTCTTTTTTACCCCCTAATCCCAGGAAACCATAACGAAGTTCTATGAATCCTACCTGGGGTCAAGGTTTTCAGTCTAATGCTCATTTCCAAGGAAGCTTACCCAATCAACCAACTGAATTTGTCTATTTGACTCAAAACCCTCCACAAACGAATTTGAAAGGACCCTCTAACTATCTATAGACTTCTTATGGTCCTACTGGTATACCTATGGGACTACCTCCTCAGAACTACCAGTTTCCTCAAGTGAATAGACAACTATCATTTCTTGCTAATTTGGATTTACCGGATTTATCTAGGATTTTGAATGATCCTATCTTTCATTCTCCTTATTGGTTGGTCATACCTACCAAGTTACCATCAAACATTCCTAAGTTTGACGGCCAATCAAGGGAATATCCAAATAATCATGTCATGACTTTCTATCTTTAGTGTTCATCCATCTCCTTGATGGATGACTCCATTAGATTACATCTTTTCCAATGAGATATGATGGGTTCGAAAGACAAATGGTATATTGAATTTCCACGAGTATTCTTCAATGACTTCAACACCTTAGCTATGGATTTTTTAACGCATTACCAGCTATCAATCCTATACGAGAAGGAGGAGAAGGAGACTCATAGGTGGAGGAGGAGGAGACGCTTAATCAAATTTCCCCTTCCTGATCAACTATTGGCCAAGTGGTTTACCAAGTCACTCATTGGTCCTATAGCTCGTGATGTTTCCATGGGTCGTGTATTCACTAGAGAGAAAGCGATTAGTACTTCTCAATACTTGGATATCATTTATTCACAAATGGGCACACTATATGACTTGATCCCTGATGCTCCTTTCCCATCTACAAATCCAACCCCAACACCTCGAGTAGTTTCTCATGATATTGATGGTGTGATTGACACTTTTCATGCCGAGACTCAATATAAACAAGAAAGTCATTCCAATCCCAAGTCTAATACTACTAATGTACAAAATACTCCTCCTCCAACCCCTTCTCCCGATAAAACCTCTGAGGTTAATTCGGTTCAATCTACACCTACCGGTAAAAATAAAAATAAAAAGAAAGGGAAGGGAAATAATAAGGAGGACAAAAATAATAATCAACACTCCAATAAACCCAAGACTCATCCTGTTGATGAAAAAGAAAAGAGAAAAACTTTTTATCCTTGTCTTATCTGTGGTGAGGATCATTATATGAAATATTTTCCATGACGTGCTGAAGTTACTAAGTTCCTGCAAGGGACCGGGACACCTCCTACACCCGTCATTTTGTCACAACCTTTTTCTTCTCAACAGTAGTCTCAATTGGTAATTCATGACCAACCTTCCCCCTCTACCACATCTTATGTAATTATGTATACTGGTGACTCCAAGAAGAACGAATTTGCAGTCGCTACTCGAGCTAAATATTATTCACCTTTGAAAGAGAAAGTTGATGATTCACCACCTCCATTGGTTCAACCTCCTCCATCGAATTCACCTCCCAATGGTTCTCTTCATCTTGAATGATCGAGTATAGATATAGTTCTTCTTCATCCTCCTAAGGGCGTTGTTCGTAAGTCGTCGTTTAATCCTCATGCACATGCTGCTCAAAACTACAGTATTGTAGAAGATCTTGCATAGGCACCTTCTATGATGTCAGCTCTCGAAGTCCTTCAAAGTTGTCCTATGCAACGGAAGGCACTGTTAAATGCTATTGGTGGAATTGATCCTACCGATACAAACTTGATAATATTTGATTTGGAAGATTATATTCCAAGGCTTCCTCCTCAATTAGCATTTTAGATACAAGTTATTGTGAAAAATAAGAATATTTGTCGAACCGTTATTGATGAAGGAGCCTCAACTTGCGTCATGTCCATCACTTGTTGGAAAGCCATTGGCTCTCCTACCCTTACCAAGTCACACAATACTCTTAAAGAATTTAATGGTACAATATTTAAACCTTATGGTGTTCTTCCTTCGTTATCTATTATGTTAGAAGGTAAAGTGATTATTGTTGAGGTTGAGGTCTTTGATGCACCTCTCTATTACAGCCTTTTACTTGGTCATAGTTGGATTGATTCCATGTTTGTTGTTGTTTATACTCTTTTTCATGTGATACATTTCCCTCACCAACGAAAAGTTGTTACTATCGATCAACTTTCCTTCTTTAATTTCGATTCACGTACTAGTAACATACCTTTCATTGCAAAAACACCTCCTGGTTGTGAGAATGTCGGTGTGGGTATTTTAAAAGATTCATCGTTAATGGGTACGTTCCCCAATCCACCACCCAATATTCCTACTCCTTTTGTCACCTCAATTAACATGATATCAACCATTGTTGGTGAAATCCCCAAGTCTTATGACCCTTGGATAGTACCTATATCTGACAATTGTCTTTGTTACGATGACATAATGCCTTTAAGTCTGGTCAAATTGGCTTATCAAGCTATTCAATTGGAAAATCCCTCTCCTTGTTCTCTTTTAGACACATCTCCGGATCTGTTTCATGTAGCTTTTCACACCGACGAGATGATTATGACATTCATGTCGATGATAGATACCCTATGGGACGATGGGCATCATCATTCTATTCTCCTCCTGGAACTCGAGACCATACAGAGTTATCAATGGATTTCAAATCCATCTATTGTTGTTACTATTTCCCATGTTCCTGAAACAATACATGATGTTTTGTATGAAGGGAACTTGGATAACATTTCACCTACCATCCCTTTAGATATTTCGATTAAACCTAGAGTCGTGTAAAATGTTCACATAGGTTCCTCATGTTCTGCTGCTAAGGTCCAAATTTATAAATCTCTTTTCCAAGAATTATGTGACATTTTTGCCTGGAGTTACAAAGAGATGCCTAGAATTGATCTAGATACTATTGTACATGATATTAAGTCTTACTCGGACACTAAACCTGTTTGACAGAGACTTCACCCAGTACATCCACGTAAAGTTGTTGCTATTAAACTCGAAGTTGAAAAACTTCTTAAAGACGATTTTGTCTATCCTGTGGCTTTGACTGATTAGGTGTCTAATCTTGTTCTGGTTACGAATAAATAAGGCATGATCCGTGTCTATGTCGATTATAGGTATATCAATAAGGCTTGTCCCAAAGAAAATTATCCAACCCCTTTCTTGACCAGATCATTGATGACTGTGCCAGGAGTAAAATCTTCTCTTTGATGGATGGATTCTCCAGCTATAATTAGATCAATATTTTACCTACGGATCAACATAAGACTATTTTTATATTCCCTTAGGGAACCTTCGCATACCGGAAACTACCTTTTGGTCTCAAGAATTTTGGTTCGACTTTTCAATGTGCTATGTCTTATGCTTTTCACAATATTAAGCACATTGTACAACCTTACCTAGATGATTTACAGATGCATTCTATATGTCATCAATATCACCCGACACATTTACGTTCCATTTTCCTATGTTGTCTCTATTATCGCATACGATTGAATCCACATAAATTCATTTTTTGTGGAGTCCGAACAACTTCTTGGTTTTATCGTTTCTACACATGGGATTAGGGTGGACCCTATAAAGGTTGAATCTATTCTCAATCTGCCTCCTCCTTCTACATTGTGCCAACTCCAAAGTTTGCAAGGGAAGGAAAACGTTTTATGACGATTCATCCCCAACTATGTTGAATTAACAAAAGTTTTTACTCGACTTCTTAAAAAGGGTCATGATTTTGTATGAGAGGACATTTCGAACAAGGCCTTTGAAGCTTTGAAACTTGCCCTAACCCATACACCACTCTTATTTTCACCCGATTATAGTCGAGATTATTTCTTATAATCAACTACTTCGAACTCTACCATCTCTATGGTTCTAGTCCAAGAGGATGATTCGCATGATAAACATGTCATCTACTATTTGAGTCAGAGTCTCACGACCACCAAAACCAAATATTTTCATGTGTAGACACTGACCTTGGAAGTTGTTCAAGTTGCTCAACGTTTTCATCATTATATCTTATTATGCAGAACCACTGTCATTTCCGATTGCAACCTTATGCAACACATCCTTACTTGATAATTTCTGGGGGGAAGATACTCCAAATGGATAGTGATTCTCTAGGAGTTTGATTTGGAATTTGAGCGTACCAAATCAAAGAAATATTTGGTTTTTGTTGAGTTGATATGTGACATTCCCTATACTGAGACACAAACTATGGCAGAGGATTCCTTTCCTGATGAGTCTCTCTTACTGATCAGTTCTGACGACATATGGTATGGAGACATTATCGTTTATCTCCAAACCAAAATTTTCCAGCCCAATCTTTCTAGTGTGGATTGTCGTCGTATTTAGTATCAAGCCTATCAATACATTATCCTTGGTGATACCCTTTACCATTGTGGTATTGATTCCATATTTCGACTATGCCTAACCTATGATGAAGTTGAGAAATATTTGAATGACTGTCATTCGAAGCATGTGGCGGTCATATGTCTTGGTATGCCACTACCCAAAATATCTTACGAGTTGG
Organism: Picea engelmannii; assembly: GCA_009831015.1. NCBI lineage: Eukaryota > Viridiplantae > Streptophyta > Pinopsida > Pinales > Pinaceae > Picea > Picea engelmannii. Next base: position 232,969 of record ML780999.1, on the reverse strand, counting down.
TTACTTTTGGTCTTCATTATTTAAGGATTGCATTACTTTCATCCAGAAATGTCACGCCTTGAAAACATATAACAACAAGATCTGATCTCATCCTACTCCTCTTTACCCTGTAGTTTCCATTGGTCCATTCACTAAATGGGGCATTGACTTCATGACATGTAACCCTCACTCGACCGGGGGGCATGGATACATCATCGTATTCATGGATTATTTCACTAAATGGGTTGAGGCGATGCCTACATTTGATAACACTGGGAAAACTGCAACGTTATTCATATTCAATAATATCGTTACTAGATTTGGTGTCCCTCAAGCCATCGTCATTGACCATGGTAGTCATTTTCACAATTTCATGATGTTTGAACTTACCGATAAGTTGGGTCTTCGACATGAAAACTCAACACCTTATTATCCATAGGCCAATGGCCAGGTTGAAGCAATTAACAAAGTTCTTACTACTATGCTTCGACGGATGATAGGAATTCACAAATCAAGATGGCACATGATGCTCTTCTTGGAATTATAGGACTATCATACATCTGTTAAATCTGCCACAGGGTTCACACCTTTCCAGTTAGTATATGGTATTGAATTTATTCTTCCGATTTAATGTGAAATACCATCTTTGAAACTAGTTGTCGAACTTCTCCCTAACACCTCAACTGAAGAGGAACGGCTCTTGTATCTAATGCAATCAGACGAGACTCATCGTGATGTTGCCTTAATCATTGAAACTCAGAAGAAGCATGTCAAAGAGCAATATGACAAGCATGTCAAACCACATGTTTTTTCTGAGGGTGATTTAGTTCTTCTTTACGAACAAGATTGTGACTTATGAGGGGCTGATAAATTCAAACCATGTGGCTTGGCCCTTATATTGTGAAACAAGTGTTGGAGAAAGAGGATTATGAGCTGGTAGATTATGATGGAATTCCTTTGAGTGAACTTGGAAATGGGCTTTACTTCAAGAAGTACTATGCTTAAACTATTTTTGCATGAATGTTGTGTATTTTTAGTGTAACATACTCTAGTGTGTTTTTTTTCATTTTTGTTCATCCTTTTAGCTACTTACCTTGCATTGTTCTTAGTTTCTATATGTCTATGTCTTCTCTACCCTATATCGGCTTTGATGATGGTTCTAGTCGCAATACTCAAAACCTAGCATCTCTTGCATGGGAAATCTATGCACCTACAGATGATTTGATCAATCTACAAGGTGTTTTCCTTGGTCGTGCAACTAATAATATCGTGGAATACAGTGCAATTATTGAATTATTAACTAACACCATTTCATTTGGCATCCATCTTCTTATTGTACAACTTTATTCACAGTTAGTAGTGTTGCAGTTGAGTAATATTTATTCCATCTGAAGTCCTACTTTGTTAAGGGTATACTTACAAATTCGCCTCTTGGAAAGAAATTTTGATTATATCGAGTATCAACATATTCCTAGATGTCTAAACACATTGATAGATGCATTGGCTAACTATGTGTTATACATACATTTGTGACATTTATAAATCCAAACACACATTTAAAAAAAGACAAGTAAGTCGGTAGGAAATTTATATTAACAACGATAAAATTCACAAAAAGTGTTTGTCCAAGGTCCAAAATATCAAAATGATGAAGCTAATGACTTCATGTACAAAAGCATCAAGGATGTTTCTCACTATAACAAATAACTTCCCATGCTACTCTATGGAGCAGTCAACCAATAGATGCAAATACGCCAACTGTATGGCATTGATAGTGCCCAAGAAGTTCATCCACTATGGCGTCAAGGATATCCATGGTAAGTCCCTCTAGGTTCTTCTCAATTGCCTCGGGATCCATGGCAGCCACTCCTGCTACAACACCTCTCTCTCCTCGCCTCTGAATGGGAGATGAGCCCAGAGGACAATAAGGTGCCACATATATATTATTGAGAGAACTTGATTACTCTTGGATAAATGACAAAAACATTTTATATAATTAAAATATCAAAAACATCATATAATGAAAATTCCCTTCTTACCTATGTCTCCCCACTGAGATCCCTCAGGAAGAGATTTTTCAGGATCCCCTCAGAGTTCCGTTTCGGCGTACACATAGTCCTCCACCATGATTAACTGATTTCTCAACCATTAGAAGAAAACATCGTCATACTTGACGATAGGCATACCACCGTGATGAGCCATCAAGTCCACCCATATTTTCATTCATGTATCTCTCAGAGCATTTATGCCCCACTCCACCTGTAGACATAAGACAGGACCCTCTCCAAGAAAAAGGACACCAAAATGGACACGTAACCAAACTGTTTCAACCGACCATTTCGACACTTTGTCAATTGTTTTTTCATGTTCTTTTAGACACCCTCACATTGTTTTAAGACCCTGGGATCCATGCACTCTATGGCATACTGAAAGTGGCTTTGCAAAGCCATATGGGGAGTTGCACTCCCTGCCATCCAGGTAATGGTATAAAGGATGGTTTGCAATGGTAAATCCTGAACATCTCTAAAGGAAATCTTGCCACTATGTTTTTTCGTATCTGGCATGCAATGTTGTGCAACATAGTAATCCATGGGTTCTCCTCCACCCCTTCTCCCTGACAGTGATACCCGAGAGCCTCGGCGAGATAAACCCATCAGAAAGTAAATGCCATATATATCCAATGTGAGTGTATGCACACCCACATGAAAGGCCTATTCATTCACATCCCACATGTGGACCAGATACTCTAGCAATATCAGTTGGGATCTCATGCTCTAAATTTTGAATAACTTGAGTAATCCACATTGCCTAAGTGCCATAATTGTTCATGGTTCATTCCTAGCAAAATAATCTTCTTCCTCATGCTCTACTTCTCTCCACTCAATCGTTTTGACTGAGGAAAACCTGCCAAATAACATCAAAATAAGATTAGAATCATAAAAAAACAATTCTTGGAAGTTTTCCTAACTCATATTATCTTTTTAAAAATTGATTTACAACTGTCACATGGATTTTCTTTCATACAGAGTGGTGTCGTCACACCCTATCATTGAGTCACCTGCGATGATTTCAGATTGTCACATTTTATGATATTGTGGACCTGTGACAATCTGAAAGCATAGGTACCCCAAAAAAATAGACCCAAACTCAACAATAAACTAATAAAAACAAAATTTTAAACCATGAAAATATATAGAGGAAGGAGATTACCTTTTTTATGGAAGCAGTTTGTGAAATGATCCACCAGACGCTCTGAAATCGATGGTTGAAGTTTGGGAGAAAAAGAGGGTTTTGGGCACTATTTAGGTGAAATTGTAAAATGAAATGGTAGATGGGTTGTTTTGACCTATTTTATTACTTTTTTACCATTTTTTATTGCAAAATTAAATTATTTTTTATATTTTACCCATGCCCTAAAGTCTAACCAACTTTGCAAAGTATTTTCTATTATAGATTGAAATATATAAGGACAAGACATTTGATAGGGGTCCACCATTTTGATTGTTTTTGTATGTTTTTCTTATGTACAAACACTTTTACGGTTTTTTAGGAAAAACTATAAGCACAGTCTTAATTCTTTCTCACGCTCATGAAACCATGAGAATGAAATCGAGTAATCTTTTGTCGTTTTTTCGAACTCCCATTGGTAATACAAAAATGAACCCAATGGAGTATCCTTTAAGCTCTTTTCAAGCTCCCTAAACACGAAAATATAGTTGGGCGACCTTGTTCTTTTCACACTCTTAAAATTATTTGAAGAAAACGTCTAATGAGAGACAATTTATCTCTTTTTCGGTCTCGTCAGACTAACTTATGAAAAATGACATTATGGAGTTCTCTTTAAGTTTTTTCCAGACTCTCTAAAAATGAAAAACCCTTGAGTTTTCTTTCTTTGGCTCATTAAACAAGCATCGAAAGGCTCGTATGGGACTAAACCATTCCTTAGGGTTCGTTAAAAATACTCTAAGGGACTTGTCCAAAGGATTATCTTACATTACAATCATATTTTATCCTCCTCAAGCTTGTGTAAAAATAAAGAGGTACTCGCCAGAAATGGTGGAATGTGTCGTTGTATTTGTGTTAGTGGCAATAAAGTTGCTCTTGAACATGACACCCCTCCTTCATCACTGTATCTGGATTGGGAAATCCATTTGTCTCTAATTTGACCATCCACAAGTTCATATGTTGGGTTCTCCTCGAGTCAATTCTTCCAATACTTTGTTGTGTCGTTCATATGTTCAAGAGAAGTCCAAACTAAACTATCCTTCTATTGAGTTAGCCATCTGCAGTCATAAATTTTCTACCATGTCGGCCTTCCCTAAGTAAGTCCTGAATCACTTCATACTCTGATCTACTTCAAATATGTTACATATTTCATGTCATTGATGGGGGATACATTAAGGCCTTCCCATGATGAGTATTTTTCCGTTGACTTCAACTCATTATCCAGGAACAAGACATAGAAATCACATTAGTACCTTGGAGCCTGGATGCCTCGATGGTAGGTTTCCTCACTTTTAAGAGTGGGTTTGCATCATTGGCCCCTTATTGGAAGATTCCATTGAGTATTCGACTTCAACCCATTCATTCACATTCATTGGATTGTACTAAAGTACCTTGGGAATCATTGACATCAATGATGATTTCCCTCACACTTGTTAACGTTTTTCATTAATGATCGATAATCAAGTGGTTTCTACCATGTTCGACTTCGACACTTGTAATCACATGGATAGATTCATACTTAGGGAGGATGGAATTGAAGACCCTGGATCTCACCATATCAATCCAGGTTGTGACAGAGTATTCATAAGTTTTTATGGACACATAGATCTGTTGTGTATCTCTTGTGGCTATGTTCAAATTTGAATTATTTTAGAGCATAGATCCATAGTGTATTCCTCATGGCTATGTTGAATCATGATGACATGGATCCACAATGTATGTTTAGTGTCCATGAATCACTTTACACTTATTATTAGAGTCACTTGTAGTCTGAGTATGGGAGTTCCTACTTCAGAAGATGGTATATTATTATGCAGATGCTTGATTGTTTACAGCTTCCCCATTGATGTGCTCCATGTTTTCGACACACACATTCTACAAAATATTTTAGCTATCACAGGTTCTAGCTTCATACTTTGGGGGGAATTCTGTTACACATTATTTTGGTCACCCTAGTGATCATCTGACGACATGTGCTTAACTCTCTTCCATGTTCCCTGAAAATATTAAAAGAAACTTTCTCCAAGAGAAAAGTGGTTTTCTTTTCCTCCCTCAAAAACTATGACAAGGAATATCGTCACACCCTTCTTTATGCTTGAGGAGAAATGATGATTTATCATCGCACATTGCACAAAATATGGATTGCAGCGTCATCTCAGGCTTCCTGTGCATAGGGTGCGACGATGATTAAGCAAAGGAAAATTCAAAATTCACGAATGTTCTATAAGGGAATTTTCTAGAAGATTAGGTGGCCTCTGATCGGTTTGGATATTACTCGCTTCTATGATTTAGTGGGATCATCTTAATCTCCTCATCCATCACTCTTTTACCTTATATAAAGAGGGATCTCTCATGGAAAATACTAAGGTTGAAAAGCCTAAGATTTGCATATGCATGAAGAGTTCTACTATAGATTATACTTGAGATAGCTTTGATTTAGCTCTCTAAGTTAGATTGTGTATCTTCTTCATCAAAGGCATTGGAGCAAAGGTGTGTGTGTTGGAGCAAAGATCCATTGAAAGGTATCTTCCAACATCAAGGCATGGGTTGTATTCTCCACTTTCCATTTTAATATAATGCAACAATACATTTCTTCCCTATAAAGGTGTCTTCACTTTTATTGTATAAATCCTTGATCTTATACATAGAATTCATTGGAATATATATATCTTTGTTCTCTCTCTCTTTGTTGGTTTATGCTTCTTAAACAGGTTCACCATCCCACAAATCCAAATATGGAGCGACAAGGACAACACTAGAGACGATCAAGCGTCATTTAAAAGGTATGTCACTCGTTCCTCTCTGAACTATTTTATATGAAAATGAAGTCTAAGGAGAATTTTGTATTTTGTTTTGTTTTGTCCTAGCTTCATGTGAAAATTAGGGAGATTAGTTTGTGTCTGCACTTACCGATTTGTCCGATAAC
>ML780999.1:190923-216810 GCA_009831015.1 Picea engelmannii | reverse complement strand
TAATATAAATATTTTATCTTACTATCAAATCACAACTCAAGCCACTCCTCTTACTTTCTAATTTGTCCTTACAACATATGATATTGACGACAAGAAAACTACTTCCAAAAAGTAAAGTGACCTGGTTAATTATAAAAATAAGGAAAAAATAAGAAAATTGAATTTTGTACAATTGCATGGAGTGATAAACAAATGGTCGTGTTTTTTTCTATTGTGAAACTTTTATCATCGTAAATGCATCTTAACTCCATCTTAATTTCTGCATTTAGTAAGTATGAAGATAAACTATTTAATTATTGTTTATTGATAAAAAAATTGAAAACAAAAACTTTAAAAGTATAATATAGTACAAAGTACTATGCAGCTTTACGACGTATGCTTAGTACCTTTTCAGGTAGAACCCGTTATTATGCTCAAGCCAAGGATTTATTTGGTAGTCAACCTCTAAAGTCTCTAGTTCAGGAAGAAAGAATGATCGATGGTGCATATCTTCCCATGGTCCAACAACCAGAGTCATGGCTTTGAGGATAGCCTCATCCAAAGGAAATTTGGCATCCCAGAAACCATGTGAACTAGGAGGATTGATGACCCAAATGGGTGAAGTGAACTTATCATATTCCATATAATGATGGAGATTTTGATCAGAATCGGAAGATTTTATCAACAAAGATTCACAAATACTACGGGTTAAAGACCTAAAAATAGTAATATCATACTGAAGAGGAAAATCACAGCCCTCAAGCCAATAGGGGGGAGCAAGGGCTCATGTGCCCCCAATGGATAAATCTATTGATAAATTGTTGTGACCATGTATGGAGAAGGAAAAAATGAGTTTAAAGTCTCCTTCTCAAAATCAATTGAACATAGAGGATATGATGCCACATAATTCACCTGTGGTGGGGTAGGGTACACCCAAGTACTAGGAACAAATGGGGTGGCATGGTCTAAAGTCAAATAAGGATGGTGATTATCAAATCCAAGCTTATTGATAATGAAAAAGCTCCCATTGTGAGGAAAATGTGTCACCTAAAAGAGCATTGACACCACATCATTCATAGAATATACATAATCATGTCCAAGGAGGATATTGAATTATAAATTCCATTGCAACACTATCATATCAACTAGGACAATTATCCCACCTAACATGATAGGAAGTTGTGGAATAATCCCTAAAGATTCACTATGTCTTCTATCAAAATTTAGAAACTCACTTATAGTTGACACAAACTTGGGAGAACCCATAGATTTTCAAGTTGAGGAGGATAAAATTGTTGCAAAATATGCATCAATAAATGTTATATGAATAAACTTGAACATTTAATTGGAAACGTGCATAACAAGGAATGTGAGGCTCAACAAGATTATTCCAATTAAAGGAAACAATCCTATAACTTGGAGGGAGAATGCTTAAAGTGAGTGGAGTGCCCCCTTGTTTAGAAGGTTCTAAACTTGTAATGAAGAAAACATGGTTAGCAGATACATCACCCTCCAAAATAAGAGTGGGATTGACCAAATATTGCATCCACTTGACCAATTCATCAACCAATGGTTGTGTAATGTCTCCCATGCCAACTGGGGAACATTACTTGTGGAATACTCATAAAAATAAAATTATGCTTGCTAAAAAATTCATGTGGCTTTCAACTATGAATTAAAACCATATTTAGCCATTGTATGTTACATTTAATTGCATGCATCTACAACCATTTAAAACAGAAATGAAATGTAGCAAATAAACTTTATTACAGTAGCGTATAAAACATTTCCAAATAAACAGAGTTCAGGCACAACAATTTAACTCATAAATACAAGATAGAAAACATATAAAACACTTATCTTTCAAATTAGGTGTGCAACCAATTGCTTGGGATGGACATTCCACCCAACCATAGACCTGTTGTTCCCAATATCAACAACAAGTCACCCCCGATTTGAGGCTAGTAATCCACAAAAGAGGGTAGTCTCTCACTTTCCACTCACAACTTAGAAATCCCACAACCCACTGATATTCTCCTACAACTATCCTCATTTTCCACCAACTCTCATCCTCTTGACCTTCCCAACCCAATGACTACACCCCTTCATTGATCTTAGTCCCTTAGGTTTTCCATTCATTTATCAGGGTCTCTCTGACACAAGTAACCAAGAATCTCTCAGTTGGGAACTCAAGGGAACTTGCTACTAGGAAAAACTACTAGCAAACAACAACAAACACTTGTTGTTATAGTAAAACTCACATAGGAGTTCACTCTTTAGGCTTGATAACCCGACTCTTCAATATTCAGCTCCAAAATGCTCCAAAAAATCTCTAGCATGCTCCAGAATTCACCCTCTGTGGATGTTCCATCTCCAAGCTCTCTTTCTTCCTCTCTATTTGTTGTTCATGCAAAAAAATTGAATCACTAAAAAATGTTATCCTAGCACATATGAATTTCCTCCCTTTGGCTTGCTTTCTTGACTCACACGCTTCCCCAAGCTTATTCTATTAATCCCCCATGTTTCCAATGACTATGGGATGTGACTTCTCATACCCACCTTCTTACATGCATTCAATGATTGTCTTTGGGAACAATCAATCATAAATTAGAAGGTTCATATACCAATAGAAATTTTAGGAAAATGGGTTGAACTATTATACACGAGTAATTCCCCTTTGGACCCCTTTTAGGAATTCTCCTAGACCCTCCCCTCTCTTATGGATTAATTCATCTCCCATATTTATCCATGCCCTTTTAGCTGTTGGTATCACATTTTATTAATTGAAATTTAGAAAATACATTTTTGCATATTACATCGCTTGGTCACAGCCACATTATATCCACATTAAGCATTAATTAAACTGGGGATTATAGTGGGGATGTTACATTCCCCCTCCCCTACAATTTTGTGTCATCCTCGATGCACACAATGTCGATATTCATATATAAAAATTTACATCACAACACTTAGAAAATAAAAAAATTGCAATTTTATACTCCAACAACAGTTTCAACCAAAATATCTTATCCCTCTCAATCTACAGACCCAAGGAATGCACCATTCATTTATCAGGGCCAACCCAAGGAATGTGTCATTCTTTTACCAGGGACCCCAACACAGTTGGCTAGGACTCTAAGATATGGTTCTGGAACTCTGGATACTCAAAATGGATTTTTGCATTCTATTTTCTTCAAATTGTCAAAACATTATGAGTATTCTTCCCACATGTTTTCTTCATGCTCTCATGTAGCATCTTCAGGACTGTAGCAGGTCCATTCAACCTTTACCATCCCTATGGCCTTGTTCCCGAGCACTTTGAATTTCTAGTCCAGGATGTGTATTGGTTCCACCTTGAAACCTCCTTATTGCTCCACCTAGATCACATTCCAATCAATTACATGGTTAGGGTCAGGCACATATTTCTTTAATAATGAAACATTAAAGACATTATGCACTCTCATGGATGAAGGAAATGCTAACATGTATGCAACTAGCCCTATATTTTCTAATATTTCAAAAGGCCCACAATATCTTGCTGCCAACTTTTGGAAACTTCCTAATCTTAGCGAACTTGTTTTCTCCTTTACTTTTAAGAAAACATGTTCGCCCACTTTGAAATCTCTAAACACTCTATTCTTGTCAGCATAGATTTTTTGTTTATCCTGGGAAGATTCTGAATTATGCTTGATCTTTGTCATCTTCTCTTCCATTTCCTTTAACAAATATGGCCCAACAACTACTCTGTTTATTGGATTATCCCAACTTACTGGTGTGTTACACTTTCTTCCATACAATTCTTCAAATGGACTCATTTTCAATGAGGCTTGATAGCCATTATTGTAAAAAAATTCAACTAAATGAATATAATCTTCCCACTTTGATGGTTGGTCCATCACATACCTTCTAACCATGTCCTCAATTATTGTGTTAGTCCTCTCTGTTTTCCCATCGGACTTTGGGTGATATGCTCTACTGAGATTTAGATTTGTCTCAAAGCCTTTAAACAAACCTTTCCAAAAATTTGAATTAAACTTTGGAACTCTGTTGAAAACTATTTCCTTAGGCACCCCATGTAGCCTAAAAAAATCTTTCATATATATCTTTGTGATATTTGTTTCCTTGTGTGTTGTCATCACTAGGATAAAATGTGTTTCCTTTGTCAATTTATCCACCACCACCATGATGGAATCATGTTGCTTTATTGTTTAGGGAAGATTTGTAACAAAATCAATCGTAACCACTTCCCACTTTCATTGTAGAATGGGCAATGGATATAACAAACATGTTGGATGCCTATGTTTTTTCTACACATTATAGAACTCTATACATTTGGCTATGTAATTAGCCACTTCTTTCTTCATTTTCATCCAAAAGTATTGGCTTCTCACATCTGCAATTGTCTTTTGATAGCCTAGGTTCCTGGCATATGGCACATTGTGCATTTCCCTTAGCATTGCATTTTTCATCTCACTGGAATTTGACACACACAATTTTCCTTTGTATATGAGGATTTCATCTTCTTTCAACTCATAACAGTTTAATTTATGTTGAAAATTACCTTGTTGTAATGTCTCTTTTATTCTCAAATATTGTTGATCCAAATTTGTTGTTGCAATATTTTTATCTTTTAGATCAGTTCTATACATGATAATGGTTGCAATATGTACTTCATGAGCTCTCATGTTGAGTGCATCAACATCTTGATTTTCCTTTCCCTTGATATGTTTAATTTCAAAGTAATATTCACTATGGAATTTCAACCATCTAGTTTGTCTAGCATTTAATGTTGGTTGTCCAAACAAATGTTTCAAACCACAGTGGTTTATCCTTATCTCTAATATCTTCCCCATAAGGTAATGTCTCCACATTTTTAATGCATGTACAATTGTTGATAATTCTAGATCATGGACCTAGCATAATTCCTCTCATGCTCCTTGAATTTCTTGGACTCATAGCATACCACATGATCTTTTTGATTGAGAACTCCACCGATCCCTTCCTTGCATGCAACAAAATATTCATCTTGATCCACAATATTCAATATTGGTGCACTTGTTAAAATGTATTTTAGTTGTTGAAATATTTATTCACACTTGGAAGTCCATTCAAATTTCACTCCCTTCTTTTGCAAATGTGATTGGACTTGCAATCTTTGAGAATCCTTTTATGAATCTTTGGTAATAACCAGCAAGACCCATAAATGATCTGACCTATATCACATTCTTTGTCTTCGACCATCCTCTAATGGACTCTATCTCCTCCAGATCCACTGTTATCCCTTCTGTTGAAATTATATGCCTCAATTAATGGATCTTCTTTTGATAAAAGATGCACTTACTTAGCTTAAAATACAATTTACTGTCTCTTAAAAATTGAAACACTATTCTAAAATGTTTCTCATGTTCCTCTTATGACTTAGAGTATATGAGTATATCATCTATGAACACAATTACAAACTTCTCAAGGTACTCCCTGAACACTCCATTCATGAGGCACATAAAAATAGTTAGGGCATTTGATAGTCCAAAAGGAACTACTGTGAATTCATAATTTCCATATATTTTCTTGAATGTTATATTGTTGATGTCTTCTTCCTTAATCCTCACTTAATGATAACTTGATCTCAAGTCGATCTTCGAAAAAATTATTTCACCTTTCAGCTGATCAAACAAATCATCAATCCTTGGTAAAGGATATTTTTTCTTTATGGTCACCCTATTTAAATGTCTAAAATCAATACACAGTCTTAAGGTTCCATCCTTATTCTTTGCAAAAATAATTGAAGCTCCCCAAGGTGACACACTTGGGTGTATATACCCCTTCTTTAACAACTCTTCAAGTTGCATCTGCATCTCTTTTAATTATGGTATTCCCATTCTGTACGAGATCTTGGACAATGTGGCAACTCCTGACACCAAATCAATACAGAAATCAATGTCTCGCTTTGGTGGTAATCCTTGGATTTACCAAAATGCATATTCAAAATCCCTTAAGACTAGATGGTATTCAATGCTTGCCACTTTATATTTGGCTACCTCTTTGATCCATGTGGATATTGGTGGCCACCCACCTGTTCCAACTAGCTCATTTTGTTAGTTTTTAGTTCAACACGTTCTTTTGTACTTCTTTGTAATTGTGGTTTCTACCCTTACGGGGTTGTCTGAATCCCTACACATCTTCCAGGTGGATAACAATGTCCTCCCACCTAATCCAACTGGCTTATTTTGTATGTATTCATGTCAGTGCATCTTGGTGTACTTCCAGGGCCGTTTTGGAACCCTAAAAAAATTATTTTGGCATTCCACAGTCAAATTGTAGAAGGAGTCAGAGTTTGAAGACATAATGCATAGCTCTCTAAAATACCTTTCCAATGGGCTATCACGCGCCTAAAACGGAGATCGTATGCAAAAGTTACAACCCCAGGAAGTTAATGTACTAACTTACCCAAATGGGGCCCACATGACTTTTGGCCTGTCATCTCCTCGGGTTAGGTTTTTGGATGTCTAGGGTTTTGGCATTCCTGTTTAACATAAAAAGGACTTCAGAGCCTCATTGTAATCATCTTTTTGCAAATAAGCATATCCGTCACATCTCTTCTCAGAGATAAAGTTTCCACCATTCTACTGAGTCTTGCACTCTATATTTTTACAGTCTCTTAACAATTCTTTCATTAATAGAAATCAAGTATTGTTGTATTTCTCAGTTTCTCGCAATTTTCATCAGTGTTTCATTGCAATATCTATGCTTTCATTTAGTTTCGAAAAATAATCTGGATCAGTGGTATCAGAGCAGACTGTTCTTGATCGTTTTCCACGCATGTCCCCGACGAGGTCCAAGTATATCCAGTTGGATCTTGATCTTGTCTCTCTTGAGGACAATCACTCTCGCACACCCAATAAAACCTCTATGGCGATAGAAAATAAAAATGGTAGAGAAGAAGATTCTATTAACTTGTTGTTGGACCAAGCTCTCGCACGACAGAGGGACAAAATGATGGAGAATTTTGCACACATCCTTCAACGTCTACCGATAGAAATAAGCTCATCTTCATCAAGCAACCATTTTGGAGGAACCTCTCCCTTCAAGCTACAAGATAATTTTGATATTCCCATATTCAAAGGTCAGATAGATGCAGATGCCCTAGAAAAATGGTTAAATCTATTAGAAGGTTATTTCTTTGTTCAAAAATTTTATGACAGGGAAAATATCATCTTCGCACTCCTCAAGGCTCTCCCCCATGTCAAACGTTGGTGGGAAACTTAGTGGGAGAAAATTTCCACAGAGGAATTTAGAATATATGGCATTGAGCTCACTTGTGATTTTTTTGTGGATGCGGTCAAAGAACAGTATTATCCTGTTGATAACTATGAAGACCAGTACATGAGATGGACCACACTGCGGCAAGAGAAGAGCCAAAAAGTGTCGGAGTTCAAAAATACTTCCCATATCTTGTGCACCAAGATGGGTATCAAAGACTCCAAGCGGCATCTAGTTATGAAAAACCATGGGGCTTTGCATAGGTACATCCAAACCGAAATGGATTTCCTAAACATATCATCATTAGGTGTTTTCTATCGATATGTTGTCAAAATCGAGGAGAAATTTAGGCATAAGAACAAATGGGGATTTGGGTATGCGAATCTGCAACAACCAAAGCATGGTAAGGATGACCCTAACTGTTGTAGGAGAATTAGCCTGCAGATAGGTGAATATCCTCTTGCATCCTAGACCCCTATTACCAAGACAAAAAGATGCTAACATTGGACACTAACATTCCTTTAAATGTAGTTAAACTAGTCAAAGAGAAAAGAGGAAGAAAGTATGATGTACCTTTTTCTGAAGCTTGTCCTCACTTAGTACAGGATGAACTTGATATTCAAACTCCTTAATGATATATGCAATCCAATAGACAAAAAATGAAACACATACTTCCTATTCTACCAATATTAGTTTAAACTACATTTATCAATAAAAGACAAGTATATGCAACCATACACAAACTTGAAGGAAATAGGCCAAGCATATATTAATGAGAACATTACAAGGCACTTACAATCTGTAGATGTAGTTGCATTAACCTCCCCAAGTCCTCCTCGTCTAGCCCTTGCACGATGTTTCCAATATCATAGGTTTTATATCCAAAAGCTTTCTCCTAACATCATAAGTTTTATACCTCTAATCTGCCTCATATCCTTCTTCTCCATGGAAAGCCCTCATTATATAGAATTTGGAGGCTTAACCACCATGGAGATGATCACTCATCAGATCCACTAAAATGGGATCTCCAAGATATTTAGGGAGAAAATATCTTTTAAGGATTTTAGGGAGGAAATATCTCTCAAGGATTTTAAGGAGGAAATATTTCAACCATCCATGAGATCCTTAACCTCCCCTAAAAAATAGGAAACCAAATGTGAGGTGGAGTCTCACAATAAATTAATTTCATTTTTATGAATATTAATAATTATTCATGTGCACATAGTATTTTGACCTTCATATAATATATTTCTCCTCCACATTGACTAGGGATTGTGACATATGCAATTTCATGGTGTCAAGGTGTATAAGACACTTAGAAAGGTGTATATGAAACTTTTATGACACTTGCCACACTTAGGGCGAGGTACCTAGGCATGGAAATTTGATGTATAATAGTATACCCCCTAAAGTGTGTGGTCAGAAGAGAAACTGATGTACGAAACACTTTACAATTCTTCAGTGCAAGGGCATGGAGTTGGAGAACCGAGAAGAAGCTGCAAACAACCATCAAACAATATTAATATATGTTCCATTTCTGAGGTAGACATACATATGCTCGGAATATAAGATGACTCAAAGCATGGCCGCCAACCAATACACTACGTATCCATGAAAAATATTGATTAAGGATATGTCCATGAAAGATACAATATGGATCCATACGTCCATGACATGAACTGATCATAGCCATGAAAAATACACAGTGGAGCTATGAGATGATAAAACATAGCCACAAACCAATACTATGTGGATCTATGTGACAGTCTATATCTCAGCATGCTCAAATGATCTCCTTCATAGCCTAAGCAAAGCAGATAACATAGTGAACTCTCAACCCAGGGTCTTTGTCCCAATCTCGATGTGGTATGAATATAGACATGTGAATAGATGTTTCGATGTCGAACATGGTATAAGCCACTTGATTACCGATCATTGAGGTAAATCGTTAACAAGTGCGATGGAAATCACCAATGATGTCAATGACTATGGTAAATCGAGTGTCTAAATACCATGGTGTACACTTCGTTACATAAGTCATAACAAGGCCCTTACATGTTACATAAGTCATAGCAAGGCCCTTAAACGGTACAGAAAGGCATTGCAAGGTCATCCTGGTCCTAGTCTTACTTGCCTGAGTTAAATTTTGGGAAGATATGGCCAAAATCCCATGGTGGGGGGATAGAATAAGCTTTCCTCTCCCACGGTACCCTAGTACATTCCAACGAATGTGAATAAATGAGTTGAAGTCAAACATTCATGGAATCATATGATCAGAGGTCAATGATGTAAAACTACTATCGAAAGCAAGGAGGCATGCCATTGAGTCATGCAGATACCAAGGTACTAATTTGTTTCTAAGTCTAAATCCCAGATGATGTGTTGAAGTTGACAGGAAAAGACTCGTCAAAGGAGGCCCTTGATGTATCCCCCAAAATTGACACAAAACTAACACAGGAGAGTGATGTAAGATGGTGAATCAAATGAGTATGGAGTGACACATGAAATGAAAAAAGGAAATACTACAGATGGATGGTTTGAAGTGAAACTTCCCTTGAGCATGATGAGGCACGACAACTGACTTGGCAGGATTGACTTGATGAGTACCAAGACTGTAATGTGACGACAATAAGAGCACTCTTTGACTGGAAAAAAAATTATGGAGACACATGGAATTGGTATGACTCGGAGACAAGCATATTGATCGACTGTAAGACGAGACGCAAACAATTGTCATGTTCAAGGGTGACAAAAGATGTCATAAATAATTCTCAAAAACCTTGACCCACTCCCTTCAATTTTTTCCCTACCTAGATATATGAGTACCCCTTTCTTTTTTAACAAGCTTGATGAGGATAATAGATGCTCAGTATAACTCACCTTTAGTAAGTTCCTCTTCCTTTGTTTAACGAACTGGAAGAAGTAAGGGTTCATTCCCATATGGGCCCTTCAATGTGTATTTTAATGAGTCCAAAGAAGGAAAACTCAGTGGTTTTTCATGTTTAGAGAGTCTGAAAAGAACTTAAATATGACTCTAGGGTTGTCCTTTTTTGTAATTTTAGTCTCGTGAGGTTGAAAAAATGATAAACTACCACTCGAAAGACGCCCTTTCAAACCTTTTAACAAGTGTGAAAGGAAGCAAGATCACTCGACAATCTTTTCATGTTTAGAGACTCTGAAAAGAGCTTAAAGGAGACTCCAGGGGGATCCTTTTTCGTATAACCTTTACGAGTCTAAAAAAGTGATAAAAGTTTACTCAGTCACAATCTCATGTATTTATGAGCATAATAAAGAACAAATACTAAGCTTGGTATTGGTTTCATTTTTACACAAGCTTGAAACAAAATTAAACTTATGCTTGTAAATTCCCAATGTATTTTCCAAAGGTAGGGATACCCATGGATGGTTGGTACTCTACCCCCAGCTTGAAAATCTACCATATTAACTCTAGAATGATAATCAGAGGCTGGAGATATGGCCCCCCAAGCTTCATTTCATTCGTCGACTTTGAGGTTTTGACCAATTTTTGTACTAGATGGAGAAAAAGGATAAGGGCGGATGAAAGGAAGGTTCAAATATGAGACCTAACAAAAGACTCGACTCGACATCTATGAGATCTAGCTAAAGACTCGACTCGATATCTACGAGATCTAGTGAAAAGACTTGACTAAATGAGAGAGGTGACTATTTAATTTTTTAATGAGCTTGACACAGGAAAAGAACTATGCTCAGGACCTTTGTTTCACTTTTTAACAATCTTTCCATAGAGAAGAAAAACTATGCTCATGGCTCTAGGTTCAATCCCCATATTTATGTTTCATTTTTTAACAAGCTTGCTACAGAGAGGAAAACTATTCTCGTGGCTTCTTCTTGATCATGGATTCCAAGAGGAAAATGCTTTGGAAGGAATACATGTCAAGAGACAAACGTCAATCTTGGCTTCCAAGAGATCTTCGCTAGATGGAAGAAAAACACTCTGGAAGGAAAACATGTCGACGACCTCGATAAGGGTAGGGATATATTGCTCTAATATCCCTATCAAAAAGATGAACATGTCAACTATCAGATCTAAGTCAGGAGAAGGGAGATATTCCCTCTCGTGTGGGGTTGAATGCATGGGACAGGTTGTTACATAATTGACCTATAGTGGGGCAGACATCGCTGGCATGTATGGACCATTCAGGGAAGGTGGATGGTTGACCTTTAGATGAGGGTCAATGAATGAAAGTTGGTCGATCGTTACTATGTTTCCATTGTGAGGGAAACACATCACTCAAAAGAGAGTGGACACAAAAAATCTCATAACATAGACATATTCTCTCCTGAGGAGCAAGTTAAAGTCCAAGGGATCATGAAATACCATCACATCAATGTAGACCATTTTTACTCCCAAAGTAACAGGAAACTGAGGAAGGATCCCTAAATTTTGACTAACTTTTCTGTCAAAGGTCAACAAATTTTGAGTCATGGGCACAAGTTGCGGGGAACCAAAATCCTACCAAGAATTTGCAGATAAGATGCTAACAGAAGAACCTCCATCTATTACAGTGTTAGGAATATTCCTATCACAAACCTGTATAGTGATTTGGAAAGGCACATAAGAAGGAAGACAAGGTTCTGTCAAATGATTCCAATTAATAGAAATCATTTCATTGCTTGAAGGGGGTGCCATCGGGACAGGCAGAGTGCCCCCTTGTCCGGGTGAATCAGTATTAATGAGGTATATCTGAGCGACATACTCACTCTTTGAATGAGGAGTGGGATTGATTGGTGGTGGAACCATATCGACCACATTGGTTTCACTCTTCAAAGGAAGAGTGGGATCGACCAATGATGGAACCAGATCAACCACTTTGGCACTCTTCAAGGGAGGAGTGGGATCGATCGGTGACAAAACCGGATCAACCACTATGGCACTCTTCAGATGAAAAGTGGGACTGGCCGATGATGGAAATGGATCATTCACTTGGGTTTCAATTTTCAGATGAATAGTGGGGCTAATCGATGATGGAACTAGATCAGTCACTTGGGTTTGTGGTTCAACTGAGGATGAAACCAGATTGACCACCTGATCAACCGAACTGACCAGGGATGGAACCAGATTGACCATTCCATCAACTAATGATGATTTGGGAGAAATATTATGATAATCGGTTGGAAGTTGAATCTTTTCCAAAATATAAGAAGCTTCATCCATACGAGGGAAAAGGTGAGAGTAATGATCACCTTCACATAACAAGCACAGAAATTTGGCAGTTTTATTCTTCTTACCAACCTTAATGTCACTAGCTGATGAGGTGTCACTAGCATGTCCTTCAAGGGATAATGATGTGGAATACCACATTTCTAAGACCTTGGGGAGACCAGGGAAATCCCTCAGAAAGTGGTCACCCTTACAAAGACTGTAGGGGAATTTGGGTTTAGGATTCTTTGTTTTAATCTTGACAAATTTATCAACACTCCCAATACGATTAACCATAGTTTGTTGCTTGGATCCAACATGATCTGGTGTGGTTGGAGGCTTGTTCCCTTTTTGGTTCTTCTTCTTATTCTCTTTCGATTTCTTTTTCTTCTTATCAACCTGGCTACTCGCTTTAGATCTTTCACTAGATGAAGAAGGAGAAAGGGTAGGAGACCTGACGTGTGAAGAAGGAGAAAGGTCGACATGAGGTTGATGTGTGGGTGGTGTGCTTACATCTGAAGAACTAGGTGCATTCAAAGCACTAGGAATATTTGAGATTACTAGGGTGGGGAACAACCAAACCGGTAATCTGATTGTGAGTCCCAGAAGACTCAGTGTGGCAATGCATGGAGGACCAACATTTATGAAATAAGGAAAGGAGAAAGGTTCCCCGGAAAAAGTGGTTCCTCTGTTGGTACTCCTAGGATTTGATGCCATTGACATTGACTTGACTTAAGGTCCACTAAGGAAAAAAAACAACACATGCTACAAATCTAAGAAGCAAACAATCAAACAAACCTTCCCACAATGAAAGCACTAGTTGGTGATGAAATCCAACATCGCAAGATCAATATAGGAAGGGGTTGGGATAGAGAAGGTGGATCAATTATGTTTGAGACTTACTTAATGGACTTATGCCTTGGTGAAAGCTTCCACAAAATAATCATGGATTTACCCTCCAATGATCCTGAGTGAGTTTGACCAACGTATATTCCAGGTACAACAAAGACTTCCCTTTACCATCACATTATGTAAGGACCCTAAAAATTATCTCTACTAAGGTCACCAACTCGTAGTCAGCCTTTGGGTGGGTACAGTCGAAAGTCGAGTCTGAAATCCTTCAAGAGAATTGAGGACAAGTGGATCTGTAGAACTCTAGAGGACCCTGAACAGATTCAAAATTCATGAAACACCGAGACCAAATGAAGACATTTGGACCACAAGAAGAACCCCCAAAATACGATATTACTATTATTAATGGTTAAGCCTCGGAGGGATAATATCCATTTGTCTCTCGAATGCGACCTCGTGTGTAACCCCTATATGAGAGGGGAATCCCATCTATGCTTATACGAGTAATTTGATTTACTGCTCCCTAGCACAATATTCTATGTTAATCTAATGGCTTTGGAAAGTTATTCTCACAACCTATTCCAAATCCATACACTTTCTAATGTAGGTTTGCTAACAAAAAAAATAAAAGTGTCTGATCAATTTTATAAGAACTTTATTTTAGGGTTGTTGTTTACTCAAGGGTGTGAAAGTGAAACTGATGATGTTGTAGACTTGACTCCAAAAGAATGCAGGAAAATGAGATGCAAATCTTTTTCTTCAATGAATCCTACATATAGGATGGAGAAGAGGTTCAATTTTCTTCAACAAAAACACCCAATTCCCAAATGCAATTTACTAAATGCAACCTAGTTATCTTCACTACCCAACAAAAATAATGCAACTATCTTTCTTTGTTTGATTCTAATACATAAAGACAACAAATGCAAATCCTTTAACACTCCTTTAATTTCAATCAAAATGGAAGAGTCAAATGCAGATAAAAAAGAAATGAGGCAAAAAGGATTTCAAACAAAGCATGCGCTCATAGGATAACAACAACTAAATAAATATAACTCACTCAATCAAGGACTCGACAATCGACAAGCACTCAAGGAAAACAAGAAAGTTCATAGAAGAATCTAAAAACTGATAGGGAGAAAGAGGAATCACTCAAATGTCTTGACAAAACAAGCAACAAGAAAAATGAATCCAAGCTAGGTTGTGGTAAGCATAAATTCTCAAATCATTCAAAAAGGAAAGATTGGAAAAGAAACTTAAGACCAACAAACCTTTGCAGACCTTTTCAATCAGTCAGATAACCAAAAACTTTGCAAGATTCAAACAAAACCAAGAAAAGCAAGAAGAATCAATCTCACAATTTGAAAAAGTTTGCAAGATCAAACAAGACAACAAAGGAAGTGATAAGTACTAAATATTCAACCCAAACAAAGCCACAATCCAAAGTACAGACTCTGGGTAAGAATCTCTGCAAGATAGACTAGGAAAGACTGAGCAAAAAAGGAAAGAAAACACCAAAGAAGGGGATCAATGCTCCTCTTTTCAAGGGAACATAGAATTGTAGTGATTTAATATACACTGCAGGGGAGCATTGATTACAGATAAACGCTTTGATATGCACTCCAGGGGAGAGCTACCCTTCCCATAAACTCAAAACAAAGGCTTAAAACTCAGAAAAAATCACCGAGAATTGCCAGAATTTTGTGAAATTGTCAATGAAGAGAGGAGAAAGGAAATAGATCAATAAAAAACAAGAAAAATGATCTAAAAGGTGGGAAAAATGTAGATACGATCCAAGGAAAAACAAATCAATGTTCATCCCCAGTGGAGTCGCTAATTTTTTTTGTAGGAAAATTCCCCTACAGATATGTGAATATCTTCTTGGATCCTAGACACCTATTACCAAGACATAAAGATGCTAACATTAGACACTAACATTCATTTAAATGTAGTTAAACTAGTCAAAGAGAAAATATGAAGAAAGTATGATGTACCTTTTTCTGAAACTTGTCCTCACCTAGTCCAGGATGAACTTGATCTTCAAGCTCCTTAATGATATCTGCAATCCAATAGACAAAAAAGACAACACAAACTTCTTATTCTACCAATAATAGTCTAAACTAGATTTATCAATAAAATACAAGTATATGCAACCATACACAAACTTGAAGGAAATAGGCCAAGCATATATTAATGATAACATTACAAGGACCTTACAATATGTAGATGCAGTTGTAGAAACCTCTCCAAGTCCTCCTCGTCCAGCCCGTGCACGATGCTCCCAAGACCACAGGTTTGATATCCAAAAGCTTTCTCCCAAGATCATATGTTTGATACCTCTAATCTGCCTCATATCCTTCTTCTCCATGGAAATCCCTCATTATATAGGATTTGGAGGCTTAACCACCATGGAGAGGATCACTCACCAGATCCACTAAAATGGGATATCCAAGATATTTAGGGAGAAAACATCTCTTAAGTATTTTAGGGAGGAAATATATCTCAAGGATTTTAAGGAGGAAATATTTCAACCATTCATGAGATCCTCAACCTCCCCTAAAAAATAGGAAATCAAATGTGAGGTGGATTCTCACACTAAATTAATTTATTTTTTATGAATATTAATAATTATTCATGTGCACATAGTATTTTGACATTCATATAATATATTTCTCCTCCACATTGACTAGGGATTGTGACATATGTTATTTCATGGTGTTGAGGTGTATGTGACACTTAGCAAGGTGCATATGACACTTTTACGACACTTGCAGCACTTAGGGCAAGGTACCTAGGTGTGGACATTTGATGTGTAACACAAACCAACAACCTCTAGAAAACCAATCCAAGACATAGAACAAGAATGGTAAAGGAAAGACAAAGAATGACACTAGGAAGTGGTGTGACTTCCACAAAATCCCTTGTCACAACATCGATGAATGTTTCTCAAAAAATTCATTGGTGGTCTAGGTCAAAGACATGGATCCAAACCTTGATTCAGAATCTGATCCAAAACATATTGAAAATAGACAGATCATCAATGCAGACCCCACTCCTACTGTCGCGACCACTACAATTCAACCAGAAGAATTAGTATATCCTGAAGAGGAGGAGCACCTCTTCCATTCACATATGTGGGTGAAGGGGACCCTATTGCATTTCATTGCTGATAACATCAGCCAAAAGAACCTCATCTCAGCTAATGCCATCAAACAGTTGGGGTTGTCGACAACACCACAACCACATCCATACAACATCAGGTGGCTTCACCAGGGACAAGATATCTGTGTCAACCAATAGTACCGCCAATCCTATGGCATCCAATCCTTTAAGGATGAGGTAGTGTCTGATGTTTCCCCTCTTGATGTTTGTGATGTTTTTTGGGGCCAACCATATATGTGGAGATGTCGTGTTGTCTATGATTCTAGACCTTATAGTGTCATTATTACTCTGGTAGGGAAGCTCTATAGGATACCGGAGGTAGGTCCAAATATTGCTCCACCAAAACAGTTTCGCAAGGTAATATCTCATACTACAAAACCCATCATCTTCACATTCTGTTCAAAGGATGCACAGAATACCACTACAACCACTGCAGCCTCAACACCTTCTATCTAGCAAAAATAGATTTTCAAAGAGAAAGAAGATATTGTTTCTTCACCTACAATGGTTCCTACACAATGCTCTATTAAACCCATAGAAAACAGGTTGGTGGAGCATATTCAATGCCGCTAGCAACCAGTTTGTGACAGTCTTCTACATACCAAGAAACATAACTTCTCAAACAAAGCATGCAATTCACCAAGATTCAAATTCATAAAATTCTTTCACCTCTTCCCTGGGAACTCAACGCAATGGAGACCATTGCTTCCTAAGGGGGGAGGATTGATCCAGGTGGATATTGGTGGCCACCCACCTATTCCAACTGGATCCTTTGGTCAATTTTTAGTTCAGCACGTTCTTTTGTACTTTCTTGTAATTGGGGATTCTACCCTTTCGGGGTTGTCTGAAGCCCTACACATCTTCCAGGTGAATACTGGTGACCTCCCACCTAATCCAACTGGCTTATTTTTTATGTATTCATGTCATCACAACTTGATGTACTTCCAGGGACGTTTTGGAGCCCTAAACAGTGTTATTTTGGTGTGCCACAATAAAAATGTAGATGGAGTCAGAGTTTGATGGAAAAAGACGTAGTTCTCTAAAATACATTTCCAATGGGCTATCACGTGCCTAAAATGGCGATCATATGCAAAAGTTACGATGTCGAGAAGTTAATGTAATAACTTACCCAAACGAGGCCCACATGACTTTTGTCGTTTCATCTCCTAGGGTTAGGTTTTTGGATGTCTAAGGTTTTGGCATTCCTGTTTAACATAAAAATTCTTTCAAAGCCTCATTGTAATCATCTTCTTGCGAATAAGAGTAGACTTCATATCTCTTCTCAGAGATAAAGTTTCCACCATTCTAGCGAGTCTCGCACTCTGTATTTTTACAGTCTCTTTACAATTCTTTTATTAAAAGAAATCAAGTATTGTTGTATTTCTCATTTTTTTGGAAATTTTCATGAGTGTTTCATTGTAATATCTCTGATTTCATTTCGTTCCAAAAAATAATCCAGATCACTCTTCCATATGGGGTGAAAAATTTGGCATCCCTTCCTAAAACTATTTTTCTACTGCATAGTTGAAATCTCTCTAACAACTACCGCTCTTGGAATTCCTTGAACCCTTCCTTGCTTCCCATCTTCATCAAGACATGTAATTGTATTGTTGTAACAGTCTATGAAAACATCATGTTTTTCCAACCAATCCATTCCAATTAGACAATCATATGAACCCAATGGTATGATGTTTACATATACCTTCATACCGAGTCCATTTATGTCTATCGAAAAATATTTAACAAACTCATTGATCTTTCTCTTAGATCTTGTAGCTAACTAAACTAACCAATATTTCTTATGATTAGTCATTTGCAAGTGAAATATTTCAACAATGTTATCATTTATGTAACTATGGCTAGCTCCAAAATCAATTACAATTGCTATGGGCTAGTTATCAATCTTGCCTTCCACTTCAATCACGGGGGATTGATATTCCACTTGCTTGTTGTCCAGTGTTGCATAAATTCTTGGCATGTTTCCTCTCATGTCTTCCATTTTTTTATCATCATGAATGTTGTGGATGGTCCTCAATATTTTTCCTTTGTGAGGGAAGTCCCTATATAAGTGATTCCCCTCACACCCCCAACATTGTATAGGTTGTTTTCTTGGCCTTTTCCCAAATGAATCTGCAATATCGTGCTCATTTTGTTTTGATTGTCCTTGCTAATTTTCTTGGGTGATGTTCTTGAAAAATGGTGTCTTAAAACCATTTTTTCTTTAATCATTTTTACCCTTCATCTTTTCATTCCAATCTTTTTGGAAAATTGGCCTTCCTCTTCTTTTCTCATAAATATATCTTGCTCTCCTTATGGTTTCCTCCAAGGTCTTAGGGTTATCATATTCTATCTTGTCACAGTAGAAGGAGGATAACCCACTTAGAAACCTTTGAATTTTGACCTTCTCATTTTTTATGAAGTTAGCATACTTCAACAATTCAAAGAACCTCTTTTCCTTGCAAGTGGTAGGTGGAAATTCTAGCTTCTACCCTTGAGGGGTTATCATGCAACTAGAAATACTTCTTCATTTCCAACATCTAGGCCTTGACCTCTTCCCATTTCCTATGCTCACTATTCAAATTTGGTGGTTTGATATTCCTGAGATCACCTTGAAATATATCTGCCACATGCCTTTAACAAGAGACACACTTGGCCTGCTCCTTTTCCTGAACTTTCATGAGTTCTTCTAGAGGACTAATTTGGAGAATGATGGTTCCTGTTCATGCTTCTTAACTTTCTCATTCCCGTGATCATCCTTTTTTTCTATGGGATATGGATGTTGTCACTTGTCTAGCACTAGAGTCTTTCTTAGTGCCAAAGTCCTTGTTAACTTGATTATGAAACATGTTTAAGCTCTAAAGTATCTCTTCCTGAGCCTTCATAATCCTTTCATTATCATCTCTATAACTTTGCACTTCCCTATGCAGGCTTCTCATAGTGACAGGATCCTACCTATCCCTTATTCCATTTGACTTTGTCTCAATGTTACCCATGATAACATGTGGACCTATTATCTCTTCCTCATTGTTGTATGACCCCTAAGAATAATCCATAACTCCAGTCCTCATAGAATAACCAAATTTTATTTTTTGTACCTCTAATTCTATAAGAAATGTGCATGCAATAATTGTTTTTAGAACATGTATAAAATAAAAAAGTTCTTTGATTAGAGTATAGGTTACTCTTTATCCAAATTTATAAAGGACACAATACACCAAATCAAAATATAAATCTTTAGATGTATCCCTCTCTAAAACAACTTCCAACGACTATACCCAATACAACATTTACATGTTGCAATTTACACTCTTTCACTGTTATAACAATCTCTTTATTATTTTTTGGAAAATTTTATAACTCAAATCAAAATTCTAGGTTGATATATCTCTATTGTTCCTCAATACCTTTCCAACAACTATTTGTTTTCTCAAATTCGATCTTCGAGATGAAAGTTATGGTCTGGATAAGTTTTGACTGTTTTACTCAATTTACCCTTGTATTCTATAGGTGTCTTATTTTTCTTCTTGCACAATTTTACATACCTATATAGTGAATATGGCTCCATGTTTGTTTTCTATAGTTCATAGTCTTTCCATATTCTAATCCTATTCCCCAAACATAATTTTGAGCAAGGATTTTTTCTCTCTAGAAGTAATCTAGCACTCAAATTTTACCCTTACTATTTTGGTTGTAACTTTCTCATACCATCTATTGGCACCAAGCCGAAGTGAAAATAAGAACGATCATGGGAAAGAAAGCGTGTAGAAAACTGAAGTAACAACTGGCAAAAGATCATCACGCACGAATGCAAGAAAGCATGCACAAAGAAAAGCTACAGTTGGAGGAAGAACAACACGCGCATGGGAGAAAGACCTAGCATAAGAAGGGTTAGGGTTTTGGTAATATTCTGTAAATGGCTGAAGATCCCAAAATGTATAACTATAGATATGAAAATATCATATAGGGTTGATTGTTGGATTTATTATGGTTGTTGTTGTTGTTTTGTTGATTATGAGCGTAGGTGATATGTAAGAGTTTTTTAGCTGTACGAACCGATTTTGTAAGATGTTGAGAAAAGAAGATACAAGGAAAGGTATATCTAAGGATTAGACCACAGGCTGTGGAGGCTGGTGCAATCTAGTTCGCCTCACATAGATCTTACCCGATTTTGTGGAGAATTGTAAGCACACGGCACCAGAATTGCAGAACTACCATAATAAAAAAGCCAAGAGCGAAATCTTTGTGGACGTAGCCTAGGAGGGAGTGAACCATGGTAATACTTGTGTAATGTGTTGAATGTATGCATGTCTCTACGTTCTTTTAGTAATTAATGGTTAAGCTTGATGAATGAGTTAACACATTGTTATGAATCTGTTTATACTTTGTTGGAATTAAACTGTGAAATATATGTATGCGACGTCAAGGAATAAGTAGATTACAGTAACTGCTCGTGGTACAGGGCCTTAATCAAGAAACCCTTTATCCCCTACTCTTTCCTAGACTATAAACACCTGAGTCTTATAGTCACCCATTTAAAGCTATCTCGGGTGAGACCGCGTAGTACCTTTTGGGTGTTGTGTTTCCTTCTAGTTTACCAGGAGGGTCGATAGTTTTAGAGGCTTTGTTGGAACCCCGAATGACATGAACCCTGGGTCAATAACTCAGACAACCCAAGAAGGGAATTGATAACCAACAAATGGTTATGTTGTCAGGTTAAGAGGAACAAGAGAGGACTGAGTAGATGAGATAGAGTGAACAAGAACCGAAGGAGCGGAACAAAAGAGAAATGAGTTGTTAGAAGGGAATCTTGAGACCTTGGAACCCCATGAGAGGGCTAGTTGAGAACTAAAGAGCTAGAGTTTTCATAGAAATACAATAGAAACCCTATAATCACACCGTGTAAATACCTGGATAAATACATATTTACGGATTTACACGAAATCGTTTTCTGTGATTTTCCGCATCTACTACAGGAGTGGATATTAAGGTGCTGGAAATATTGTCATTGATGGAAAAGGATGAGGCAAAGAAGGAAGAAGAGTTTTTCAGGTAATAAAATCAGTGTATGGTTGAATTTTGGATGGGCGCGTATCATTGCTGCAAGAGTGTCGTCGAGCCATCAGATCTGCAGAAGCTGCGAGGGAGATAAGCCATCGGGAATCGGAGTTTCGTGAGTCCCGTGAACAAGTGCATCAGACATCACTAAATCACGATATGTGATTTACCGATAAAGTAGATAGCGTGTGGGCCACCCTAGAGGACAGGTGGCAGGTCAAAGGCCCGTCGGAGGACTAGCGTATCGGGAATCGGCAAATCGGTATTCCCATGAACGAAGGATCAGGGAGGAAACCCGATGCAGAATTTGAACTGTCCATTCAGTGATACGTGTGTTAGGAGCTGAGCTGGGAGGGCCAGTGTGTGAAGGGACACATTAGGGATCGGAGGATCAAGAATTCCGTAGGCATGTGCATGGTGACATCGAAAATGCCAAAACCCCGATGAGAGGTTTGACCGAGGTCATGTGTTGATGGTCATATGGGCCAAGGCCTATAGCCAGCAGGGCTAGCGCGTGGAAAGGGGCGCATTGGCATCGGGGATCGGGACTTTGAAATGACAAAGTCACTTGACATCAAAAACCCTGATTTTGCGAAATGCGAAATCGCAAGTGAATCGGGACCGTCAGATCCATAAATGATCAGGACCATTGATTTTTTCCATATCGGAGATCCGAGACACCAAGCATCGGGACTTACAGGTCTCGAAACCCTGGAAAGATCAAGAGCCATCCATCTGGAAGGACATGTGGAAAAGGATCGGGTGTCGTCGACACTTTGTCCATCGGGAAATCGGAGATCCCGGTGACAAGGGATTTGTGCATTGTGAAATCGCGATCAGTGAAACCCCGATCAATGGGGAACAACTATCAGCACAATAGAGAAGGAGGACAACGACGTAGTGGAGAACAGTTGTCAGCGTAAAGGAGCATCGGGATTTGGACGATCAGGAATCACGCGGGTGTATGCATTGAGGCATCACAAACCCCGTAGCCCCGACGGGGTAAGGTTGTGGTCACGGTGTGATGGTCACGTTGACCAGGAGATAAACTCAGGAGGGATAGTGTATGGAATGTCGAAACTCAATTTAAAAAGGCGCGTGTAGGTTTATTTCAAATTTTAAAAAGGGACCCGATTTCCCCCGAGCAATAAATATGGGACCCGATGAGCATTGAACGGTTCCTGGACCCATGGGCTTAAGAAGGGGTCCTTTTTGGAGGACGTGGAGGCCATTTCCTGACAGCAGGGATATCTACAGGTGGCTGAGGTCATTTTTGCAGGCCACACGGAAGGTTTGAGGATGGAGGAACCTCATTGTGGCAGTCGGGTGGTAGATCTACATTGACAGAGAGTTCTCAGATGTGGGTTTAGCAACTAGGAGAGCGGAGGAATCATCTCCAGGTTTATTGTCTTGTTTAATGTGTGTTTAGGAGGATTTTGCAGCTGCCTAGCAGTTTGTAGATCTTTGTTTCCTCTAAAGATAATTTTAGTTGTTGTCATAGCCACTAGAAAATAGTGTATTGATGTGATTTAGGGATACAAGTCTTAATAAGATGCCAGAATTGTCTCTTCTAAAAGAAGATGATGGCTAGCGCATAGAACACATGTGAATCCGGGGTTGAAACTACCTGATCTAGTGTGAAAATTAATGAAACGCGGTTAGCAGTGAGTATGAGGGTTAAACCCTTCAGTAGTAGCAACCTACCAATAGAAACGGGTGCTATCTTCAGGGGGTTGAAGCTCCCTTCTAGGAAAGGCTGGTAAACGAGAGAAGGTTGCAGCCTTCTACAGGTAGAATCCTGCGTACTAGTATGAGTCTACACTAGTACAATGTTGTAAAATGTTTTCTTAATAATAATTATTGAAGACAGAGACAACGGCAGTGGTGGTTTTTCTCCCGATTTGGGTTTCCACCTTAAATCCTGGTGTTCATGTGTCTTAATCATGTGTGTTGGTTTATTATTTTATTACTGCACTGAATTACTGCTTAATAGACATCTGATGAATGAAGAAATTCATAATAAAATCTCTGGATGCACTCTTGTTTTCGTAATACTATACAATAGCTGGTATCTACAGAGTAGCCTAAGGTTTTCAGTGAAAGAAAAGAGAAAATCTATTGATAGCTCAAAATACTGATTCAGCCCCCCCCCCCTCTCAATATTTCTCAACAATTGGTATCAGAGC
The DNA here is from genome assembly GCA_009831015.1 of Picea engelmannii. Lineage (NCBI taxonomy): Eukaryota > Viridiplantae > Streptophyta > Pinopsida > Pinales > Pinaceae > Picea > Picea engelmannii. Next base: position 193,134 of record ML780999.1, on the reverse strand, counting down.
CTGGTCCTTCTGAAAAGGCTTAGCCGCTAGAAGGAAGATCAATCAAAATGAGAACTCATGACGGAATAACATCTATTAGGCCACCACTCTTCAATGGAAACAATTTAATCTTCTGGAAAACAAGGATGATATCTTATCTTCAGTCTCTGGGAGAAGATGTATGGGCTATTGTTGAAGGAGGATATCAATATCCATCTGCAGTACCAACAGATCCAACATAAAGAAAAACCTACGAGACAAATGCAAAAGCAGTCAATGCTCTGTTAGGAAGTCTAACTGAATCAAAATTTGTCAAAGTCATGCAGCTGAACACAGCAAAGGACATATGGGACAAAATCATTTTGAGTTATGAAGGTGATGCAAAGGTAAAAAGTGCTAAACTGCAAACCCTCAGAATTAAATATGAGAATCTTAAAATGAATAATGAGGAAAGCATTGCCAATTTCTTTTTACGTCTTGATGATATTGTAAATCACATGATAAATCTGGGAGAAACAATAACCGAATCTACTTTGGTTGAAAAAATTTTAAGATCTCTAACTGCAAAATTTGAGTCAAAAGTATCATCTCTTGAAGAAAAGCAGGATCTTCAAAATCTTACTGTGGTACAACTACATGGCATACTAACTGCTTATGAAATGAGAAGAGGAGGACCATATAAAGTCAAAGAAGCAGTCTTTAGAACTTCTACAAAAGGAATGGAAGTACAAATAACAGAAGGATCAGGGTATATCTCAGAGGAAGATGAGATAAACTTCGTAAGGAAACTTCAAACTGGGATAGGACGGTTCAGAGGTAAGCTTCCTTTCAAATGTTTTGATTGTGGAAGAGTTGTTCATTATGCTACTAAGTGTCCTTATAAAGAAACACATAAAAAAGGGAAGGAAGTAGCAAGAAGGAATAAGAATCATTTTAGGTCTAAACAGAGTTTCTATACTCATGAAGATAGTGATGGGTTTTCTGATAGTGAGGAAGAATGTGAACAAGAGCTTAGACTTCTCATAGCATTTTAAAAAGGATCTAGAGAAGAAAAGGATACTTTTGAGGATGCTCTAGAAGACAGTGACTTTCTTGATGAAAACAATAAACTCAAAATCTGTTTAGAAGAGAGTAAAATCACTATAGAATCTCTAAGAAATCAGCTTGAGGAAAAGGAGAGACATAATGAGAAATTAGAGTGTGAAGTAGTAAGTCTAAGAAAAGAACTTGAGAAAATAAAGACTCTGAATCTTAGATTTGCTAAAAGATATGAAACCTTAGATGAAATTATCAAGGTACAACGTTCTCCTCTCATAAAGACAGGCCTTGGATATACTGGAGAATCTTCTCAGTCTTCAGCACCAAATTATCTAAAAGTAGTTACAGCTAGTTTACAAGATCCTGCCACTCAGCAAGGGAATAAATAATCCTCACAGGTAAGGCACGATCATCTCAATTCAAAAAAACACAAACAGGAATGCCTTTCAAGGAAACTCCAATAAACAAGTAAATTCATATAGAAGATTCTATGATCGTAAAAAATTCTTCTTCAATGGACAATGCTTCTCATGTCACAATTTTGGTCATAAAGTTGCTCAATGTGTTGCATATAAAACTATCATGACAAGAGAATCAAGAAAGAAAAGGATTGAGTTGGAAACAAAGAAGAATACTTATAACAACTTTTCTCCTCTTCAAAATGAAGTTGAATGTGCTTATTGCAATAACTTTGGCCATGAAGAATCTGAATGCAGGAGCAAAATTCAGCTAAAAAGACATGTTCCTCCAAGCTCCAAAGTATGGAAAAAGAAAGAACTATAGGTTGAAAATTGTGGCATAGCTTTATTTGCAGAAGATGAAGAAAACCAATAGTACATTGACAGTGGATGCTCAAGACACATGACAAGTGACAAAGACAAACTTCTTGCATATAGTGCTCTAGAAAAGGAAAAGAAGGTTACATTTGGAAATGATACTCCTGCGGTTATTAAGGGAAAAGGGTCTACTCTCCTAAAAGAAAATGTGAAAGCTAATGAAGTCATGTATGTGGATGGATTAAAGCATAACTTGTTAAGTGTAAGTCAAATGCGTGATCAAGGAACTGAATTTGTCTTTAGTTCAAAAGAATGTGTGGTACGTGATCTTGATACAGGCAAAGCTATTATAAGAGGAAAAAGAACTCCTAACAACCTATATATATTAAAGAACAACAAAGAACAATGTTACTTGAGT
>ML780999.1:162436-189438 GCA_009831015.1 Picea engelmannii | reverse complement strand
TTTCAAGCTTCCAACAAATCAAAGTTCATCAAATGGATGTTAAATCTGCTTTTCTCAATGGTGATATGGAAGAAGAAGTTTATATAGAACAACCAGAAGGATTCATCTTTGGAAATGATGAAAAACTTGTTTGTAGACTTAAACAGGCTCTATATGGTCTCAAACAAGCTCCAAGGGCATGGTACTCTCATCTTGACAAATATCTCCATCAACAAGGATTCTCAAAAGGATCTGCTGATAGCAACTTATACACAAAAACTGAAAATGACAAACTACTAATTGTAGTTGTATATGTTGATGATATCATTTTTGGAAGTAATGAGGAATCCATGAGTCAGAAATTTGCTTCTCATATGTAGAAAGAATTTGAAATGTCTTTACTTGGGGAACTAACATTCTTTCTAGGATTACAAGTGCAACAAGCAACATATGGCATTTTCCTATCACAAACAAAATACCTTAAGAAAATCCTCAAGAAGTATGACATGGAAGATTGCAAACCTGTAAGTACACCAATGATAACTGGGTGTAATCTCAGTTCTAATGATGATTCTCCCACGATGAATTAGTCAGAATACAGATCTATGATAGGAAGTCTACTGTATCTCACTGGGACAAGACCAGACATTATGCATGCAGTTGGGATTGTTGGACGATTTCAAGCCAATCCAAGAGAGTTTCACCTTTAGGCTGTGAAAAGAATATTCAAATATCTACAAGGAACTCAAGATTTTGGACTATGATATCCAAGGAATGTTGATATTACTCTTCATGCATACACTGATGCAGATTGGGCTGGAAGTGTTGATGATCACAAAATCACTAGTGGTTGTGCATTCTACATGGGGCCCGGGTTAGTATCTTGGTTCAGCAAGAAACAAAGTTCCATTGCCTTATCTACAGCAGAAGCAGAATACGTGGCTGCAGCATCTTGTTGCACTCAACTTATTTGGAAGATGCAAACCCTTCAAGACTTTCAAATCAAATGTTCATCTCCTGTCTCTATTATGTGTGATAATACAAGTGCCATAAGTATCTCAAAGAATCCTGTTATGCATTCCAAGACCAAACACATTCCCATCAAATATCACTTCTTACGAGAACAGGTACTTGAGAAAAAGGTGAAATTGGAGTATGTTCCCTCCAAAGAACAAGTTGAGGATATCTTTACCAAACCTCTACCCAGGGAAGCGTTCGAATATATTTGACAAAAACTGGGAGTAGTCTCTTCCATGCAGAGGATCAAGTCCACTTAAGTACAGAAGCCTCAATTGGTTGTAAGGTGTTGATGAGCATATCTAAATTCTTTGGCTAAGGGGGAGCCTCGATCATATGAAAAGGATTATTATGAAGATGCAGCATGACCTCAGGGGGAGCATGGTATTGTCCACTCTTTGCCATTGATGTCAAAGGGGGAGGAAAAAGACAGAGGAAGAGTATTGCCATCAATGACAAAGGGGGAGATTGTTGGAAATATTGTCATTGATGGCAAAGGATGAGGCAAAGAAGGAAGAAGAGTTTTTCAGGTAAGAAAATTAGTGTATGGTTGAATTTTGTATGGGCGCGTATGATTGCTACAAGAGCGTCACCGAGCCGTCTGATCTGCAGAAGCTACGAGGGAGATAAGCCATCAGGAATCGGATTTTCGTGAGTCCCGTGAACAAGTGCATCAGACATCGCGAAATCGTGATATGAGATTTCCCGATAAAGAAGATAGCGTGTGGGCCACCCTCGAGGACAGGTGGTAGGTCAAAGGCCTGTCGGAGGACTAGCATATCGGGAATTGGCAAATCGGTATTCTCGTGAACGAAGGATCGGGGAGGAAACCCGACATGGAATCTGAACCATCCATTCGGTGAGACGTGTGTCAGGAGCTGAGATGGGAGGGCCAGTGTGTGAAGGGACACATCAGGGATCGGAGGATCGGGAATTTCGTAGGCATGTGCATGGTGACATCGAAAACATCGAAACCCCGATGAGAGGTTTGACCGAGGTCATGTGTTGACGGTCATATGGGCCAAGGCCTATAGCCAGCAGGGCTAGTGCATGGAAAGGGGCGCATCAGCATCGGGGATCGGGACTTTGAAATGACAAAGTCACTTGACATCAAAAACCCTAATTTCGTGAAATGCGAAATCGCGAGTGAATCGGAACTGTCAGATCCAAAAATGATCAGGACCATTGATTTTTTTCATATCAGAGATCCGAGACACCAGGCATCAGGACTTGTAGGTCTCGAAACCCCGAAAAGATCAAGAGCCATCCATCTGGAAGGATGCATGGCAAAGGATCGGGCGTCGTCGGCACTTTGTCCATCGGGAAATTGGAGATCCCTGTGACAAGGGATTTGTGCATTGTGAAATCGCGATCAATGAAACCTCGATCAATGGGGAACAATTGTCAGCATAGCAGAAAAGAAGGACAGTGGCGTAGTGGAGAACAACTATCAGCATAAAGGAGCATCGGGATTTGGACGATCGGGAATCACGCGGATGTATGCATTGAGGCATCACAAACCTCGTAGCCCCGACGGGGTAAGGTTGTGGTCATGGTGTGACGGTCATGTTGACTGGGAGATAAACTCAGGAGGGATAGCGTATGGAATGCCGAAACCCGATTTAAAAAGGCATGCGTAGGTTTATTTCAAATTTTAAAAAGGGGCCCGATTTCCCCCGAACAATAAATATGGGACTTGATGAGCATTGAACGGTTCCTGGACCCATGGGCTTAAGAAGGGGTCCTTTTTGGAGGACGTGGAGGCCATGTTTTGACAGCAGGGATATCTACAGGTGGCTGAGGTCATTTGTGCAGGCCGCACGGAAGGTTTGAGGATGGAGGAACCTCATTGTGGAAGTCGGGTGGCAGATCTACATTGACAGAGAGTTCTCGGCTGTGGGTTTAGCAAATACGAGAGTGGAGGCATCATCTCCAGGTTTATTGTCTTGTTTAATGTGTGTTTAGGAGGATTTTGCAGCTGCCTGGCAGTCTATAGATCTGCGTTTCCTCTAGAGATAATTTCGATTGTTGTCATAGCCACTAGAAAATAGTGTATTGATGTGATTTAGGGATACAAGTCTTAATAAGATGCTAGAACTGTCTCTTCTAAAGTAAGATGATGGCCAGCACATAGAACACATGTGAATCTGGGGTTGAAACTGCCTGATCTAGTGTGAAAATTAATGAAATGCGGTCAGCAGTGAGTATGAGGGTTAAACCCTTCAGTAGTAGCAAACTACCAGTAGAAACTGGTGCTATCTTCAGGGGGTTGAAGCTCCCTTCCAGGAAAGGCTGGTAAACGAGAGAAGGTTGTAGCCTTCTGCAGGTAGAAGTCTGCGTACTAGTATGAGTCTGCACTAGTACAATGTTGTAAAACGTTTTCTTAATAATAATTATTGAAGACAGAGACAACGACAGCGGTGGTTTTTCTCCCGATTTGGGTTTCCACCTTAAATCCTGGTGTTCATGTGTCTTAATCACGTGTGTTGGTTTATTGTGTTATTACTACACTGAATTACTGCTTAATAGACATCTGATGAATGAAGAAATTCATAATAAAATCTTTGGATGCACTCTTGTTTTTGTAAGACTATACAATAGCTGGTATCTATAGAGTAGCCTAAGGTTTTCAGTGAAAGAAAAGAGAAAATCTATTGATAGCTCAAAATATTGATTCACCCCCCCCTCAGTATTTCTCAACATAAGGTTAAAGGATAACCATGTGACGAACTGGATTCGACAGCTAGATTGGACTCCAATACAGATCCAACAGCTGCAACAGGTGAACAACAAATTCACCTGCGCAGTCGACTTTTGGCTTGGTAGTATTGTGGTAGGATTTATCACAGAATTTGTGGTAGACACAACAAATTCATATAACATAGCCGAGAAAGAGTTCCTATGAGGACCCAAAGGAAGGTACAGTCGATCACTGTATACTTCTATCAAGATACTGCTATATAACAAAGGTGTAATGATAATGGAATCAGACATCTAGACTTCCCTATGTGCATGGGGGAAGGGGGGAAGCACTGATAGAGAGAGGAGTAATGGAAGGAGGGCGGGATAAAGAGAATAAGGAGGAGGAACCCTTGGACCCAATCTTGATGAATGACGACCAGCTTAAGTGGATCTTGGCATCATTAGGAATGACGCATAGTGGAGCACCCTACCAATATAAGGTGAATACCAAGAAGAGAGTTGTAGCTGAGAGGGAGGGCTTGGCCAGCGATGAGGAAGAGGTAGAGGATCTCTGGGTTGTGGATCAGATTGAGGAAATCCTGCACGCCACATATGAGAGGAAAACAAGAGGCCCAAGAACGGGAGGAGAAGGAAGCCATCCCTTTCATATTAATCTCAGTGTGGAACCCATAAACCCATGTGTGATCAATACACCAAAGAGAACACCACCATTTAGACAACCAAATTTCAAAGGAAGTCTGATAGCAAGGAGTACATATACACAAGGAGAACCAACTGGAGGAGCCAGTTCAGGCAACCTGAGTCAAGTATCTGCACTGCACGGAGGAGTGAGTAGCTAAGTATTTGGAATGGTAGGACATGATCCTACTATCATATTACCAGAGTTTCAAGGAGAAGCAACAAAATACCTTGAGAAGAATTTATTCATTTGTGAAAATATCTGGGAAGAAAAGCAGATCACTGATGAAAACACCAAACTCGCGCAGCTAGCGATCACGCTAAGAGACCGCGCACTAGACTGGTACATGAGTCTAGACACAAATAGTATTCCTAGAACAACAAGGACACTGGATGACATTAAGAGACTATTGATAAATGAGTTCCAGAAGTCGAGTTGAGAGGATCAGTACATGAACGAGATGATTGAAATAAGACAAAAACCAGGAGAATTGGTATGGGAGATTGATCAAAGATTCAAGTGATTAAAAGGGAAGTTAAAATACCTGATGAACGATATGCAACATCGACACCTCTTTGTCAACTCACTACTCCCACACTTGAAATACCCATTACAACAATAGAAGTTTCAAATGCAGGTAGAGGCTCTGTAGGAAGCCTTGCAATTGGAAGAGAATTAGTACCAGCAAACGGACCCGGCTATCGAAGAACTGAAGGAGGATCTGAAGAACTTAACATTTCAGCTAAACCAGAATAAGAACAAGGACAAACGAGAAGTTGTTTGGTACACTACCTGTAGGATGGAATGACACCACAAAAATGAATTCCCAACATTCGCACAGTATATGGCGATAGGGATGCCAAAACCGCTACCACAGGGAGGATTATGGTGCGAAATATGCAAGAAAACTAGTCACGACCCTTACCATTATACGATGATGCAGAAATACCAAACAGTCCCAAAGAACTCATATTGCACCTTTTGCAAATCAGTCGGTCATGATGACAAAGATTGTAGAACTATGGAGCTGATGCGGGAAAGAACATCAGGTGCATACAGGGTACAGGCTAAAATGATGACTGGGAAAGTAGTGCCATAGTTCAATCAAGCCCCATCTCCATATAACACCATGCAACAGCAGTATAATACTGCACCGCAACCTTACAATAATGCACAACCGTAGTAAAACCCGGCATAGACCCAATACAATATCGCGCCGCGAGGTGATCGCGCAGCTTATAGAGGAGTAGGACGAGCCAGAGGAGGTTTCAGACACGGTAGAGGACTAGTTACTTGTCACAATCTCTAGCAACCAGGACATTATGCATGGGAGTGCCCACTACCACCAGTGACCTATATGTATTGTCACACGTTGGACGACGATATAGAGGAATGTTCGAAATTACTTGTAAAGATCCAGGAAAAAAGGAACCAAAACATCTAGAATGTTCAATGGATTTTAGCTGAAGCAAGGGATGATGGACAGAACATCAACATAGTCACTCAAGGAGGAACAAAAACAGGAAATGATGCAATTTGACAGGAACTAGTGCACAACCAATGGATAAAGAAGAACACTGACCCCAAGAAGCAGTTCGACGCGCATAAGGAGAAGGAGATATTTATAGAAGCTCGACAAGAATGCCAGAAGGAGGACATAGTGTCAACTGCACAATAGAGAAAGGAAGCTCCAGAATATGACATTCCTCCATCACTGGACCATACCAATAGAATACAACCCAAGGAACAAGTAAGTATTATCAAAGACTTTTTGCTATCATGCATCAAAATGTTAAGTGACCCTTCATCTTTCAAAATATTACAAAACATCCTAGAAAAATGTAGCAGCGAGACGGGACAGAAGCCAGAATTGAAAATTGTCAACCACCTACACAGAAGAAGAAGAACAAGTAGGGAATTTATACTAAATGCTAACATTAGGGATTTCAATATGGAAGATATTATACTGGATCTAGGATCCGAAGTGAGTGTATTACCAAAATCTACATGGCAATGCATGGGAGAACCTACACTTGGATACTCAACTGATCAATTAAAGCTAGAAAATCAACATAGAGTCCTACCAATAGGTAGACTGAAAGGAGTGACGGTAGATATGGATGGTGTGCACACTAAGGAAAACTTTGAAGTCATTGAAATAGTAGATGACAAAACACCTTACCTGTCTCTACTTGGTCTGGATTGGGCGTTCGACAACCAGGCCATAATTAACTTAAAAACTAGAAAAATGACATTTGAGTCAGGGGACTACAGGGTCATAGCCCCACTTGACCCATTAGAAGGTGAGAGTTTCATAGAACCCACTTGTCTGGATTTAGAAGAGATCTGTCAGTTATACATAACAACTGTGCGCGATGCAAACTTTATAAACCCAACTGTAGATGAGGTACTCAGTTGGCGAAGCATTACTTCATGCACAACAGACTCAGACACCAGGTTAGAAAAATGGTAGCAAAGACTACACGAAGTATCCACAAGAAGGTGTGCAAGAATAGACCGCGCAGTAATATGGATTGGCATAGAAATCAGAGAACTACCCAATTTTCACGGGCTAAATGATTTGGAAACTTTCTTGACACAATATGAAGAAAAAGTATTAGAAAGCTAGAGATTGTTAGCACTAGATTTAGCACTAAAGGATACACCCGCAAGATGGTGGGGTACGCACAAAGAGACTATCACAGATTGGTACCAATGCAAACGATTACTGTGCATAAGGTTCGGCGCAGAACAGACAGGTAACAAACAACATAAATATGACGGACTAGGCACATGAGCAGAACACTTGGAGGCATGTAAAACGACGTGGACACCACTAGAGGAATGGTCTCACCACTTCATTCATACTTTAGAGGGCATACCAGTGAATTGGTATACCGACCAGGAAATGTGCAAAGGAACCAAGACATGGGCGACACTCCAACAGAACTTTACAGTCACTTTCTCATTTGAGCATGAGAACCCCAACATAGACACGGCCCTAAAACATATCAGAGATGTCATTACAGAACCAGAAGTGGAATTTATCAAAGAGGAACAACAACAAAATAAGGAGACAGACAAGGAACTACTGTCATGCTACCATGTACAAGAGGAAGCACCAGATGAAGATGACCCACGTGATATTCAGATCGAAGAAGTTGAAGGCGAGAGAGATGTGGAAGGACCAACCCTAGAGTCTGAGGTCATCTATGTGCCAATCAAGATAAAGAATGTTAACATAGGTAACGCCGAGAAACCCAAAATGGCCAGCATTGGAGATTACTGGGATGAATAGACACTAGAAAGAATCACATAATTGTTGCATGAATACAACGACCTTTTTCCCACAACCTTTACAGACATGAAAGGAATAGCTAGAGAATTAGGAGAAATGAAGATACCACTTAGATCTGAGGTGAGACCCATTAAAAAATGACCATATAGACTGAACCCCATCTATAAACAGAAAGTTAAAGATGATATTGACAGAATGCTCGAGGCCGACATTATCGAACTAGTCGAAGAATCAAAATTGATAAGCCCGATGGTAGTACAGGACAAGAAACAAGGAAGAGGGATCAGGATATGCATCAAATTGAGGAAGTTGAACGATGCATGCCTACACATCCCATTCCCCACACCATTTATGAATGAAGTACTCGATAACGTAGGAGGCCACGAAGCCTACTCATTCACTGATGGATTCTCAAGATATCATCAAATTAAGATAGCACAAGAGGATAGACACAAGACCACATTCGTGACAGAATGGGGATCTTATCAGTATACAGTCATGTCATTCAGAATGAAGAATGCACCTGCGATATTCTCCAAAGTGGTCATCGTAGCATTTAAGGAATTCATCCACCAATTTCTCGAAGTATACCTGGATGATTGGATGATTTATAGCCTGTTGAAAAACCATGTGGAAGTTTTATGACTAATGTTAGAACAATGCAGATAGTGATAGATATCACTGAATATCAAGAAATGCATATTCGAAACACCATTTGGGATACTATTGGGACACATAGTATGCAAACAGATTTTTCTAGTGGATCTGGCTAAAATTGCAGTCATTGTTAACCTACCAGCACCAAAAACAGTCTGTCAATTAAGAGAAACATTAGGACACACCGGATACTACAGGAAATTTATCAAAGGCTATGCATAGATCACAACACCAATGGAAAAATTGTTAAGAAAAGATACAAAGTACCAATGGAATGATGAATTTCAACACAGTCTGGATACCCTGAAGGAAAAAATGGTCACTTCACCTATACTAGTATTTCCATATAGGGGAAAGACATTCCATGTACATGTAGATGCATCAACAATAACACTTGGAGATATCTTAGCACAACTAGGAGCAGGAGACTTGGATCACCCAATAGCATTCGAAAGCAGAAAACTATCTGACTCAGAACTGAATTATAACATGACAAAAAGAGAAGGCCTAGCTATGGTTTATGCACTACAGAAATACAAACATTACCTATTGGGAAAACACTTTAAGATGTTTACAGATCACTCAGCCCTAAACTATCTAGTCAACAAGCCAGTGTTGGGGGGGAGAATCTGTCGATGGTTATTTCTATTTCAAGAATTTGACATTAAGGTAATAGTTAAACCAAAAAAATTGAATGCAGGGCCTAACCACCTATCGAGGGTCACAAATGGAGAGGAACCAATGAATTTATAAGACAACTTTCTAGATGCATAGCTATTCTCAATACAGATTGTTGACGATTATTTCACAGAGATCATCCAGTACTTGAGCACAGGTACTGCACCGCAAGAATATACCACTGTGCAGAAGAAGAACCTGGTAGTCCGTGAAACCGACTATCAATTGATCACATGACATCTATACAAGATGGGCGCAGATAACATCTTATGAAGATACGTACTAGAGCATGAACGACCAAGAATTTTAGCAGAATCCCACGAGGAAATAGCAGGAGGGCATTATGCAGGAAAAGCTACCATGCAGAAGGTACTACGCACAGGATTATGGTGGCCAACAATCCACAAAGACTCAAAAGAGTAATGTCAGCAATGTGATGTTTGTCAGAGGGTAGGCAAATCCAATAGAAGGGACGAGATGCCACTACGACCGAAAATGACACTTCAAGCATTCGACAAATTGGCAATAGACATTGTTGCACCAATTCACCCACCATCCAAGAGAACAAGGGCAAGATATATTATCACCGTGACAGAATACTTAACAAGATGGGTGGAAGTTGTACCAGTAAAAGATTGCAGCACAGAGACAGCTGCACATTTTTTGTTTGAATAGGTAATTACTAGATTTGGGTGCCCAAGAATTTTGATGAGTGACCAAGGAACGCACTTCATAAACAACACCTTTCGAGAAATGATTGAAGAGTTTGAAGTTCATCACCAAAAAATCACACCATATCATCCACAGGCAAATGGCACGGTAGAAGCCTTCAACAAAATTCTAGAGAACGCCTTGAAAAAGATATGTAACGTCAACATGGACGATTGGGACCTCAAGGTACCAGTATTATTATGGGTGTATAGAACTACATGAAAAAATCTGACAAGCCACACACCATTCAAACTAGTATATGGTCAAGAAGCAGTAGTGTCATTAGAATTTTTAATACCCAATCTACCTGTAGCGGCTATCACACATATGACAGAACGAGGCGTAGTCCAGGAAAGACTGAATCAATTACTGTCGATGGAGAAAGACCGAATCTTGGCAGGATTCCATCAACAAGTACATAAAGCAAGAGAGAAATATTGGCATGACCGCCACATCAAGAGGAAGATGTTCAAGGAAGGAGATCTAGTATTTCTCTATGATAGTAAATCATTGCAGCACCCAGGAAAGATGAGAATGCATTGGCTAGGACCATACAAAGTAAAATTTATTACGGACGGAGGAGTTGTACATTTAAGGGATCTAGCAGGCTCAGACCTCAGAGGAATGATCAATGGGAGCCGGCTGAAGTTGTACAAGGACAGTCAACCACCCACCATGTGGTAAAAAAAAAAGCCTAAAACAGTGCGTAGCATGATGAACAAGCTGCATGCAATACAAAACACAAAGTCCACAAGGGAAACGATAATGACCATATTGAAAAAGGAAACAAGCGGGAAAAGGAAAGTCGACAAAAGTAGGCTGATCAGACAACATGAGGCAGAGTTAAAGCAAGGCAAGGATGGATGGGATGTCACATTAAATGCACCAACTGGAGATGGTAGAGTAGGCATAATGGAAAGTATGAAACCGTTGCAGATGCATTGAAATCACAGTTAAAGGTACATTAATCGCATGATGGAGGAAGCATCCTCGATAAGCCTCATGACGAGCCCATACAACACACGAACATAGAAGCAGTTAGTCTATTCATGAAAGGAGAACAGAAAGATATCAACAATAGTGAGCACGAACAGAGTGAAAGAACAGAGCTTACCAAAGCCATTCAAACTCAGCAAACGTTCGACAGACACAATTATGGCACCACCGAAGCTCACAGAACTAGGCCAGACAACTAGATCAACCAAGATTCAGACTAGGTCACGAGGACCACTAGAAGAAAATGAGCAGCAACCACCGGAGATCATCGATATTAACGAAATCCCATCACCAAATAAAATTCCAGTAGAGTCCGTAGCAATACTAGAGGAGATTTTGTAACTACAAGTAGAGGCCATGGAACACGATACACTAGCAGTGGTGCATGAGCCTCAAAACAAAGAAGAAGAAACCCACCAGGAAATACCACCAGAACATACTGAAGCAGCTGTGGAAGTGAACGGAATGACACAACATCTGGGAGCAGAGGAGCAACCATATGAGACGCAAGCACCTGACTTAGGTCACCCAGTCGAGGAGACCACTGGAACTAACTGGGCTTGGCTAGAGTGGATGACAGGGGAACAACCAGGAGTTGTTGGAACTTCGAGCCAACCAACACAGCAGGAGGACTGAGTTCAGATACTGATCTCACCTCGAAAGAAATCGGTTGCAGAGATTGTGCTACCTCGCATACCAGAGGGAGTACAGGTGGACCCACAACTATTGGGTCACGTCAGGAAGCTCAAGTATTCCGACCATGACGTAGCATATGAAACCAACTATCCAGAGCTTGCACCATAGGTCTTTATGCAGAAAATAGTCATGAACCAACTCAGAGAAACCATCATTCAGCCACACCAGTGGGCAATTTGACTCGATAGAACAAGAATCCTAGGATTGTTGAAGATACCACACTTTGGAAGAGGAAAATATGTGACGGCATGCATCAAGCAATTGTTAGCATTTACGCATAGAGGGGATGTATGGATGAACAAAACCGTCCCTATAACTATTGAACTTATTGCACAAATAAGAGGACCACCCACCTGGGGTATGGATCCCACGTTGATTCTGGATGATAAGTCCAAGGAGAAAACATTGGAAAAAGAGATGAAGAAGAAATATGGCATCGATAGGGGAACAAGAGGCATTATAATCAGACAAATCAACAATGGCGCTATACAATTGGGCGCAAAAATCTTAGCCTGCAAACTGCTAAGAAAATGTCGCAAAGACGAAGTACCAGCAGGAGTCATCATTGATGCAATGCAGTGCGGAGAAGGCACCTCCATGAGCTGGGTGCCATACCTGTCAAACTTGTTCCAAGTAGACTGCAAAGATGTACAAGACATAGGTACAGAATTCCATTACTCATGGCTGATCACTCTCATAGCTTTCATGGGATGGAAAGAACTAGAACACGTTGTCTTTTGTACCACCCCATAGCCAGGAGGAGAAATATATTGCGTCATAAGATCTACGCCACTAACCAAGCATAAGAGGGAGAATGGAATCGTATTCAAATCTTACCTACGAGAGATACAGGAAGCCATTAGCCGAGCATGGAGAATAACACCATAGATTGTCGCATGATACGGGGGCATCGCCAAATTTTGGGCTCGGAAACAAGCCATGTGGACATAGCCAAGGCAAGACCCGCATAAACAATGGCTACATATGCGCTACTTCATCACTGAGGGTGATATTGACATGATCATCAGCAAATGCCCTGATGAATGGAGCATTCCAACCATACCTAGAGAAGTACTGGGACAAACAGCAGAAGGAGGGGCTCCACAGGTGGAAACACATCCTCCACAAATCCCAGTACCCAAGAAATGAAGAATGGGCCAAACCAAGTCGAATCAGGAAGAGGAGGGCTCAGAACAGCCAGAGACCTAGAAGGGGAGGAAAGAAACCATTTAGCCGACCAATGGACAACGAAAACAGGCTGAGGGAGCACAGGAAACTGCATCGAACCCCATCACATAGGAACTAGGGGGAACTAAGAGACCAACAGTACAGGAAGCATGCGCATGAAAGAAAGTGAAGGCACAATGACCACCACCAGAATATACAATCATGGAGGATGATGGCGAGATGATTGTCAGAATGGTCCAGGACTTCCTCACAGAGGATTTTGATCATGTAACGCACCATAGGGATAAACTGCAGAAGTAACTGACATAAATGGGACAACTCCTTAAGAAAATCAGGGAAGCCTGGATCATGAGTAGCAGTAGAGGCATAGATCCATCGATCACACAGACCACAAAAAGGATGGAGGTAGAAGAAAGTGACCCAATTCTTCTGATTCAACACACACATTCCATGGTCTACATAAAGCCTAGCATGTTGCGAATGGATGAAATCGTGGGACAAACACCACTGATGGATTTGGATCATATCCAATTGGTCTTGACATGGATGCCATCAAGGGAATTATACAAATTACAGGTTAGCGTCGACTACGAGATGCAATCTCGAGCACATAAAAACTTAGTTGAGCTACAACAAGCAACAAAGAAGCGGGAAGCACTGGAAATAGTTCGTGCATAGGGAAAATCTGAAACTCAGGAGGAGAAGGAGCGTAGAAATGAGCTAGAATGCAGAGTGGAAGAAATTTTTGGGAAACTTCCAACCGTTGCGCAAGGAAATGAACTCCCAACGGAAAAAAAGATCGACAAGATTGCGTAGGCAATTGATCAGTATCAGAAGGAGATCGAGACTCTTCACTGGCATATTAGACCAACAACTCCACCAGCAGTGTAGGAGAAAAGGAAGTAGGAAGCAACAATGCAACTATAGGATCTAGGAAAAGAGGTTAGCACGGAAATCGACTTGCTGGATAAAGCAGTGAAACTTTGGACAAGGCTGGAAGAGGATCCACAGGTCCAACACTGGGACAAGGAGGAGGAGAGCATCAATGCAACGATCCAAGAACTCAAGCAGCGAAAAAATACCATACCAATTCTAGAATGGGTCAAGGGAACACAAGAGTTGAAGAAGATGCAGCAGAACTTATCACTGTGCAAACACAGAAACATGAGCGTCAGGCTCAAATAGAACCGTTGTAGGAACGGGTAGCCAAAGTACTTGCGTAGGAAGAAGGATCTAGAACACAGACTCAGCTAGAATGTGCAGGACTGATGAGCGAGGAAGTGGCAGCGTAAATAGTTGACACCATCAAGGAGAAAATCGCGCAGGCATTGACACAAGTAGCAGAATTGCAGGAAAAGTTCCAGATGATCACCAGGGAGATCGAGGAAGCACAGAGCAATTAGGTGACTCGAGATGAGTCACATGTTAGTGTTGGGGCCCTGTTGACACAATCCCAAAGTGAAAAGAACAACGATCGTGGGAAAGAAAGCGTGAAGAAAACTGAAGTAACAACTGGAAAAAGATCAGAATGCGCGAATGCAAGAAAGCGTGCACAAAGGAAAGCGACAGCTGAAGGAAGAACAAAACGCACATGGGAGAAAGACCCATTGTAAGAAGGGTTAGGGTTTTGGTAATATTCTGTAAATGGATGAAGAGCCTGAAATGTATAAATATAGATACAAAAGTATCATATAGGGTTGATTGTTGGATTTATTATGGTTGTTGTTGTTGTTGTTGTGTTGATTATGAGCGTAGGCGATATGCAAGGGTTTTTTAGCTGTATGAACCGATTTTGTAAGTTGTTGAGAAAAGAAGATACGAGGAAAGGTAGATCTGAGGATTAGACTGCAGGCTGTGGAGCCTGGTGTGATCTAGTTCACCTCACATAGATCTTACCCAGTTTTGTGGGGAATTGTAGGCGCACGGCACTGGAATTGCAGAACTACCATAATAAAAGAGCCAAGAGACAAATCTTTGTGGATGTAGCTCAGAAGGGGGTGAACCATGGTAATACTTGTGTAATGTGTTGAATGTATGCATGTCTCTACTTTCTTTCAGCAATTAATGGTTAAGCTTGATGAATGACTTAACACATTGTTATGAATCTGTTTATACTTTGTTGGAATTAAACTGTGAAATATATGTATGCGACGTCAAGGAATAAGTAGATTACAGTAACTGATCGCGGTACAGGGCCTTAATCAAGAAACCCTTTATTCCCTACTCTATCCTAGACTATAAACATTTGAGTCTTAAAGTCACCCATTGAAAGCTATCTTGGGTGAGAATGCGCAGAACCTTCTTGGTGTTGTGTTGCTTTCTGGTTTACCAGGAGGGCCGATAGTTTTAGAGGCTTTGTTGGAACCCCAAATGACATGAACCTTGGGTCAATAACTTAGACAACCTGAGAAGGGAATTGATAACCAACACCATCTAAGTTTTTCAAACATATTAGCTCATTCAAAATATCTCCTTGAGATCTTTTATTTAAGTCGTAGAGACTCTACATGGTGCCTACAACACTTACAACTTTGAAAACTAGAACTCCTCAAAACGTTGTTTGTGCCCTCAAAATTTCCCTACAAGTTAATAACCTTCAAAAATATGAAAAATTTAGAAATTTTCATATAAAATTGATTGGTTTATTGTTATAACAGACCATTAAATATGATTCATTGATCTCAAATCAAGTGTAATTTGATTCGTTGATCTGATCTCCATTGGTGATCGATGATCAACACTTTCCTTTGGGCATGCACAACAATTTCCCCAACTTGTGGAGCCGACCATCGACCCATTCCCTTGAAAAATTATTCACAACATAATGCTAAACTAGCCGACCCGACCATCGATTGTTGGCCATTGACAATTTTCATTGGTGAACGAAACTCCTCACTAATTTGGTTGACACCTAACCATAATCCCATTGGTCGTCGGTCATCCCCGCTGACTGACAAAACACTTATCTATTTAGACTGAATGGACCATCGATCATCACCCACTTCTAGGATGACATGGAACGACACATGGATTCTAAACTGGCACGATACATGATCCTGAGGTGTCAAATTGGATGATGTGGCGTGACACCTGGATGATGACATGGCATTACATGTCATCACCCTCTTTCCTTCATCATCCATCAGTTGTTTCTCTTAGAAAACCTGAAAACCTCACTGAATCGACCGATGCCCAACCATTGTCCTATCGGCCATCAATGACTTCTCTTACTTGATTTAAAACACTTCACCAAATTGGTTAATGCTCGACCATCGGTCATCGATGATTTTCCTTGGATAACTTCAACACTTAGATTTATTTTTTATCAAACTCTGATAAATTTCGCTCATCAATTTCTAGTCCAAGATTATCTTGACCATCGATCGGCTCCACTTCACAAACCTCCAAACTAAATCCTAGATTTTGATTAGCCCCAACCTCCTAAAAACCAAGAATGAATCTATACTATCGATCTGATCCATTTTCCCAGCTATTGAAATGAATATTGACCATTGATTTCCTCAACCTTTCAAACAATTGCAATCTTATGAATTTTTAAATTTATTAAAGTGAATCTCAGTCGTTGATATCAAGATCAAATGCGATCTTGGTCGTCGATTCACTAAACTTTGTAGAACACTACAATAGTCATTAAAATTTGAATTTCGACCTTCGAGGTCGAATTTAACTGTGCAAAGTTGTAGATCTACTCCATTGAACCTCTCTTAGAAAGTCCCAAAAAAATTAAGCTCATATATTTCTCACGAGTTTGGGGATTTCACTCTAATTTTATCCATTTTTCCCAAAACTTACATAGACTGAAGTATGCAACAACGAATTACTCAATTTGCATCCGTCTTGGCCCATAGAATCCTGGTGTTTTAACCATATGCTTTGATACCATAATGTAACGTCCCCCAGCCCAACTTAGGAACATTATGTGTTGAATACTCATAAAATCAAAATTCTTCTAACTAATTAAATTCATGTAGCTTTCAGCTACTAATTAAAACCAGATTTAGCCACTATCTGTTACATTTAATTACATGCATCTACATCCATTTAAAATAGACATGAAATTCAACTAATAAAGTTAATTACAACAACATATAAATCATTTCGAAATACATAGAATTTATGCACAACAATTTAACTGATAAATACAAGACAAAAAACAGATAAAACACTTATCTTTAAAATTAGTTGTGCAACCATCTTCTTGGGATGGATGTTACACCCAACCATAGACCTGATGTTCCAAATATCAATGGAAAATCACCCCTAAGTTGAGGCTAGTAATCCAAAAAAGAGGGTGATATCTCACTATCCACTCATAGCTCAAAAATCCCACAGCCCACTAATATTGTCCTATAGTTATCCCAATTTTTCACCAACGCTCTTCTTCTTGACCAGGCCAACCCAAGGAATGTACCCCTTCACTAATATCAATTCCTCGGGTGTCTCATTCATTTATTAGGGTCTCTCTGGCACAGGTAACCAAGAATACCACAACTGGGAACTCAAGGGAACTTGCTTCCAAGAAAAATACCAACAAACAACATCAAGCACTTGTTGTTTTAGTGAAACTCACACGAGATTTCACTCTTTAGGCATGACAACCCAACTCTTCAATATCCATCTCCAAAAATATCAAAACATTCCCCAACATGCTCTATAATTCTCCCTCCATGGATGTTCCATCTCTAAGATCTCTTTCTTCCTCTCTACTTGTTGTTCATGCAAAAACATTGACTCACTAGAAACTATTGTCCCATCCCATACAAATTTCCTCCCTTTGGTTTTCTTGCTTGACTCACACACTTCTACAAGATGATTTTACTCAGTCTCCATGCTCCCAATAACTATAGGATGTGACTTCTCGCACCCACCCTCTTACATACATTCAATGATTGGCTTTGGGAACACTCAATCAGAAAATAGAAGGTTCATATACCAATAGCAATTTTAGGAAAATGGGTTGAATTAATATACATGGTTAATTCCCCCTTCGACCACTCTTAATCATTCTCCTAGAGCCTCTCCTCTCTTCTGGATTAATTTATCGCCCATCTATTTCCATGTCCCCTTAGCATCTGGCATCACATTTTATTAATTAAAACTAAAAATAAAAATAAAAATTGCATATTACATCGCTTGGCCATAGCCACATTATATCCACATTAAGAATTAATTAAACTGGGAATTATAGTGGGGATGTTAATGGTTGAATAGGTTTCTAGGAAACCAAAGGTGGTTTAGGATAAAAATAAGCTTTATATAGGGACCACACTCTTTGTACCTATAGAATAGTAGGGAACATATGTGTAAGGTTACATCCCTTGCAAATTTTAAAGGGAACTTTAGTTTCCATCCTATTCGTCTAGATTTCTCAACAATATCAATGTCACTAGCATGACTTTCATTGGCCTAATTACTTTCCCCCAACATTACTTGCAACGATTGGTTCAATGTCTCCAACACGATTTGTAGTGGATCTTTTCTTACCCCCAACATGACTTTCAATGGTTATTTTCCTATCTCCAATATGACTTGCAGTGACTCATTTATTTCCCCCAGCATGACTTTCATTGGACAGTTTCTTGTCTCTGATATGACTTGCAATGACTAGTGACATGTCTCCAACATGACTTGTAATGCCTATTTATTGTTCCCTTATCTTCACTTCTTCTTCTTATTCTTCCTCTTTCTATTCCTTTTAGACATCTGGTTAATAGGAACTAGAATCTCACCAGATGAGGCAAAAGGAGGAGCAATATATTTCACTAACAAATAAGGTGAAGGGTCAAAACCAACTCGATGTTCTTGAAATAAGGTGCTTATTTTGGAAGCTTTAGGAGAATTTGTAACATTCGTACTGGACATCAACCAAACCAGTAGTCCCATAATCAATCTAGGAATATTAAAGATGACCATCAAGGAGGCACCAATTTTTCCAAAGAAACGAAAAATGAAAGAATATCCTTGGCAAGGGGTCCCTTGGTTGGTACCCAAGAAAGAATTACCTAAATTGTAACCACGACCATGAATAAAAGGATTTATTTTATTGGAAACAAGGGTTTTGGGGGAAGCTATTTGGGACTTGGACAAATGGAGGAAAACCTTCACTTCTCACGTTTCCCATTCATGAGAAAGGATTGCTTCCTATTAGCAAGCCAAAAGTTGGAAAATATCTACTTCCCATAGATGGAATAGATGCAAGGTTATTCCCTCCTCCAAATGGAAAGGCGGGGAAGGGGGTTTAATAACTCCTTGTCAATATGTTAAATCCACAAAATTCAAGTAGTGTACTAGTCATAACATGTGGCATATCAATTAACAACATCTCGAAAAAAAAGGAACCACCACCATACGATGTAGAGGGTTGCGTTCCCATACCACTATTTGGAATTGTTATGGAAGGTATTGTACCTCCTCTTGATGATCCAGAAACATATGGGAAATTACTTATAATAGAGATAGATGAGATGAGAGGATTGACTCCTCTACCAACAATAGTCGATGTTAGGTTATGGGTGCCCCCAAATATAGAACTAATAATGGAATTGTCCATTATAGACCATTAGTTAAAAGGATTTGTGATGTGAATTGGTTTCTCAAAATTTCAAGCATGTGAAAGGAGAGGACCTAAGGATCAGTGAGAAGTGGATTAATGTTTTGTAGAGTAGTATTAGTGAGATATTCAATCTCAATGGGACCAGGATTTTCCTATGGAGGAGGATATGAAACCCTCCCAAGAATTGATGCATGACCATCCAAATATCTTCAAAATCCCTTATCTGAGACTTCTCCCTCACTAAGATCTTCCCTAGTGGGATTGTTCAAGTTTTCCTGAGTCTCTTCAATTGTCTCCCTTAAAGGAAAGTCATGTTTATTCAACATACACCATTGAGGATTTGGCTCCACACTTTTTGGAGAAATACCTCTGGTCCTTCTAGACTAGTGAAGTGGTTGGTATACCACTTTGAATTAGTGATTCAAAAGATAAAAAACAACTACAACCTAGGTTTTTATAACAAACAAACAAACTACTCTCCTAAAGCTCAATCTAGATTGGTTAGGATCTGGATTTGAAACAATGAAGAGATAATGAATAGGGCCTTCTGGACGTCATATTGGGATGATTAGGGCCCAATTCCAACCAATGAAGGTGTGAAATGTTAGGAAATGAAGCTCTATGAGAAACACTTCCATGCTAAACCTAGTAGAAGAAAGGAAGAAAGATTTAAACAAGAAAGTAAATGACAAAGAAAACACACAGTACACAGAGATTTTACCTTGGAAACCCAAACTGGGAAAACTAACATTCTTGATTATTCTACTCCTTGTTGTCTTATTCATTCAGAATAAAATGTTACACGTCTAAACTTGGTCCACACCTAAGATACAATCAACATCACACCCTCTTTCTTACACAAGAACAACCTTGTAGCCAATTCGGCTTACATCTACATGACCAACAACCTCTATGATTAATGATTGACTCATTTTATTTCACAACATTAAAACACACCTTCTTTGTAGAATTTTTAGTAGGAAAAACCCTAAAGAAATGGAACCAAAAGATAGTTACAGATCCACACAAATTATTGGCTACAAATCCCATGAATATCGAGATTTTGTTACAGTCGACTACCAAGTCGAATTACTAGTCGCCTGCCAACCTCTTGTTGGTTGACCTATTTGAATTGTTGTTGATTTCATTTCCACGTCAAACCACCTCAACCTTCAACTTCTAATTTACCCGATCGAACCACCTCGACATTCAACTTGTTTTCGATCCACCTCGACCTTCGACTTATTGTCGATCCACTTCAACTTAGATCATCAGTCGATCCACCTAGACTTTCACTGCAAAGAATATAACAACCCCTCATTTTCCCACTTGTTGTCTTCTTTTTTGAAACTAGGATACCTCTGAACATTCATTCACAGACCCAGGGAAAAAATTCCCATTTCCTCTATGCACCAAGAGAAATTTACAGTGCTCACAGACTTGGTCAAAGAGTCTACTATGTTTTCCAACATGTCTACTTTCTCCAATAGAACCTTGTTGATGTCCACTATGTCTCTCATGAAATGGTATTGTACATCAATGTGCTTAGTCTTAGAATGATAAGAAGGGTTCTTTGCCAGAAATATTTCTCTTTGATTGTCACAACTTATCTTCATAGCTCTCTTCTCAAACATGATTCTTGAACACAACCTTTGCAACCATACTTCTTCTTTTCTTCCATGAGTGGTTGCCATGTATTTAGATTTTGTTGTTTATAGTGCTATGACCACCTGTCGCTTACTCATCTAGATAATTGATCCATTGAACATCTTGAACACATATCCATTGGTCAACCTCCATTGATCTAGATCTCTAGCCTAGTCGGCGTCGAAAAATCCATGTACATTTATTTCACTGTCACCTCCAGATTTTCCTTGGTAGCATATAGCATAGTATTTTGTGCCACACAAACACCTGAATACTCTCTTGAAAATTTTCCAGTGATCCTTCTTAAGTGTCGACATGTATCTACTCAACACTCCCAATGCATGGGAAATGTCTGGTTGAGTGCAGACCATCACATACATTAGACCACCAACAACACTTGCATAGGGAACACATGCCATGTCCTCTATTTCCTCTTGTGTCCTTGGAAATTGTTCAACAATTATCCTTTCTCCCATAGGAATTGGCACCCTCACAGGTTTGAAATCCTGCATGTTGAAACATTTCAAAGTTGTTTCAATACACTTCATCTACTTCAACCAGATATTTCTAGCTGCTCAATCTCTCTTAATCTCCATTCTTGGAATGAATTTCATTGCACCGAGATCATTCATTTCAAATTTGGAGGATAGTTGCTTCTTCACCTACTTTATTGCATCCATGTTGTTTCCAATCAACAACATGTTATCAACATACAAAGCTACATATATGAAACACCCACCTTCTTCTTTGGAATATATGCAATGATCATCTTTGATTTTCACAAATCCCAAACTAAGTATGTATGTGTCTAACTTTTGGTACCACATCCTTAATGATTTCTTTAGAC
Organism: Picea engelmannii; assembly: GCA_009831015.1. Taxonomy (NCBI): domain Eukaryota; kingdom Viridiplantae; phylum Streptophyta; class Pinopsida; order Pinales; family Pinaceae; genus Picea; species Picea engelmannii. Next base: position 167,768 of record ML780999.1, on the reverse strand, counting down.
CATAAAGGGATATTTTCAGTTTTCACACCAAATCTTTCTTTCCCTTTACTATAAATCCTTCGAGATGTTTCATGTATATTTCCTCTTCTAGGTCCCCATGTAGGATGACTATCTTCACATATATCTATTCTATTTCTAGATCGAATGTTGTAGCCAAAGACATTAGTACTCTACTGGAAGTTAATTTTACAACAAGGGAAAAAATCTCACCGAAGTTGATTCCTTTGACTTGGGAATATCCTTTTGTGACCAGTCGAGATTTGAATTTATTGACATGACTTGCTGCATTCATCTTCTTCTTGACTACCCATTTTATATCAACAAGATTTCTTCCACTAGGTAACTTGACTAAGTCCCATGCCTCATTTTTGTGCAAGGATTTCATCTCTTCGACCATGGTGTCCTTCCATAGTTTTCCCTCTCTTGATTCTACTGCCTCTTTAACCGACTTGGGCTCATCGTTAGTGGTAGTTAACACAAATGTGGAATGGAAGTTGAGCGGACTATACCTTTCAAGTGATTTTCTTACTTTTTCTGACCTTCTTACAACCAAGGTCAGTTGTTCCACCTCTTCTTCTGATTCAAGCGACTCATCTGCATTTTCTTCAATCCTCAGTTCAAACCACACCTTCTTTGGATTATTCTTAGTTTGAATAATTTATTCAGGATTGGACTTACTTCAGACTTCTTTGAAGACCAGATCTTGACTATACATTGTTTTCCTTGATGCAGGATTCCAAATCTTATATCCTTTCATTCCTTCTTTGTATCCAATGAAAATACATTTAACTGCCTTCTTGTCCATATTGCTCCTTTTTTCCTTGGGAACATGCACAAATGAATCACATCCAAATACTTTGAGATGTGAAACCGAATCCTTCTTACCCGACCACACTTCATGTGGATTGGTGTCAACTAGCGTTGATGAAGGAGATATATTCACCATATATTTTTCAGTGTCAACTACCTCCACCCATAATTCTTGTGTGATCTCAGCACCATTGAGCATGCTCCTTTCCTTATCCATCAATGTTCTATTTATTATCTCAACAACTCCATTTTGTTGTGGGGTATTTGATGTAGTATTTTTGCATGTTGTGCCACACTGCTTGCAAAGATGATTAAATTATTTTCCACATAATTCACCACCATTGTCATTTCTCAATACCTTAATCTTCTTATCTTTCTAGTTTTCTATAAGATATTTAAACTCTTTAAATTTCTTGAAAACCTCTCATTTTTTCCTTGGGAAATATATCCATGTATTCTTGGAAAAATTATCTATGAAGGAGACATAATACATGGATCCACCAAGAGAAGGAATTGAAACAAGGCCAAAAAAATCACTATGAACCAACTCTAGAATCCCATTTTCCCTTGTTGAACCAAATGGGAACCTCACCCGAATTTGTTTTCCAGACATACAATGTTCACAAAAGTCGAACTCTAAATTACATTTAGGAAAATCTTCGACCATACCTTTGTTATGCATAAATCAAAGTCCTTTTTCTCCAATGTGTCCCATCCTCTTGTGCCATAGAATGGTCGGGTCGACTTTATGATGACTTGTTGAGTCGGTTTTAATCAACTCAACCCAAGTCGAGTCGAGTTGAGTTGAATTCTAGTCAAATTCAAGAACAATGATGTCGTTGCATCCAGTTGAGTCGACATTCCCTAATAAATTGTATAGGGTTCCAATATGAACTTCTTTCATTAATACCATCTTTCAAAAATCCTTATGAAATAGAGTGTGCATCCATACATCACTCATATTTCTAACAGATATCAGGTTTCTTTCCAAACCCAAAATGTGTAGCACACTTGTAAGGGTTATACTCCTCCCATCATGCAGTATTAGTCAAACTCTTCCTCGTCCGACAATTTTGGTTGTCGATTTGTCCCCCAAGAACTCATATCCTCCTTCATATTGTTCATATTCGCATAACCATTCTCTATATGGTGTCATATGATAGGATTCTCCCGAGTTGATCAACCAAACATCTTGATCTGACTATGTACTGGTCGACACTAGGTACACATCGCATCCCTTATCTGGAGTCATCTTTCTCTCAGTTGACTGCTTCTCATCAGATATTATACTGACTTCCATTTCCTTCGACTTGCATTCCCTTTTGTAATGCCCAACTTTACCACATTTTCAGCATCTTCTTGTCGACTGAATAGGGGATTTAGATCTACCCTTCGACTTAAACTTTATTTTAGATAATTTTCCTTTATCTATGTCAACCAGTTGACCTCTCACCACTAATTCATCTTTGTTGATCCTTCCATGTTCTTTCTTCTCATTTCTTCTAACAATAGAGATGAAACCACATATTCTAGCACTAATTTGGTTGTATTACTCCCTATAGCCATGACTAAGCTATCACAGGATTCTGGCAAAGAACATAATAAGATAATAGATTTCTCCTCCTAAGTGATTTTAATATCCACAGAAGATAGCTGGCTTAAAATGGTATTTAATGCATTTAAGTCCTCAATCACCAAACTACCCTCACTCAACCTCATAAGATACAATTTCTTTCTAAGAAACAACTATTTTACTAGGGATCTCAACTAGTACAAGCTTCCCAGCTTGTCCCACAATTTCTTGGTTGAATATTTACCTGAGACACTTAGCAACATCGAATCTGCAAGACAAAGTCAAATCATACTCCCTACTCTTCTCTCAAGTTTCTGCCACTCTTTCGTCCACATACCTGTCGGCATGGTACCTGGATAGACTATTGTCCATTGTTCTCAATCTATAAGGAGATATTCAATTTTAATCTTCCAAAGATCAAAATTCCGACCATTGAAATTTTTTATCTCTATTCCTGAGATGCTCGCCATTCTTTAACACAATTCTTTAAATATTTCTAACTTACGACTCTTACTAAACCTAGGGTTTAGCTCAGATCCAACGTTGTTAAACTAATATCTGATACCACATGTTAGGAAATGAATCTCTGTGAGAAACACTTCCACGCTAAACCTATAATAAGAGAGGAAGAAAGATTTAAAAAAGAAAGTAAATGACAAAGAAAACACACAGTACACAAAGATTTTACCCTGAAAACCCAAACCGGGAAAACTAGAATTCCTTTAGTGTTCTTCTCCTTGTTGTCTTATTCATTTAGAATAAAAGGTTACATTTCTAACCTTGGTCCACACCTAAGACACAATTGACATCATACCCTTTTTCTTACACAAGAACAACTCTATAGCCAATTCGGCTTACATCTACATGACCAACAACCTCTACAATTATTGATTGACTAACTTTGTTTTACAACATTACAACATGCCTTCTTTATAGGATTTAAAGTAGGGAAAACCCTAAATAAATGGTGTCCAAAAACGGTTATAGATCCACACAGATAATTAGATACAAATATTGTGAATCTCAGGATTCTGTTACAGATGACTACCAAGTCCGATTACCAATCAACCTTCATTCAGTCTTCAGTCAGTTGCCACATGCCTGCCTATTGACCTCTTGTCGATTGACCTCTTTGAATTGTCGTCGATGTATTTTCCATGAAAAACCACCTCTACCTTTGAATTTGAATTTACCCGGTCAAACCACCTCGACTTTCAACTTGATGTCGATCCACCTTGACCTTTGAGTTGTTGTCGATCCACCTCGACTTTGACTATCAGTCTATCCACCTTGACTTTCACTACAAAAAATATAACAACCCAACATGGGAGACAGTTATAGTAACCTAAATGCAAAAATCACCCAATATGCAAGTACCCTTATGAATACGACGACCCTCTAGAGAAGCTAAAATGAAGGTTATGTGTCTACCTCAGCTACGACAAGCACTTCCCACTTGTAATCACCCATGAGATGTCCTAGGAAAATAAACTAAGGTTACCACTTCACAATTGGTGACTAGGAAGAATAGTTGTGGGTGAAGACTATGTATATGGGAAGGGAATACAAGATTTTTTCCGATCCCTAAGCTTCAGAGAGAAGAGGATTCACCTGAGTGACTTGACAATTCAATCTAAAACTCCCAAACATGAAATAATTGCACCAAACAACAAAAGAGGTGATATAACCTCCACTTGCTTAGCTTGGTCTCGTGTTTAACACTTGTGTTAAAGGTACTTTCCTCACAAATACTTCTTGCAAAAAATATATTTTTTCACTCATTTTTAAATTTTAGTTTTGTTTCGCAGCCTTGGAGATTTTACTCTCTAATCTTACATCAAATCCCTACTGTTGGAATAGTATTGTTTTTTCTAACAAGAAAAAGTCTAATTGATTTTAAATTAAGAATTGGTTTTATAGGATGTTGATTACTCAGTGGAGTGGTATTGCAACTTATGATGTTTTCATACTTGTGCTATTGAAAACTTAAGAGCAATGGTAAAATTAACTTCTTTACTCTAATTCTTCAATGTGCCTGGTTTTCAATAAATATAAAGCATGGATGACTTTTGATAAAATCACAATGCAAATGCAAACACAAAGACATTTTTATTTTCCAAGACTATGACAATGCAACCCTACTTAACAAGCAATTTAAAGGAAAATGCAACTAACCAAGAAAAATTCAAGTGCACACAAAGGAAAAGGAAAAAGGAAAATAAGAAATTCCTTTCTCTTTTCTTTTTAAATTGACCTACATGCATGCAAACAAGCACTAATTCACATGAAAACCTTACTTCAAGAAAACCCTAAGCCTTATAACAACAAAAGAGGTGAAAAAAGGAAGGAAAGAAGGGTATATATTGTGAAATTTCAAGACTTAGGATGTGTTCGGTTAATCTTGACTTGATGATAGAGTAGTTATTATAACCTTGATACAATTAATGATAGATTTACCTTTCATGGTTTATGGGTCCACAATATTGAGTAATTGTTGGTATTTTCTAATGGTATTACATATGATGAAGCCTATTTAATGGCTTGGAATACTACATCATAAAACTCCTCATATTGGCCCATAGAGGCTTGGGTGGAAAAAGTACTCTAGAGTGCATGATCTAGCATGATGTAGACCAAGAAAGAATGAACTTGCTTCTCATTATTCTTGTTAAGAGCATAGCTCTGAATGTGTATCATAACCATTGTTAGTTGTTGAGGAATACATTGATCTTTCATTAGTGTGTGAGGTTTTTCTTCTAGAAGGGTTTCCCAAAGAAATCATTGTCTCATTATCATGTGTGGTTTTTGTTATCCACATTTTTGGTTATCAAGATGATGACATGGTGATAGAAGATCTAACTCTTCATTAAGATCATTTTCATGAAGAAAGTTACATTTGTCAGCTTCTCAAAATCACACTTTTGAAGATAGTACGCAGGCTGCATATAT
>ML780999.1:99630-135397 GCA_009831015.1 Picea engelmannii | reverse complement strand
TTTGCTTTCACTTTGGTTGGTTTGTGTTGTTTTGATCTTGACTGCACGAGAGCGCTGGAGCGAAGTAGGAGGAATAAAGATTAAGGAAGCGATTACGAGGTATGTCTCTTATTCTCACTTCCAATTTAATTCAATAGTTAGATCTAGGGAAAGCGGTATATTCTGTCATGTTTTGTTCTAGATCCAGGTGGATCTAGGGAGATCGGTTTGTGTCTGCACTTACGGATTTATCCAATAACACATTGAGCATGCTCCTTTCCTTATCCATCAATGTTCTATTTATTATCTCAACAACTCCATTTTTTTGTGGGGTATTTGATGTAGTATTTTTGTGTGTTGTGCTACACTACTTGCAAAGCTGATTAAATTATTTTCCACATAATTCACCACCATTGTCATTTCTCAACACCTTAATCTTCTTATCTGTCTGGTTTTCTACAAGATATTTAAACTCTTTAAATTTCTTGAAAACCTCTCATTTCTTCCTCAGGAAATATATCCATGTATTCTTGGAAAAATTATCTATGAAGGAGACATAATACATGGATCCACCAAGAGAAAGAACTAAAACAAGGCCAAAAAAATCACTATGAACCAACTCTAGAATCCCATTTTCCCTTGTCAAACCAGATGGGAACCTCACCTGAATTTTCTTTCCAGATATACAATGTTCACAAAAGTCGAATTTTAAATTACATTTAGGAAAATCTTCGACCATACCTTTGTTATGAGTAACTCGAAGTCCTTTTTCTCCAATGTGTCCCATCCTCTTGTGCCATAGAATTGTCAAGTTGAATTTATGATGACTTGTCGATTTGGTTTTAATCAACTCAACCCAAGTCTAGTCGAGTTGAGTCGAAGTCAAGTTGACTTCAAGAACAATGATGTTGTTGCATCCAGTTGAGTCGACATTCCCTAATAAATTGTATAGTGTTCCAATCTGAACTTCTTTCATTAAGACCATCTTTCAAAAATCCTTATGAAATAGAGAGTGCACCCCTACATCACTCATATTTCTAATAGATATCAGGTTTCTTTCCAAACCCAAAATGTGTAGCACACCTGGAAGGGTTCTACTCCTCCCATCATGTAGTATTAGTCAAACTCTTCCTCGTCCGTAAATTTTGGTTGTCGAGTTGTCCCCCAAGAACACATCTCCTCCTTCATATCGTTCATATTCACATAACCATTCTCTATATGGTGTCATATGATAGGACTCTCCTGAGTTGATCAACCAAACATCTTGATCTGACTATGTATTGTTCGATGCTAGGTACACATTGCCTCCCTTATCTGGAGTCATCTTTCTCTCAGTCGACTGCTTCTCATCAGATATTACACTGACTTCCATTGCCTTCGACTTGCAGTCCCTTTTGTAATGCCCAACGTTATTGCATTTCCAACATCTTCTTGTCGACTTAATAGGGTATTTAGATCTACCCTTCAACTTAGAATTTCTTCCAGATAATTTTCCTTTATCTCTGTCAACCGGTTGACCTCTCACCACTAATGCATCTTTGTCGATCCTTCCATGTTCTTTCTTCTCATTTCTTCTAACAATAGAGATGCAACCACATATTCTAGCACTAATTTGGTTGTATTACTCCCTATAGCCACGACTAAGCTATCCTAGGATTCTGGCAAAGAACATAATAAGATAATACATTTCTCCTCCTAAGTGATTTTAATATCCATAGAAGATAACTGGCTTAAAATGGTATTTAACGCATTTAAGTCCTCAGTCACCAAACTACCCTCACTCATCCTCATAAGATACAATTTCTTTCTAATAAACGACTTATTTACTAGGGATCTCGACTGGTACAAGCTTCCCAACTTGTCCCACAATTTCTTGGTTGAATATTTACCTGAGACACTTAGCAGTATCGAATCTGCAAGACAAAGTTGAATCATACTCCCTGCTCTTCTCTCAAGTTTCTGCCATTCTTTTGTCCACATACCTATCGACATGGTACCTGGATAAATTATTGTCCATTATTCTCAATCTACAAGGAGATATTCAATTTTAATCTTCCAAAGATCAAAATTCCGGCCATTGAAATTTTTGATCTCTATTCCCGAGCTCCTCGCCATTCTTTAACACAATTCTTTAAATATTTCTAACTTACGCCTCTTACTGAACCTAGGGTTTAGCTTAGATCCAAGGTTGTTAAACCAATATATGATACCACATGTTAGGAAATGAATCTCTGTGAGAAACACTTCCACGCTAAACCTAGAATAAGAGAGCAAGAAAGATTTAAAAAAGAAAGTAAATGATAAAGAAAACACATAGTACACAGAGATTTTACCCTGGAAACCCAAACCAGGAAAACTAGAATTCCTTTAGTGTTCTTCTCCTTGTTGTCTTATTCATTTAGAATAAAAGGTTACATTTCTAACCTTGGTCCACACCTAAGACACAATTGACATCATACCCTCTTTCTTACACAAGAACAACCCTGTAGCCAATTCAGCTTACATCTACATGACCAACAAACTCTACAATTATTGATTGACTAACTTTATTTTACAACATTACAACATGCCTTCTTTATAGGATTTAAAGTAGGAAAAACCTAAATAAATGGTGTCCAAAAATGGTTACAGATCCACACAAATAATTAGATACAAATACTATGAATCTCATGATTCTGTTATAGATGACTACCAAATCGGATTACCATTCAACCTTCATTCAGTCTTCAGTCGATTTCCACATGCCCGCCTATCGACCTCTTTGAATTGTCGTCGATGTCTTTTCCACAAAAAACCACCTCTACCTTTGACTTTGAATTTACCCGGTCAAACCACCTCAACCTTTAACTTGATGTCGATCCACCTCAACCTTTGAGTTGTTGTCGATCCACCTCGACTTTGACTGTCAATCAATCCACCTTGAATTTCACTACATGGGAGACAGTTATAGTAACCTACACACAAAAATCACCCAATATGCAAGTACCCTTGTGAATACGACCACCCTCTAGAGAAGCTAAAATGAAGGTTATGTGTCTGCCTCAGGTACGAAAAGCACTTCCCACTTGTAATCACCCACGATATGTCCTAGGAAAATAAAATAAGGTTACCACTTCACAATTGGTGACTAGGAAGAATAGTTGTGGGTGAAGACTATGTATATGGAAAGGGAATACAGGAGTTTTTCCAATCCCTAAGCTTCAAATAGAAGAGGATTCACCCAAGTGACTTGACAATTCAATCTGAAACTCCCAAACATGAAATAATTACACCAAACAACAAAAGAGGTGATATAACCTCCACTTTATTAGCTTGGTCTCATGTTTAACACTTGTGTTAGAGGTGCTTTCCTCGCAAATACTTCTTGCAAAAAATATATTTTTTCACTCAATTTTAAATTCTAGTTTTGTTTCGTGGCCTTGGAGATTTTACTCTCTAATCTTACACCAAGTCCCTACTATTGGAATAGTATTGTTTTTTCTAACAAGAAAAAGTCTAGTTGATTTTAAATTAAGAATTGGTTTTATAGGATGTTGATTACTCAATGGAGTGGTAATGCAACTTATTATGTTTTCATACTTGTGCTATTGAAAACTTAAGAACAATGGTAAAATTAACTTCTTTACTCTAATTCCTCTATGTACCTGGTTTTCAATAAATATAAAGCATGGATGACTTTTGATAAAATCACAATGCAAATGCAAACACAAAGACATTTTTATTTTCCAAGACTATGACAATGCAACCCTACTTAACAAGCAATTTAAAGGAAAATGCAACTAACCAAGAAAAATTCAAGTGCACACAAAGGAAAAGGAAAGAGGAAAATAAGAAATGCCTTTCTCTTTTCTTTTTAAATTGACCTAAATGCATGCAAACAAGCACTAATTCAGAGGAAAACCTTACTACAAGAAAACCCTAGGACGTATAACAACAAAAGAGGTGAAAAAAGGAAGGAAAGAATGGTATATATTGTGAAATTTCAAGACCTAGGATTTGTTGGGTTAATCTTGACTCTATGATAGAGTAGTTATTATAACCTTGATACAATTAATGATAGATTTACCTTTCATGGTTTATGGGTCCACAATATTGAGTAACCGCTGGTATTTTCTAGTATTTTCTAATGGTATTACATATGATGAAGCCTATTTAATGACTTGGAATACCACATCATAAAACTCCTCATATTGGCCCATAGAGGATTGGGTGGAAAATCTACTCTAGAGTGCATGATCTAGCATGACGTAGACCAAGAAAGAATGAACTTGCTTCTCATTATTCTTGTTAAGAGCATAGCTCTGAATGTGTATCATAACCATTGTTATTTGTTGAGGAATACATTGATCTTTCATTAGTGTGTGAGGTTTTTCTTCTAGAAGGGTTTCCCAAAGAAATCATTGTCTCATTATCATGTGTGGTTTTTTTTTGTTATTTATTATTTATCTTCAGACATAACATGTGGTATCAAAGATAACTTTACCTAAAATCTCTTAAGAGAGTAGTTTTATGATGGGATCCATGAAGAAAGGGGCTTGGAGAAACACATATGATCACATGAGTGTGGTTGAGGATAACATCAAACCATCTTCTACAAATTATGGGATAATGAGTGAGGAACTAAATGAAAAATATCTATGAGAAGCATGGGAATGCATTGTGAAGAAGAAGTAGAAGAAGTATTCCATTAAGGAGTGCTTTACTTGGATGATTGAATTTGGAGCACAATGGATGTTGGTAATGAAATGGGATGATGTTTGGTGGCATCATGTGTTCATACATACAATTGTAATTTTTTTTCTTATGGAGTTTTGTTTTATCATATATGTAAATGGGCATATGTTTGTAAGACCTATTAAGGCATGCATACACCTAGTTTGAAGTTTCACCAATGTAAATTCTAGACATAGATTTAGGTGATAGGGGGGCATATTGTATTCATAGAAATCAAGTAAATAAACTTTGATGGGGGTAGGTGTTTATCCCAAGTCAAGTATAAATCGGGGAATGTTGGATTAATATTGACTTAGTCATAGAGTTGTTAAGATAACCTTGATACAATTAATGACAGGTTTACCTTTCATGGTTTATGGGTCCATGGTATTGGGTAACCCATGGTATGCTATCACAGTATTACATATGATGAAGCCTATTTAATGGCTTGGAATAATCCATCGTAAAATGCCTCATGTTGGCCCCTAGATGTTTGGGTGGTCGGTGTACTCTAGAGTGCATGATGTAGTATGACGTAGGCCAAGAAAGAATGAGCTTGTTGCTCATTACTCCTATTAAGAGCATAGCTCTAGAAGTGTATTGTAACCATTGTTATTTTGGGGGGAATACATTGATCTTTCTTTCAATTGTGGGGTTTTTCTCCTGGAAGCGTTTCCATAGAAAAATCATTGTCTCATTATTGTGTGTGTTGTTTATTATTTATCTTTAGATTTAATACCTGATCCAAAGAAACTTTTGGAGAAAGAAAGATATGTGTACATGCACTTATAGTGATGGGAAAAAGCATGTACATACTTTGTTTCAAAAAGAAAAGTGCGTACAGATTCAGTTATAAGCCAAAACTTCCCAAACACGCTTAAACATCCATTGAAAATAAGTCGACAATACTAGAAGCAAGATAATCAGAGTAAAAAATTATTAAAAAACCTTAAATAAAACCACAAAAGAAACAAAGGAGCCCCTATTGAGAAGAACTCAAGGAGTTATCCTTAATGGAGTCATCAGTTCTATTATGGATAAAACTAGTCCTATAGCTAGGATGGACTATCAATAGATTGAATCGAAGAACCATGCAATTCAATCCCCATGGTATGTCTATAATAACTTAACATAACTACTAGTTAGTTATGAGGAGGACCTACCTAGTCCCGATGCTCAATTGGAGACGAATCCTTTGAGTTGACCTCACTCCACTTATCTTTCCTCCTATCCATGCTTTCAAACCTACACACAATAAAGCAAGTACCTTTCTCAAACCAATAGGTAGGAAAAAAATATAAGCATGAAAAACTACCTGAACTAACTATCGGCCAAGTTAGAACATTAACCAGACAATTAAAGAGATCAAACATTGAACATTAAAAAATAGTTTTGGAGAGGGAAAGAAGAGAGATCTCCATTTTAATTATAATGAAATAGAAATACACAAAGATATACGTGACCCACTGTCGACACCTTCTATAACTTTCATTTAGATTCCTCCGTCCCTGGGCCACTCTACTAGTGCATTAGTGATACTAACCAAAACTCTCTTTTTATACCAATTCAGGTTGGTTGAGATAATTTGGCACAGGTTTTAGAGAGTTACAAAAGTAATTTTCCAATAAACCCCACTTAAGAGTGTGCAATTTTCATGAATTTTATATTTTATTTTTGTATTCACTTTTGAGGCACATGTTCCTTTTGTGAGGAAAGATCAATTGGATTTCACTCATTTCTTTTTTAAATTTGTATTCCTAATATAAATACACAAAAAAATATTTTAATATGTAATTTTCCAATTTTTGAAATATAAATTTAACTACAATTATATATATATATATATATATATATATATATATAGAAAAACCATTTCAAATAAAAATTAAAAATCAATTAATTATATTATAAAATAGTGAAAATTATGTATAAGACAAAATATGATTAAATGATTCCTCATTTGATTAAATGATTCCTCATTTGATTAAATGATTATTCATAATTAAATGATTGTTTATAATTATAAATTTTAAAATCAATATAAAAATTATTATAATAATTTTTGAATTAATAGTGTAGAGGTAGTAAAACCACCACTAAACTTTATCTTGCCTCGTTGTAAAATATGTTCGTCCAAATGTACTCAAAGACACTGAACGGTGAGAATGGTTGATTGGGCTTCTAATGAAAAGATTTTATTTTAAGATTTGATTTTCAAAAAGTGAGTGTGAATCTTTGATTCATTGGATTTCTCAAGAAAAAGTTTGATTTGAAACTTAAAACATGCTTCATTCATTTTTTATAAATCCATTTTATTTTTAAAAATTGAGTGTGAGCCACTTGATTGGATGTTGACGTGTAAAAATGTATCCATTATTTCACATATTTATCTTTTTATTTTTTAAATAAGAAGATGAGGGAACTTTATTAATATAAAAGTGATGTTGGAAAGCCTTTGGGAAGTACATCCCGTCCGAAAATTGAAACTAAGTTATAAAAATAAACCGCAAGGGGGCACTAAAGCTACTAATATCAACAATATCAATTTCCCATATTGCTTGCATACCTAAATTTTCTCTTTATAGAGTCTACAATATATGCCCAATATATATTTGAAAAAATGGAACATATTTTTAGAGGAAACCCTAGCTAGTAGGTCCACATTTATGCCATTGTCATATTTCTGGTGTTGGGGCATTCAAGTCCAATTGTACTGGAGCCAATCCCGGAGAGCTTGTTGTATCGAAATTTCTTGGTCTTGCATTATCTATTGATGGTTCTATAATTTTCTGAGGTTTGGCTTTGAGATCTTCTAGTTGTTGATAGAGGGCGGTGCATTCATCCTGTAGCTGCAAAATTGTCTTCTTTTGATTCACAAATTCTTATAACACAATGATAATTTGGGCCAAGATTCCATTATGTCTGATTTTCAGTGTAAACATAGTGTTACAGGTGTCTTCTAACTCCAATTGAGCTACCTTCTAGACCCATATCCCTGAATTTTGGGCTACCATACCTTGCCATGGTCTCCTGAATTCTCCTGGATACATAGGGGGCAACAAAATTTGGGACGAAATGACCAAAACAGAGGCATAGAAAAAGAGGAAATCTTTCGCTCCCAAGTAAGTGAGAAGAGCCACAAAGAGACCATGCATGACATATAACACCTCCCGCACATGAGTTGTAACTCCATCCCATGCTCTCCACCTTCGATAATCATGGCCAAAAGCTACGACAAAACTCTAAACACCCATCATCGTCCCACATTGCAGGGGATACATATACAAAGACTGAAGGTATGACTTATTCTGATGAGTGATGATATAGTGGGCTCATGGGAACACACATCAGGCACATGTCGAGGAGGATGAGAGGGCAGGTTGATAGTTGCTTGCGTTAAATTGTTTTGAATGGTCATATGATGTGTGATGAGAACCCGAGGGACCCCCCCACCCCCTTTTAAATTAAAATTTTGAATTTAGAACTAATGGAAGCAGGTGGACCTAATCCTTCCAAGTGAGAGAAGAACTGCATTCTTTCCCTTCACGATAAAAATAATGAAATTAGAGAGCTCATGCAATTACTTTTGATGTTTGAATTCCATTTACTGAAAGTATTGCTTCTTGGAGTATAGTGGTCTGATTGGCTTGCCTTTTAACCTCCCTGTTATTATCTATTCAAAACAATGGAAAAAGTCTATTGTTTCAAAAAGTTGGGATTCCTTGTTTATTCTGCTTAGGATGGCTCGAAGATGGATGTTCTTTGGAAGAGAGAACAATCTTGCATGTTTGATTATCAATTTAGAGTCTCCAACCACCATGAGAGAAGTAATACCATGAACATTTGTCAACTTCGATCCCTTGAACAAAGTATAGACTTATGTTTCGTTGTTCGAAGACTAACCAATACTCCAAGCATAGGAAAAATCATGATTTTTTCTTGGATCATGAAGCACCCCTCCCACACCTGCTACCCTGGTTCTAATTTTTTACTTTTAATATAATCAACAAAACATATTATAGTGTGTAATGATTTACTCTTTGAAATGGAATTTCCATTTTAATTATAATTATTGAATAATTAAAATTAAAATTAAATAAAAAATTAGATAATATTAAATTATTTATTTCCATTTCAATTATTAAATAATTGAAATAATTTTTTTTTTAAATACAATAAAAAATCAAATAATATTATATTATTTTTATATTTTTATAATATAATAAAAATAATGTAATTTATTTTTAAAATTGAAAATTAATTAATTATATCAATAAAATATTAAAAATATAGCAAATCCTTAACATTACATACATAAATGATTATTAATAAAATTGTTACTAAAGAAATCATTAAATCTTATTTTATAAAAGTAAATTTTTTAAAATATATGATTACGAACAAGTACAAAATACATAATTTAAAGTTTTATAAAAGTAAATTTTTAAAAATATATGATTACGAACATAAGTACAAAATACATAAATTTAAAGTTTAAATTATTAATAAAATTGTTACTAACCAAATCATTAAATCTTATTTTATAAAAGTAAATTTTTAAAAATATATGATTACTAACATAAATACAAAATAGTTTATAAAAATACTAACATAATAGTTTACAAAATACTAACATAAATTTTTAAAAATATATGATTACTAAGATCCCAGAGTTAAAGAGTTATTTGGTTAAAGAGCTATTTGATAGGATTCATGTGGCTTATCTCTTCTATGCCATTATGTCCATCTCATCGAGAGAGTGAATTGATTCATAAAAGGAAGATTCTACGTAGAGTAGTCATGAAGCACCCTACATTTAGATATTTTAAGTTTAGACTAATATTGGTTGTAGATTGGGTTTTGAAATGGGAGTCGATTCTAAGCGAATTTTTTTTTTTTTTGTAGAGTGGTAGATATCTATTTTACATTTCTGAAAATCTATAGTATATTTAGTGTCTAACTGTCTACATGATCCAATAGATAGTAGAGGCTTTACGCTAATGATTGAAGAGTTTTCTTAGCAAAATATAATAGCATCCTATGCAAAACAACCTAGATTAAGAAGCATTGGTTCCAAATTTGTTGAGTAAGGGGAGAATATTCCCATGATAAACATCCTAGCTTAAAGTGAAAATATTTCATATTTTCTTAACATCTCTTAATAGGTAAGTTTATGGGACTTTGGTCATATGTTAAACTTTTTGGAATCATGGATTCATTGGATTCACTGAATGAAAGGTGATGTGTAGGTCTATTTATGTGGTAAGGATTATTTTTTGTTTTCATTTTTCATGTATAGAATATTGATACCTAATCTTCCATAGTGACCAATGGTTTATGGGATCTAGAAGGATATACCTTAATCAATGACATTTTGACTTTCACTTAGAGGAAGAGACCCTATCCTCCATTCTATTTTGAGTGAGATTATCCCATCTCCCACTCAACCTCTCGGACATAAGTTTCTTGAACAAATAGGTAATTATATTGACTAATATGTGGAAAATTTATACCCAAAGGTGAGACTATTTCATTCACTTTCATCTACATAGAATTTAATGGTTAAGTAGGATTCCCACAAGCAATCGAGATAAACCTGAACAATTGGTCTTTTGTGCAACCATTGGATTACAAACAACTTATATTCAAATGCAAAGAGTGCCATGAGTATGGCCATCTTAGTGGATGATGTCCAAAGTACCCACCTCATATGGATCCATACTTATAGGAAGTGTCTCAACAAGCCTTTGAGCCCTCAAACATGGAAGAAAGAGAAGGTCGCCTAATCAACTAGGTAAAAGCAGGGCCAATCCAATTTGTTTTTGCAAAACTCAAATATATTTTAGAAGAGAACGCTTATTTTCCAGAAAAAATAATCCTATATTTTCCCTTACCATCCATGATCAACATTCACGAGGAAAACCCTAAATTTTCGTTTTAAAAATATAGTCACTAAGAAGTAGCCCCAAATCCAACTCCTTTGACAACATACAAGGTGAACTATCGTGCAACCATGAAGGAATAAAATGAGAAAATTTATGCTACTATAAAAGAGGATATGAATCAAGGAAACACACAAATTGCAAACCCAATGGTAGTCTTCGCAACACTTATATCCATGGATAATTCGAGGCCAAACTTTTTGGGAAGTTTAAGAGAAGCTATGAAGAACATTAACCTCATACGAGTTCACAAAAGTATCACAATAAGAATCATCAATACTTAAAATGATTAGTTAGATTTTACACTCCCATGGTAGGAGGTTGGAGATCCAAAAAACATTTCAAGGAAGAAGAGGTTGCAAGATCCATTGCATTGGGAAGATATATCATACTAAATGTACCCCAATATGGTTGTCAAATGTAATCCATTATAAATATATTGTCGTGTTTATGTTTCTTCTACTACATAACTAACTTGTGGAAATTTATTCATGTCAACCCGAAAAAGAAAGAAATTGCATACAAACAAATAAATATAAGAGTTGGAACCTTCCCCTCCCCACATGGAAAGGGGAATTTCTAAGTACAAAATAAGTACGTGTGAACTTATTGTATTTTCTTGTGGCACAACAATCAACACTAATTTTAACATAATCCAAATGTCGATATCGTTTAAAAATAATTGAGTTAAACCAGATATAAGTTGACACACACACATCCTTCAATACACCTAAGGAATACATACAAATGTTTTCTTCATTGTTTATTTTCTATAATAAAACACCTAACCATGTAGTTTCTAATGCATTGATTTCTAAGATAAATTGATGTCCTTCTTCAGGAAACATGAGCTTAGGTAGGTGTTTAATATTTTATTTTATTTTCTTCACTACATTGGTCATCTCCTCATTCTAAGGGGATGGATATTTCTTGAAATGCTTAAATAGGAAAGTTTCATCTTATGTCCATCATTTATAAAAATAACAAACATAATTCAAGATCCATAGAAACCTTTGTGATTGGGTTTTATCTTTCAGAACATTATGGAAGCTAACTAATTTTTGTAGCATGTGGTCTTGCAACTCTATTTTTCCCTTTGAAAAAATAAGACCTAGGACCTGGTGGACATATTGTCATTGATGTCAACATCCAATGTCACTATGATGTGATGATGAATTGTTATGAACAAACATGCAGAGGACTCTACCAAAATATCAGAAGGGAAAGTGCATTGAAATGATGATGAGTTGTTATACACAAAATACAAAGGAATCTACCAAAAATATTAGAAGGGAAAGCACATTGCAGAAATGTGATCAGGATTGAAATCTCCATAGTAAAACTACAAAAAATAGAGGGAGAATCATGTCCACTGATGTAGATTTTGGGACAAACTAGGACTGTCAGATCTGGGAGTTATAGAGGAGGACCCTCGGATCAAAACATATGATTAAGTCTTGACCGTCGGATCTTAGTAAGTGAAGATCAACGACAGGGAACCATTGCGGGATGCAAGGGTTGAGTTAAATATTGCACAAGTTTTGGTTCTGAAATCATCCCTGATCGTTGATCTACTATGAGAGCATTCTCAACCGTTAGATGAAGTCGAGGTTTAATCGAGGAATCTCAGTTCGGGAGAATTGGGAATTGGGAGTGAAATAACCTAAAGTCCTGAATACTAAAATAAATCTAAACCATTGATATAGAACTGATCACATCCATTGGATCAAGAATTCACGAGATCCCGAAACATAAGAAATCTCAACAACCGTTGGATCGTGCTAGGATTTTCGCATCAAAGATGGAACGTTAGATGAAGTCAAGTTTCTTGAGTTTTATTTAGGGAATCTCAGTTCAGGAGAATTGAGAATTGGGAAGGGATAACCCAAAGTCCTGAAGGCAGAAATGAATCTAGACTGTTGATCTAGAACCGATCACAGTCATTTATCAAGAATTCACAAGATCCCTAATTGGCCAAAATACCAAAAATGTTGCATCATGTTAGGATTTTCACGTCAAGTATGGACTGTTAGATGAAGTCATGTTGCTTGATTTTTATTCGGGAATCTCACTTTGGGAGAATTGAGAATTGGGAACAGACAATCCAAAGTCCTAAAGGTTGAAATAAATCTAGATCGTTGATCTAGAACTGATCACGGCCATTAGATCCAAGAGAAGGATATGTGTCGCAATAGGAGATCCAATTCAACAGACCATGTCAACAATGACACATGGCACAATCAGATGGTGACAAGTGTCAAGGTATAGTTGGCACTTTAGGTTACGTAAGTCAGGAATCTAGGTGACACGTGGCAGACACTCGGGTAGTGCCAAGTCAGTAATGATGTTAGCAAGTTATGTCACTCCCGGATTTTTTCCTTTGGGGAAAACCAACAACTACTCGAAGCACTGAAGGTTAAAGTCAATGTAAATTGTCGATCTAAGATCCTTCGGATTATGACATGATCGTCCGATCAGGAGACAGACAACTCCGACGCTGACCACTTTGGAAAAAATAAGCCAAGAACATATGAATTTACCCGAAGGTCGAAGACCCAAAGTAATGACAATCATTGATATAAAGAAGAATATGGGAACCATTAGATTAGGATACGATCTACTTCAGCGAAATGTAACTCCATAAGATTGAAAGAGTGTAGAAGTTGGAAGCGTTGAATTCTCGAAGTGAACGAGAACCGTTCACTCAACAACAGATCAATTCATGGCCTTTGATTTGTTTGAATCCTATGGACAAGCCAGGATCGTCCATCTACAGGAGAACAAATATCAATCATCCGATCTACTTAGGAAAAAACTACTATGGAAGATTGGATGAGAGAGAAATCGACTGAAGGCCGAAGTACCGAAGGACTAGGTTCCAACCCCCGGACATGGGTTACGAACACATAGGCCATGAGGCACTGGATACATCGATTAATTAATAAGCCTGTGGTTTTGCATTATTGGTCACACGTAAATGGTTTGAAGGAAGCACCTCTGGAGGATTTGATTTTTGCAACATTTGTAGAGACATGGAATCGAGTTAAAAGAAATCGATCCATACTTGTGATTGATTTATGAAAATCACTCTCACTGAATTAACATCCTTTACAATGATGTTAGATTAATAATAGAGATTATTGTTAATTTAAGATGAAGAGGTGGGATGGTCCAAATAAAGGGACACAATGCTTCATAACTCACACCAGTTGGAAGAGTATATAAACGAGAAAGAATGGTGAGAAGAAAGTGTCTCTATAGTCCATAGAAAAAGATCAAAACAACAGTAGAGTCCAAGAAGAAGAATTGATAATTATTATGAAGTGAGGGTGGAAGGGAGGAGCACAAAAGGATTCATATCCTTTAAGTGTAATTTAAGGGAGTTGGTGCTTCTTGGGGTTGATTCCCTAAAGATGAGGGAGTTGGTGCTTCCTAGGGTTGGTGCTCTAAAAGCAAGGTAGTTGGTGCTTCCTAGGGTTGGTGCCCTAAAGACAAGGGAGTTGGTGCTTCCTAGGGTTGGTTCCTTGAAGAAGGGGATTTGTGTCTCCTAAAGTTGGTGCCCTAAAAAGGATTGGCGCCCTTCACTATTCTTCATAAAATCCGTGTCATTCCTATTAATTATATTTATGTAATTGATTTTACAAACAAGTCTATTATTGATCTATTGTGGTAATTAAAAAAATATAAAAGTAACTGCTAATTGTTGAAAAAGTGTAATATTGATTCACCCCCTCTTACTATTCCAACAGGAACTCAATCCTTACCTTCCCAGTTTCCAATTTTGTTAGATATACAACTACACCATGTTAATAGACTTTATGATAGAATTATTTAAAATGCCTTACATGTTCTTTTAGATCTCTAGAGAAGATAAGAATATCATTAATATAAACTATTGAAAATGGAAGATCTCTCATAATGTCAATGGAAGATCTCTCAATATGTCATCCATTCAATTTTTTGAATTTGAATGGTGCATTGGTCAAAACAATTGGCATGACTTGCCACTAGTATTGAACACATGGCACTATAAATCTATCTTTTGAATAAATCCCTATTTTCCAAAAACCACTCTTAATATCAAATTTACTGAAAGCATTACAATTATGAATTTTATTTAAGATTTATTCTTTATTGCATAAGGGATACCCAATTGGCATGAGTGTCTAAGTCAATTTTTTTATAGTTAATAACCATTATTGGTTTTCCTTTCTTCTTCTCTGAGTGTTTAATGACATAGAAGGATGGATAATCCCAAGGAATTCTAATTTTCTTTATCATTTTTTTAGTTAGTTCCTTAATTTCTCTTCTATAGTAGGGTTTTTCTTCATGTGACATTTCATATGTAGTTTCTATGGCAAATCTATGAAGCCTTCCTTGGTTCTCTAGCAAAGCAAGTTTTCTTCAATTCTTCCACAATGGATGCCAAAAAAGGCAAATCTATGAATCCTTCCTTGGTTCTCTAGACCAAAAGGCATTATAAAAATTAGCAAAGAAAGTTTTCTTCAATTCTTCCACAATGGATGTCAAAAAAGGACTTGCATTTAATTCAACATTCTTAACTATTTTCTTAGTTCTAGCAAGATTTTCTTGGGATGGATAAACCACAATTTTTTTTTGGAGGAGAATCATGTATTCTTTCTTCATAAGAAGTCTTATAATGTACTTTGATCTGAATACCATTAATAGGAAAATGCACATAATATTGATCAAAACTAATTAACTATAAATATATATATATATATAATCCAACTTAGACTTAGTTTAACTCATGCATTTTTTTTAAAAACAATATGGTTGTTTGGATTATGTCAAAATCAATGGAAATTGTTATGCAAAAGAAAAATATAATAAGTTCACAAGTATTTCTTATGTACTAAGAAATTCCCTTTCCCATGTGGGGAGTGGGTGCCAATTATGTTGGGCATTTGGCCAGTTCCATGCCAAAATTTTCCTAGTTTGAATCCCCCTAGGTTAGGCACACTAGTCTACACCGAAGAGTTTACTAGGGATGTCATCAATCAAATTGGGGAAGCATCCCTTCAGCCATCTAGGTACAAACATGTTTGATTGGAGTGGTCTCTACAGTAGATGGAAATGAATGTTTGATTCAAGAGTTGATGATTTAGGGCATGAAAAAATCCCACTTGAAGTCATGTTTTGAGTTGAAGATTGAGTCATTAGAGCTCACTCAAAGAAATTATAGTTACCCTTTTCCATTTTCAACGAGGGTATTTTAATACTATTGATTCACAGGTTTCAAGAATTCTCGCATTTATATTAATAGGGGGGATATTTTCATGATGATTGTCAATCTTTGACTTTTGAATTTGTTGATGTGTTTTCCTAACACATGTCAACTAAGTGATTGGGGTAAATATGTAAACCTATGTTTCTTTCAAATGGAAACCATTTTTTTTTTCAAAATTGAAAAGTGTCAAATACCCTTCACCTATTGATCACGAATTCCCAACAAGTTTTAAATCAGCTTCGGTATTGCATTTCTTCATCATGAAAGGTTAACAAAGATTATTTCTCTTTGAAACAAAAGAGAAGAAAAAAATATATTAAAATAAGTAAATTTCTTATATCTATATTCTCACTAAATATCCCTATTTCGCAGCTCCATTTAACACTTTACCGAATCTAAAACAGAGGTCATATGCCCAAGATATTCCATTTTTCTCCCACATTTGTTTGCTCCATACTTAGCCATTTTTTATTTTCCTTATTCTCCACTCTCCATACTTAGTCTTTTTTTCTCATTTGTCCTTCATCTTTCCTTTCTCTATACTTCCTTCCTCTTTTTTCCTTCCTCTCTGCTCTCTACAATTCCATACTTAGTCATTTTCACTACTACCCATACTACTCTATACCACTCCTCATACTACTCTATACCACTCCCCATAATCCATACTTAGGCATTTTTCCAATCTTCCACACCATTTCCATACATTACCCATTTACATTTTCATTATCCATTTAGTTAATTTTCATAATAACCCACCACTTAGTCATTTCAATAATTTCATCGTTCACAATTCATTTCCACGTTCATTTTCCTATTTCATTTCCATTTTCCATTTCCACTTATTCATTTTTCATTATTTCTACATTCATTTTTCATTTACATCTTACATTTTCATACTTACTTGATTTACCTCCCTAACACTTAGTAATTTTTCACAACTTACCACATTTTACTCTTTTTCTTCCATTGCGGATGTGGGACAACCTTCCACTTTATTTACCTTTTTCCCCATGTCTTGTGTCCCACAACTCGCAATTCCATGACCCTCAATTTGCACCTCTATTCTTCGTATTACCCAAATTGCACCATTCATGACTTAGTCATTTTACTGAGCTTTACACTTGGTTTTTACTGATTCCTATACTTACTTGATTTTTTATTTTTGAATGCATTGTGGGGATCCCGTTACGGGAGAAAAACCTATTCCTATCCCACAACTGCCCATGTCCTGTGTTCCGCAACCCACATCCCTACCTCATACTTAGTAATTTTTACCAAGTTGTATCTCCTCACCTATGTCATTTACCTTCACATTCCCATAACTCCACAAACACTTAATTTAATTTTTTAATAGTATTTCGTATCCTAAGTTGATTCCCCCTTTCTCATGGACCTACCATATTGGGACATGTGGAAATGATGTGGAAATATCCATGGGTGACATGTGGAAATGAGGTGGACCTGTCATATGTGGACACATGGAAATGAAGTGAACATACCCTTGAGTGACGCATGGATGGACATAGATGACTGGAGAGTGACTTGGCATCATCATTGGGTGATGATGTGGTGATGAGAAGATACTTTTTGCACAATCTACGCAGAATTCTATGGCCCTCTTTACTTCATTAAAAAATAATATGGAGATGAAATTTATTGATAAAGAAGTCATGAGAACCTTCCCACAATGCATGTGGGATAAATAAAATCAAATTTGCAAATCAAAGGCCCATATTTCACAAGGATGGATCAACAGTGGTTGAGTCTCCATCCTTTGGAGCCCATAATGTTTGACCCTGACATCTAATTTGAGGAAAAGAGAGCTCATCGAAAATTTAAATAGACAAAGAACGCATTGGAAGTGGTTTTAATGGCTGAAATACCAGTTATCAAATGCTAAAAATTAAATTATAGTCGAGACTACTTTTGGGCTTGGAAATAAGTTATTTTTGGAAAATGATTTATCTAAAGAAATTTATAAAATTCCAAGGTGGATCCTATATGGTGACACAAATACCAAGGTTTAAATTTACAAAAGGACACATAAAACCCTATCTAAAAAAGAAGTTCAAGAATATGAAAAGAAGAGTATAAAAGAAGATGTACAAGACATTCAAAGGGTTCATAATTTCTGTCAGAGTAAGTTGAGTAGTCACGATGTTCTTTCCTTCACCATTTTTCTTCCTGAGTCAATTGTCATTTGGCATTTTCTATTCTCAGAATATGCGAAACCAAAGGATGACCCCTAATCGTTTTACCTTGTCTTATAGGTCTCTCTTCATTTTATGGTCCACAGGAGCCCCATCCAAGTCATGTTTGAAGGAAAAATGTAATTTACTTTAATTGTAGCCCAAGATATTATCATTTATTTTACAAAGACTATAAAAAAAATTAGATTTCCAGAGAACTAGTTTGGGACATAACATTATTGATTTCTCAAGAATTTTAATTTAAGCATGATATTTCATATGTGTGTCTATCAAAATCTTTATTGGGTTGAATGAAATGATCATTTAGATTTCTTTGTCATATGTGGTCCATACTTTCCTTTCCTTTGTTGAATATTGTGTCTTACTTTGATGAATGATGTGATGGAAATATCGTTCTATGATAGTGAATACTTTGTTGGTTTATAAATCTTGTAATATAGTGTAAATATTTTATTTTTATAATATATTTGGTCCTCTCTCAAGTATTCTTTACATGTGAATATTTGTTTCAAGAATAATCCTAGTCCTCTCTTGGACCTCTTTTATATTCTTATATATTATTTAAATATGGAAGAGTACCACCTCTTTAAAAATTCAGGGGGATTTATCCTCATGATGTTATCTTAAATATCATAAAAAAATCTTTTAGATCAACATTTCAGCGACCATATTGGGGACCGATTCATTTTCAAGAAATATGATACTTTTTAGGATCATATATAATTGGAAAACTAGAAGTCGTCTGGTCAAGTCGTGGAAAAATATCTCACAGATTGTTTAAGATGAATTGGGTTCTTGAAAACCTTTTTCAAGGAGAATCAAATGGAATTGAAGATATGTTGTTGAAGTTTCATGCACAATTCAATTATGCCAACTTATACAAAACCAAAGAACCATCCACGATTTGGGAGGATGAGCTCCTCGACGACTCCATCATTAAAAATTCAGATTTTGAAGAAGGATGCCTTGGATACTTCACCAAAAAGATTCCATAATTTCAAGAAGGTCCATGTGATGACTCCTCTGAGGAATTTCTTTACTATTGTGATGATATTTTTCCTTCCCCACCAAGCCCAATGAAATTTGTTGAAGTTACAATAAAGGGAAAAGGTACCAAAGAAAGAAACCATTGCACAAAAGTCCACTCAATTTGCAAGGAGAAGTTCATCCCTTACCAAATATTTCCATGGACAAGTTTCCCATGTTCTTCGAAAATACTTCAGAGGATGTAGAGAATCATTTTGTTAAGTTTCATAGTGCTTGTGATATTTAGATTGTCGTTGAAAATGATGTTTCATACCCACTATTTATCTTAATTCTAAAAGGAAATGCTAGTGAATGGTTTTATTAATTGTTTCCCAGAACCATCACTAATTGGGATGTATTATAAAATTTATTTTTCAATAAATATTTCTCAAGGAAATATTGATATTATATTTTATTGAAGTTGGTTGAAATCCAAATGAGAGGAAGAGACAATCAAATATTACACTCTCAGATTTATGAAAGTCCTTCATGAGATTCCTCAAGAAATGTTTCCAAATGATGCCATTATATTTAGTTATGAAAAATCCTTGCACATGAATCTGATATTTTTATTGAAGTAAGAGGGAAAGTGAAGCTGGAAAGAGTTAATGTAACGAGCTCAAGTCAATGAAAGAATTATTCATTAAATAGATGCTAATGTCTTAAACTTCCCAATATTGTTTGAAGATGATAAAGGAAATGATTTAAAAGAAAAAGTTGATGAAAGATGTGAATTTTTTTTTACATCATATTTTGTTCCTGAAACTAAAAGTGAGAAACCTAATGTCTCAATTCAAGAAGAATACTATGAGCCACATTATCCATTTGAGGGAAACTTTGACCTCTCATATTCTCAATTTGAGAGTAATGATCATGATGACTTTACAGATGGATTTGAAGACCCTCCACTAGATGCACATGAATATTTCATTCAATATGATCATGGAGAAAATGTTGCAATGGGTTCTCAATTTCCACAACCAATTTATATAAAGCCACATGAGAAATGTCTACATTGGATGAAGAAAAGTGATGTTAATGATTACCACTTTACATCAAACTTTCAAGTCGTTGATTTCTCGTATGGAGTAGAGTTTAATAAAGAAGAGATATTCCAAGAATCAAAATAAGAAGAGAATTTGAAACAACAGGTTCCATGAGTGGTATATTTTATTTATGAATACAATGAGATTGTTGGTGAACAACCAAACACATCCCTACAGTTCCCCACAAATGTTGATAAATAATTTATTTTTGCAACCTCACCATGGAAACATGGTCATTGTATGATGAAAGAATATATCCAGAACATGGCCAATGAAACAAAACTCTCAATCATGAATGAGAGTAATCAGATTAATTGGTTATGTGCATGGCTACATTGGAAGTCTACTTACACTTGAAAGTATCCATTCTCTCCAAGTAGCTTAGGGTAGGTAGGTTTTTGTTGTCTCATGTATATAATATTGTTATGTCATTGAAGTTTTCCAATAAGAATTTTTTGGATAAATATAGTGGATTGGAATGAATCCATAGCCCAATGGACCATGATTCTAAATTATCAGCAACCCACGGGGGGTCACTGTCCCACAGTTGGATCTATATGTTAATGTGTTTTCCTAACACCCATCAACTAAGTGATTCGGGTAAATATGTGAACATATGTTTCTTTCAAATGGAGACCATTGTTTTTTTTTTCAAAATTGCAATGTGTCAAATACCCTTCACCTATTGATCATGAATACCCAACAAGTTTTAAATCAACTTCAGTATTGAAGTTCTCCATCATGAAAGGTTAATAGAGATGGTTTCTATTTGAAACAAAAGAGAATAAAATAAAAGATACTAAAAGAAGTAAATTGCTTATATCTATCTTCTCACTAAGTAGCCCTATGTCTTAGCTCCATTTAGCACTTCATAGAATCTAAAACAGAGGCCATATGCCCAAGATATATCATTTTTCTCCCACATTTTGTTGCCCCATACTTAGCCATTTTTTATTTTCCTTATCCTCCACTCTCCATACTTAATAAATTTTTCCCATTTCCCCTTCCTCTTTCCTTGCTCTATACTTCCTTCCTCTCTGCTCTCTACACTTCCATTCTTAGTCATTTTCACTACTACCCATACTACTCTGTACTATTCCCCATACTCCACACTTAGACATTTTTCCAATCTTCCACACCATTTCCATACTTAACCATTTGCATACTTATCATTTTCCATACATTACCCATTTCCATTTTCATTATCCACTTAGTTAATTTTCATAATACATACCACTTAGTCATTTCAATAATTTCTATGTTCACAATTAATTTCCACATTTATTTTCACAATTTATTTACATTTTCCATTTTCTATATCCACTTATTAATTTTTCGTTTCCATCTTCCATTTTCATACTTACTTGATTTACCTTCCCAACACTTAGTCATTTTTCATGACTTATGATGTTTTACTCTTTTTCTTCCATTGGAGATGTAGGACAACCTTCCTCTTCATTTACTTTTCTTTTCCCATTTCTTGTATCCCGCAACCCACAATCTCGTGATCCTCAATTTGCACCTCTATCTTCTGCATTACCCAAATTGCACCCTTCATGACTTAGTAACTTTATTGAGTTTTACACCTGGTCCTATGACCCTCAATTTATACCTCTATCTTTTGCATTACCCAAACTTCACCCTTCATGACTTAGTTATTTTACTGAATTTTACACTTGTTTTTTACTGATTCCTATACTTAGTTGATTTTTTCTTTGAATTCATTATGGAACTCTCGGAGACAAACTTATTCATGTCCCGCAAGTCCTCAGGTCTTGTGTCCCTACCTCATACTTAGTCATTTTTACAAAGTTTTATCTCCTCACCTACCTCCTTTAGCTCTGCATTCTCATAACTCCACAAACACTTCATTTATTTTTTTAACATTATTTATTATCCTAAGCTTCTTCCCCCTTTCATGGACCTACCATATTGGGATATGTGGAAGTGGCATGCACCTATCCTTGGGTGACGTGTGGTAGTGAGGTGGACCTATTATATGTGGACACATGGAAAAGAAGTGGAAATACCCCTGGGTGACACATCAACAAACAAAGATGACTGGAGAGTGACTTGGCATTATGATCAGGTGATGGTGTGGCAGTCAAAAGATACTTTGTGCATAAGCTATGCAGAGTTTTATGGATCTCTTTACTTCATTCATAAATAAAATGGAGATGAAATTTCTTGATAAATAAGTCATGATAACCCTCCCACAATGCATGTGGGATAAAGAAATCTGAATTCGCAAATCAAAGGCCCATATTTTAGAAGGACAGATCAATGGTGGTTGAGTCTCCTTCTTTCGGAGCTCGTAACTTTTGATCCTGATATCTAATTTGAGAAAAAGGGAACTTATAGGAAAGGTAAAGAGATGAAGAACACATTGGAAGTGGTTTCAACGGCTGAGATATTAGTTATTAGGCACTAAAAATTAAATTACAGTTATGAATATTTTTTGGCTTGGAAACAAGTTATTTTTAGAAAATCATTTATCTAAATAAATTTATAAAATTCCAAGTTGGATCCCAGATGGTGGCACAAATATTAGAGTTCAAATTTACAAAAGGAAACATAAAAAACTAACTAAAAATAAGTTTCAAGAAGATAAAAAGAATACTATAAAAGAATATGTAAGAGGCATTCAAAGGGTTCATAATTTCCATCAGAGTAAGTCGATTAGTCACCCTGTTCTTGTCTTCACCTTTTGTCTTCCTCTGTTAATTGTCATTTGGTCTTTTC
The DNA here is from genome assembly GCA_009831015.1 of Picea engelmannii. Classification (NCBI taxonomy): domain Eukaryota; kingdom Viridiplantae; phylum Streptophyta; class Pinopsida; order Pinales; family Pinaceae; genus Picea; species Picea engelmannii. The sequence goes on along the minus strand of ML780999.1, from coordinate 112,488 downwards.
TATTCCCAAAATATATGAAACCTAAGGCTAACCCCTAATTTTTTTTCTCTTGTCTTCCAGGTCTCTCTTCATTTTATGGTCCGCGGGAGCCCCATCCCAGTCCTCTTTGAAGGAAAAATGCAATTTACTTTAATTGTAACCACGGATATTATTGTTTATTTTACAAAGACTCTATTATTTTTTGAGGTACCCAAAGAACTAGTTTGGGACATAACATTACTGTTTTCTGAAGACTTTTAATTTAAGAATGATATTTCAGATGTGTGTCTATCAAAATCTTTATTGGGTTTAATAAAATGATCATTTAGATTTCTCTGTCATATGTGGTCCAAACTTTCCTTTCCTTTGTTGAATATTTTGTCTTACTTTGGTGAATGTTGTGATGGAAATGTCATTCTATGATAATGAATACTATGTTGGTTTCTAAATATTGTAATATAGTGTAAATATTTGATTTATGTAAGATACTTGGTCCTCTCTCAAGTATTCTTTATACGTGAATATTTGTTTCAAGAATAACTCTGGTCCTATCTTGGGCCTCTTTTACATTCTTGTGTATTATTTAGATATAGAGGAGAACCAACTCTTTAAAAATGCAAGGGGATTTATCCTCATGATGTTATCATAAAGACCGTAAAACATTCTTTTAGATCAAAAAACATATACTTTGGTTTTTGACAATTATAATTTATTCAGGGTGATGGATTCACGATTTGATGCTTTTAACATGGATTGTTTAGTTTGACCTTCAAAGGATATTCACCAAGGCAGTTCAATGCTTGTCATTTTTTAGGATTTTCAATATATTGAGGGTATTAGCATGGATGATATTTTGATGGACGTTTTTTCCATTTTTGGAATTTTAGGATTCAACTACCTCTAACTTGCATGGTTGTTCAAAATTTTTAATTGATGGTTTAGTTTCAATATGTAAGGCAATACCAATAGTTTGTTTGGTTTACTTCTCATTATTGTTTTGTTAGTATTATGATTAACTCCTTATTGAATCATTCACAATTTTCCATATATAGGTTTTATAGGATATAGGATTAGGATGTTGATCTACACTTTTTTCTATCATAGATTATTCACTATTTTTTAATGTGTCATATTCTAAAAGAAATTTTGTGAACATATGTGAACATATTTATTCACTTGATAGTCTTTGGAATTTGTAGGGATGATCTTTATACAAAGTAGAGGAAAAATTATTCTTTTGCATTTTTTCTTGGCACATACGATTATCAAGAATTTTCATGATTTGGGATGTGTTGGACATAAAGTCAATTATCTTATCATGAAGGTATTATCTCATCAATTTAAGGTTCACATTAATCACCACTTGCATGTTATCCGGTTCATTTGTTACACAATGGAATTTCCAAACTTGATATTCAACATCCACTTTTGGTTGTTATCTCAGGCATATATTCATCAAGACTCATGAAGTTTCAAAACATGGATATTAGGTTGAAGACTTGGAGATTTTATCAAATTTTGCATTAGTCTTTGTTTCCTATTGGTACACTTGTGCAGACTTATCATTAAGGGGGGAATTTTTAATGTTTTGGATGTTAATCTTAAGTCCTTGACCACCTTTATGTACATCTTGGGATACAATATTTATCTACTTAGTTATGTGTTAGGGTGAATAGTTATGTAGTTTTCTATTAAGTGGTAGTTATTATTAATGTACCATATAATTCACTTCATGATGTGAATATGATAAATTTGGCTTCATGCCATTTTTGTCACTTCTTGATTTGCTTGTTCTTGATTTTTTTCATGTTTTTTATATTACTAGCATCGTGAATTAGTTCTTAGGTATTTTAGAAGTTCATTTTCTCCTCGTTTTTAGGTTTATATTAAATAATTTAGGATTTGTTTTCACTAATTAAATATAGACATTTGATAATCATATACCTCAAGATTCTCACACACATAATAGGAAAGAAAAATTGTAAATACTTAAAAGCCCACTTTTTCTTAATCTTCACTTTCATCTTATAAGTTTACTTTCTCTTATTCTTGACTTTCATATTCAATAGATTAGCATTTGTTTTAGCTAATTAAATATGGAAAATAAATAATATATATATATATATATATATATATATATAATTTTATTTTAAATAATTTATTATGAAATCTATAATAAATATCATGTTTAGAGAATTTCATATATCTAGATTTTGAATTAATTTATTTTAATGACTAAAAAATATGTTTTCATTATAGAAATCTATTCAATTTTATTAAAAAAGTATTATATTGGTTTAAACTCAACCATGTAAGATATTTTCAATTATTACTATTTCATTTTGTAAATAAAAATGAAAATATCTTCATTTATTACTATTTCATTTTGTATTATTATATTACAGTCTGAGTGGGTTTAATGGTTAAGAACATGTGTTTCCTCTTAAAAGGTCACATGTTGACTTTAAAAATAGATTATTATTATTATTATTATATTAGCTTAAACTCAACCATGTAAAATATCTTCATTTATTACTATTTCATTTGGTAAATAAAAATAAGATTTCTTCATTTATTATTATTTCAATTTGTAAATAATTAAATGTTAATACAAAACATTTTTCCTTTCTTTCTTCGTAAACTCGTGAATGAGTTCACTCTTGTAACTTTATAAATCTCACCTTCTTATCTTTATCCATTCTTCAAACCAATTTTATGTTTACTTTATTTTTAAAATCATTTAAAACATTTATTTTTATTTTACTTTTAAATTTTATTAAAAAAACTAAATTACAAAACCAATCAATCAATATTGTGAATTTTCAGTTACAAACCATTATTGTAATTATAGGAAATAACTATCAAAAGCATACAAACATACAATTTTAGGCAAACATAGAATCTTAGGTATGAGTTATTATTGAAGGATTTAAAAAATGGAACTTAATAAACTATTTGTTATGGGTGCATCCATATATGTGGATTTACTCTTATCTTTTATTTCTCTTATAATTTAAAGAAAATATTTAATAAAATTGGCAATAAGTAAATATATGTTTGAAAAGTTGTCATTTAATTATCAAGTAACTTCTTTATGTTTAACTAGAACTTATTTGTTTACTCCCTATACTTATTCATGAAATATTGATGTTAATTTTTAGATATTTCTCTTATAATTTAAATGAAATATTTAATAAAATTGTGAAGTAAATAAATATATAAATATATGTTTTAAAAATTATCATTTAAATATCAAATAACCTCTTCATGTCTCATTAGAAACTTTATTGTTTACTTCACCTTGCACGTATTCATGAAACATTGATGTTAACCTTTAGATATTTCTAAGAAGTAGATTGCATCTATACATTTAAATGCTTCATTTATGCTTTTCTTAAATCATCAAAGAAATATTAAATAATCCTCTAAACTTGGTTTTAGAAATTATGTGACCATTACTTTCATCTCTTTTTAAATATAAAGGAAGTGAGCTTAGTTTTTGGGAGGATATGACTTCATTTTAAAGGTGGTGTTCTGCTTATTATTTATGATCCAGAGAAAAATCGTTTTTATATAATTACTTATTTTGTAAAAAAAAAATATCATATTTATTTTAATATATATTTTATTTTTATTACAAATTATGTAATTAAATGTAGATAAAACGATATATTAAATAAATGTGAAATTATTTATAATTATTTATTATTATTTTTTTTTAACAGAAACGAGTATTTGTATATTATTAAAAATTGGCCATATTACAAAAAATTGGCCATATTTGGATATAATTATTCATTATTATAAATGTTTAAGTTTAATTTAGAAATTATTATAATAATATTTATTTAAATGAGTAATTTAAAAGTTGTTTACAATTAGAGTTCGTTAATTTTTGTTTTCATATGTTGAATGTTGAAATACTTCATAAATGAAAAGATTCTTATCAAAATTAACTAAAAACAATGAACGGTGAGGATGGTTGAGGACTTTTCATAGAAAGACTTGATTTTCAAAAATGGTTTGTAAACCAATGGATGATGTTTCATTGGATTTTTCATGGAAAAGATTGATTTTGAAAAGTTGAGTGATACTTAAAGGATGCTTTATTCATCTTTTCATAAAAAGATTTGATTTCTAACGGTTGTGTGAATTATTTTCCATTTATTCGTTTATTTTGATTTTAAATTTTTTATTCCTAATATAAAAGTGTTGTACAATGTATATAGATTGTTTTATTTTTTATTAAAGCGGAATTTTTAACCAGTCTCAAAGTTTCATTTTTTTTTGGTGTATTTTTAGAATCATCTTAAGACGAGCCAAAACTTCCGACAAAGATCTATGAGCAAATTTACCAACAATGAAATAGTATTCTAACTTCCGAGTTCCTAGGAGATTGAAGTGTATTTTTTTTTCAAATAAACGATAGTCATAAACAATTAAAAAAAACCATTATAATTAGTATATTTTCAATTTTTCAAATAACTTATTAAAATTAGTTTTTAAAAAATGTATTTGCACTAAAAATTAGATAATTTAGATTGCATTTGCAAATATTCAAATAATAAGAAAAAATGTTTTAAATAAAAATTGAAAATTATTTATTTATTTTGATAAAATAATAAAAAAATACATATAAATATATATATAATTAAATAGTTATTTATTTAAATAATTATTTTTTATTATAAATTTTCAAATTAATTTTAAAATGATTATAAATCAGTAATGTAGAGATAGATAAAATGAAGATTAAATTTTGTAAACTTGCTTCTTTTGAATATCAAGAGAATTTATAAATAGAAAGATGTTTGTCTAAATGAACTAAAAACCAATGGTGTAATCTAAAAGTTTGACTTTTATGAATATATTTTATGTGAAATCTTGTTAAAATTGTTGGAATTTCATATTTGAGTGATTGAGTTTGAATAATTCAAGTGTTCTAAGTGTTTTTCAAGGTGGGGAAAGAGGGTGTTGAATCTCTTTATGCATTCAAAAATGCAATTTAAATAAAATAAAATGATAATTTTACCAAGATCTATTTCACCGAATTCCATTCAAAAAATCCAATAAACAATTAAAATGGTTGATTGATTAAATAATGATGATAGATTGAATATCTCATAGAAAAAACTAAAAAATGTTTCTTTTATTTTTTCTTAAAATCATTAAAACATTTAATTTATAGAAAATGAGTGTGAACCATTTGATTAGATGTACTAAGTAAAAATATGTTCATTATTTCACACATTTCTTTTAGAAGCACATATATTAAAGATTGGATTGATTTTATAAGTATCAATAACTTGAAAAAAATTTTAAATAAAAATTCAAAAATAATTAATTATATTAATAAGATATTAAAAAATATGTTTTTAAAGAATATAACAAAATATTATTATTATCAAAATTTCAAAACTTAAATGGTTAATAATATTATTAAATTTTATTTTCTAAAAATCATTTTATATATAAATGGATATAATTTAATAATTTATATACTACTTATACTTATATTATTTGATTATTAATTTTGAATCAAAAATATTTTAATACAATTTTTTCCTAATTATTAAAGGACACCTCAACTCACTTTCCTTAGTTCCCAATTTTACCTTGTTACATATGATATTCGCCACAAGAGAACTATTTCTAAAAAGCAAACTGACGTTGTTAAAAAAAATAAAAAATGAAGTTGAATCTTGTACACTTTTTCAAAAAATAAAAAATGAAGTTGAATCTTGTACACTTTCATGAAGTTGAATCTTGTACACTTTCATGGAGTGATAATTAAATGATCATGTTTATGTTTATTGTGGAATTATTATTAATGTAAATTCATTTTTATTTTTGAGAATTCTGAATTTTTTTTAAGCATAAAGAGAGATAACATAAAATTAAAGTATAAATTTCTTAGTATTTAAAATATCCAAAAATCAAAGAGTAAATTTAATAAGATTCATGGTGTAGCTCATTTTTATGTCATTATACCCACCTCAACTAGAAAGCAAATCGATTTGAAAAGGGAAGCTCTTACCTTGAGTATTCATGAAACACCTTACATTTAAATATTTTGAGTGTATAGAAATATTTGTTGCAGATCGAGTCTTAAAAGGGAGTCAATTTTGATTGAATTATTTTTTTGTAGAGTGGAATATTTTTGCACTATATGTGTGAAATTCCAAGGTATCTTTAGTCTCTGAGTGTTCATGAGAGATAGAAAATGATAGAGGCTTTAAGCAGTTATTGAAGACGATTCTTTTCAAACTTTGGTGGCATTTTCTGCAAAACAACTTATATCAACATGCATTGGTTCCAAATTTGTCAAGTGGAGAATATTCCAAAGATAAGAATCCATTTTGTAGCCATGAAGTGAAAATCTCTCATATTTTGTTAACATCTCTTAATAGGTAAGTTTATTGGAGCTTGGTCATATGTTAAAATTGTTGGAATCATGGATTCAAAGTCATTGAGTTCAGTGAATGAAAGGTGACGTCTAGATCTACTTATGTGGTAAGGGTGGTTTTTTTGTTTTTATTTCTAGTGTATAGAAGATTGATACCTAATATTCCATAGAAATGATGGTTTATGGGCTCTAGAGGGATATACCTTAATAAATGGTATTTGGACTTTGATCAAGAGTAAGAGACCCCATCTTCCATTCTACTTTGAGTGAGATTACCTCATCTCCTACTCAACCTCTGGGACAGAAAGGATCTTGAAGAAATAGGTAATTAGATCGAATGATATGTGGATAAATCATATCCAAAGGTAATACTTTTTCATGCACTTTCATCTAAATAGAATTCTATATTGAAGCAGGACTTCCATAAGCAATCAACATTAACTTGAACAACTAGTATTTTGTGCAACCAATTAGATTACAAACAACTTCTATTCAAATTCAATGAGTTCCATGGGTATGGTCATCTCAGGGAATGATATCCAAATTACCCACCTTCTATGGCTCCATATTTAGAGGAAGGGTCTCAACAAGTCTCTGAGCCCTCAGACATGGAAGAAAAAGAAGGCCACCCAATCTAGAAACAAGGTAAAAACAAGGTCAATCCAAAGAAAATTTGCAATCCTCAAAGATATTTCAAAAGAGAACACTTCTATTCTAGAAACATAATCATAGAGTTCCCCTCACCATCCATGATCAAAATTCATGAGGAAAAACATGAAGTGTCATCTCAAAAAATATATAGTCACTAAGAAGTAGCCCCAAATCCCCTTAGGAGCACCCCTTGAAGAAGTTAAAACCAACTCCTCTGATAACACACAAAGCGAAATCTCATGCAACTATGGAGGAAGATAATGAGAAAAATTAGGCTACTCTAAAAGAGGACATGAATCAAGGCAACCCAAAAATTGTAGACCAAATGGTAGTCTTCGTAACATTGATATCTATGGAAAATTTTAGGCCCAACTTTCAAGAAGTGGAAGAGAATTTATGGAGAATGATAACCTCATATGATTTAAAAAAAGTATCACAATACTAATAATCCAAATTTAAAATCATTAATTACAAATTCCACTCCCATAGTGTGGGAAAAGCAAGTTATGATGGTTCAACACACTTCTCGTCAAATCAATTGGTCTAGTGGTCAACCTAAATTTGGAAATAATCGGTCAGGCAATCGACCAGATACCGACATCAGTCAGTCGAGTAGTCAATAAGTCTATCGGTTGAACAACCGACCAACATTCCAAGACAGTTGGTCGGTGGATCGACCAACTGAGAAATCGATTATGAGTTGGACACATAGACGATTGGGTCGAGCATCCTTATCGAGCTGACTAGACAATGTTGATTTAATGGAGTCAACTCTAACAATTGACGGTTATATGTGGAGAATATCCTCCTGATTTCAAGGAATTTGGTTATATATTGAAGCTATAAATAGCAGACCCGATGGGTCATTATCATCAAGGTGATATCCTTGTTATGTACAATTTGTCCAATATGCATTGTGATGTCTTGATCATAGTGCATTGTGCTTGAGTGTTGTAACGATGTATTTAGACACCACCTTCTATATTTGAAATATTACTTCCTCTTTGGTTATCTATAGTTGTGTTTGTCTATTTCATATCTTGTTACACCCAATCCCCAACATGGTATCAGAGCCGATGGTTTGAAACCTTTCCTATTTTCTGCAAATTTTGTTGAGTCTAATATGTTGTGTGATTGACTTTGGTTCGTTGATTTACATACTGTAACTTGTGGAAACAAATATGGCCTATCTAGATATAAAAAATGGCTTCAAACATTGATATTGTAATTCTAAATGGTTCAAATTATGCAATATGAGCACCAGACATGGAAACCATATTGAAGATTGAAGGATTGTTGTAGTATACGAAGACTGTGATTCTATATCAAATAGATGATCAGGAAAGTTCGTTGTTGATGGAAAGAAGGATGAGGTTGTATGGGTCATCATGACCTATATCTCATGTGATATTCATTTTCACATCAATGGAATAGACTACCCTCATCAAGTCAGGAGGAAGTTGAAGACATTGCTTGACAAAGTTGATGAAAACCACATCATGCAATTGGAGAAAGAGTTGATCTCTCTCAATCCTCATTATTTTGACATAATAGAGGACTATTTGGAACATGTGAAATAACTACAATTGAAATTGGCAAAATGTGGAAAGAATTACCAGAAGAAAGACAAAAAACTCATCAAGTTGGTCCTGATGAACTTGAGAACACCATCTGACGTGTTCTTTTTGAATCTCCATGCCAACTGGAAGGAATTAAAGGAATAGTGTAAGGATTACAACTTTGAAGCTTTACATGGTCTTTTGATCACTGATCAGCATAGATTTCTTGAATAAGGAAAGATTTTTGGTAAACATCAAGCCCACTTGCTCAAAGGAAAGGGAAATTTGAATCACAAGGAAAGAGGACAATTTAATACTCCTATACAAATACCTAGATGCCTCAACTAGAAACCTAAAGGCCAGATAGATGCACCCCATAAAAGTTGAAAGAATAAGACATGTCGGTATTGTGTAAAGACTAGAGATGTGGAGAAGGTCTTTTACAAGAAGAGAGATGAATTAGAGGAGAAGGTTAAACGTCTTGAAGGAGACGTGTCCGTCGTTCACCGACCTGCTGATAATTTCACCTTCCACGTTGGAACTTCTCAAGTATTTTTGTCTCATTCTACGTAGAATAAAAGGGTAGTTGACTCTAGGTGCACTCATAATATGGCTAAGGATGCTTCATTGTTCACCTCCAAGAATGAAGCTCATGAGAGTAAGATTTATGTTGTTGACGATTTTTCTCTCAATATTGCTAGTCAAGGTGATGTTTCATGTCAACATGGGAGAATTTTCGATGTTTATCATGTGTGAAATATTAGTGCCAATTTGTTTTCTATTTATTAGTTAACACAAACATGTAATATTGTGTATTTTTGGCCATATCTGTTCTTTTTTCGATATTTGAATAAAGGTCAGTCGATTGTCGTTGGAGGGTTTCTCGACTCGAAAGATAGTCTATATAAATTATGTGGCATGACTCAACCTAAATCTGAATCAACTTCTCTTATTTCTCACACTGATGAGCAAAGTCAAACTTGGCATGAACGACTTGGACATCTGAATTTTTGAAGTCCGCAATCAATGGAAACTCAGAAAACGATTGTTGCTTTACCTAAATCTTTTCCCCCTAGTGGAGTCTGGAAAGTATGTGTGTTTGGAAAGCATCATAAGGAACCTTTTGACTCTGGAAAAGCATGGCAAGCACAAAAACTTCTTGATCTAGTTCATAGTGATTTCTCCTGCATCAATCTACCTTCCCTAGAAGGTGCAAGGTATATCTTAAATTTAATTAATGATCTCTCTCATTTCACTTGGTTTTATTTTATGAAGAATAAGACTCTTGTTTTCTAAAAGTTCAAATAATTTAGAGCCTTTGTTGAAAAGCAATGTGGTTGACCCATCAAGTTCCTGAGATCAGACAATGGTGGTGAGTATGTAAATCGACCCTTTCAAGAATACCTTGTTCAATATGGTATTGAATGGAAATGGTCAGTTCCTCATACACCTTAGCAGATTGGCATTGCAGAACATAAGAATCAAACGTTAGTCCAAATGGCTAGATATATTTTACAGGCCAAATATTTACCTCCTTGATTCTAGGCTAAAGTTGTATATTGTGCAAGATATATGCTCAATCACATATCGACTTGAGCGATTCCTTTAGTGACTCTAGTCGAATGATGGTGTGGAAATAATCCCTCCATTGTTCACCTTTATGTGTTTGGATGTGTTTCTTGGGCTCATATTTCTAATGATTGCAAAAAGAAGTTGGATGCAAAGAGTCATTCTTGCATCATGATGGGCTACTCTAAAGAGTCTAAGGCCTATAGACTATTTGATCCTATCAAACAAAAAATCACTATCAGATGAAATATATGGTTTGATGAGAATTCTTTTGGCATCAAGTTGTTGAATGCATCTTCTAGACTATTACACGATAATCACTTTGATGTTGTTTATGAATTTGGTTCTCCTATTCCATTTTTCATTTCCTTAACTGGACAGTCAAACTCTGTTCATGTTTCGACTCGAATTTTTACCTCCAATTCAATTAGTCTATTGATATCTATTTCAACTGGTCCACCATATCCATCGACTGAAATTGTTTTGACTTTTGATCTACCTTCTCTAGTGAATAAAAATTCACCCCTTTCTTATCTACCCAGATGGGATACCAAGACAATTGAAGTTGTTGGAATTGATGTCGATTGTTAGCGTTAGAAGTCACTCCTGGATTGCTTGCAGGAGCAGAGCCCAACGCCCATCAGTTTTATGTCACAATTTGTTTATGAAGGGTGATCAAATGGAGATAAAGGCTCTAGGAGGTATCACTCTAACTCAGGGACTGAGTCTGGTTCATAAGGACAGAGGAGGTCTGGAATCCTAACTTCAGCCAGTGGATTGATTTAAACATGAACAGGTGGAAGACTTAGGAGAAAGTGGACAAACAGCTCTGGGCATCAGGCTTGCAGCAGTTTGTAGAGGAAAAACTCCGAAAACAGGATCCTCCTGGTTCAGGGCTTCAAGAAGCTGAAAGAGGACTTGACTGGATCCTCCAATTCCAAGTCATTCAATGCTAAGAGAATTACAGGGACTGATTAGAGGCTCTGTAACTATTACAGTGATCCATTACAACATCATCCTATAAAAGTTACAGCTCGACTGGATCCTCCAATTCTGAGCTGCTCTAATACAGTGTAAACAAAGATATGATAGAAACTGGCATTCATAAGGCAAGAAGTCTCCAAAGCTCGTACATAACCAGAACAACAATGCTTCATTAAAATTTTACAACCAGGGAGCTCTGCTCAACCATCGATGCTTACAAAAGTGGCAAAAATGCCTACATGTACTTGGAACAAAAATACTGGAAGCAAATCGAGGCATGTATCGAAGACATTACGGCTTCACATTTACTATGTTTGCAATCTCTGGACGTTCGTGAGCTTCATTCAGACGCAATCGCATCCCAAAGGACCTGGGACTGAATTGACAAGCTTGCATTCATTTCTTGGTTTTCCATTTATGGTGGAAATGATGTCCAACCACCATCAACTGCTGTAATAACTGCTTCATTAGGATTGGGAAAAACCCAGGTGGATTCTGCTCCTTTAGGACATGGAGGCTCTCGGAATGACTGGAGGTCTTGATTAAGAGGAGGTGAACGGACGGTGACCGGGCGGGGAAATCTAGACACGCTGGATGAAGATACGGGATGAGGAGAGACCACGCGAAAGGATAACAGAAGGAAGGTGATAGGGAAAACACATGTGGCAGAATTCATGAATTTGGGGTGTAAGAGCAGGGTGTAAGAGACACATGGACCGGGAAGAAATTGTGAGTTGGCATGACGAGGGAATAGGACGTGGCTGTGATGAGGCTTCGGATTTTCAGGAATCGGGGTTCGCGAGTTTGGAATGCACGAATTCCTTGCATCCGGAAACCCCGATATCCAGATATGCGATAAGCTCCTTCCCTAGGGGCTAGCCCCTACCGGCTAAAACATGATCCATATGACATGTCCCTGCGTGACCGTGGTTCAACTTTCCATCAGGATTTCGGCGTTCTTGATGACACGATGTTTGTGTTCACTAAACTTGCGATTCCCCGAAACCCGATGGCTTATGGTCGTTGACTTGTTGACGATCAGCTCCTTGGTGCATAGCCTGCCACCTGTCTTCCACTATGAAAAGCTACCCCCGATATCGGGAAATCGGGTATCGGGATATCGGGATTCCTAATATCATGTGCATGGGACTTTCGTATCCCCGATCCCCGACTCCGCCGGATCTTTTTCCACGTGCCACAGCTGATGGACGGCTCTGATTCAGTCGGGCAATCGCACATCGAGTTCCCTGCCTCCAGAAACTCCGATCCTCTGATGGGCTGAAACCCCAACTCTCCTTTTGATGTCTGACACGCGTCCTGCCAAAATTAACGGCTAAGATCCCATCGGTCTTTCGAGACTCAAAAGGTCTCGGCCCTCTCTCCCTTTAAAATCCCAATACCACAATTGTTGCTAACATCGATGATATTTTCTCTAGATCAAAAAAACAAATTCAAAAGCAGCATGTCAGCATTTCATTAATGACTCATGTACTTGAAAATTTTAATATGTTTACCTACTCATATGCCCAAGGTTGACGCAACCTGCCCCTCACCGAGCTGTCTGCGCCCACCAGGACCTTCTATCTCTCTCTCGGGCCCGAAGAGTCAATGCTCTTCCTTTCGGATGTCGGGAGTTCGGACTTCGGGAGTTCGCGTTCTACGCGAACACAATTTGTACGCACCACCTAACCCCGAACCCCGAAACTCCGA
>ML780999.1:52961-92085 GCA_009831015.1 Picea engelmannii | reverse complement strand
AAACTCTTCCTATTAATTCAATAGCTGTACATGGAGGTTCTTCACAGACTCTCTGCTCTGTTCTTCTTGCTCCTCTTGCTAATACTGAATAATGTTACAATGATACAAGGGAGGGTGTCTATACTCCGTTTTCCCTCTCTGAAACTAAAACTGTCTAATCTATATTTAATTTCTATCTAACAACATTAATTCTAATAAATGCTTTCATATCTACTAATACAATACAACTGCGCTTGCTTTGAATGCCTCTTCCAAACGACGGCGCAACAATCCCCAAAGCATTTCAAAATGTGCGTGCTGGCACTGTCCAGCTGTAGGTTCTTTCTCCGTGCGCGCTGGCTCGCTTGATGACGTGTGGATGCTCCTGCATCAAAGGTCAACCTGAATGGGAGAAGGATATGAAGACAAAAAAAGATTCTTTATTGAATAATCACACTTGGGAATTATTTTTTGAATGCAAGGAAGTAATGTTGTGAAGTGTCGATGGGTCTACATGACCAAATTTACCTCTGAAGGTGTTGTTGAGAATCATAAATCTCTCTTGGTTGCAAAGGAATTTTCTCAATAAGAAGGCATCTACTACACTGATACCTTTTCCCTTATTGCAAATATGATCTCTATTTAACTTATTCTTTCCCTTTTGCTGGATTTGGATGGCATATCCACCAGATGGATGTGAAGAGTTATTTTCTTCATGGAGGCCTATCTGAAGAAATTTTCATGGAATAGCCTCCTAGTCTTGTGATAGATTCTAACCTAGTTTGTCGACTCAATAAGTCTCTCTATTGTTTGAAGCAAGATCCCCAAGCTTGGTATTCTAAGATAGAAAGTTTATTTCTTTGAGTTGGTTTCAAACATTGTGAATGTGCTCACAACTTGCATGTACTTTTCATATCCCCATTTTTGGACTCCCCTATACGGCAGTGGAAATGACTTTTGTGGCTTGTTAGTGAAGAAAAAGGGAGTCAAAAGGGGTTATTTAATGCCACTTAGTTAGGATATGTTATGTATTTAAAGTGACATTATATTAATAAGTTACTTATCTATTATTAAAAGTGACTTTTAATCCTAAAGTAAAATAAAAAGGGGGATAAGGGTCATATTTGATTTAGTCAAAAGAGGGATAAGTGTTACATTTGATTTGGTAAAAAAAGGGAAAGTTATAGAAGCCATGGAGAAATTATAAAGGAAGGGTAGAGCCTCACTCGGGGATTATGATTTGATATCTCATTTTGAAAGTGCTCTTGGAGCCATTGTTTCATTAGGGTTTAGTAAAACCCTTCCACTATTGGTTTGATTTCGATGGTGCAATATCCACCCTAGCTAGACAAGAGGGGAATACATACAGGGTTTCCATTGGAGCATAGAAAAGAGGGGAATCCATCTACTATTTCCATTGAAGCCTAGACAAGAGGGGAATCCATTCGGGATTTCCATTTGAGATTCTATTTTCATGTTTGATTTTCAGTAGGAGGAATATAGGCTTGCGCGGGAGGCTGGTGAATCCTTCAGAGGAGGTCATACTCATAATTTACAGGTATGAGGAGGGTTTATGAGAAACGGTGGTACAATATGATCTCGCCGGTTGAGTATAGAGTATCCCACGAGGCCCCCACATGTTGTGTAGCCTCATCCCACGATGCCCCACTAGAAAACTGGTTATGTCCCACGAGGACCTGTGTGATCGGGGGTTTGTAGTGGTTGATTGGATCTGGACAACGAGAGATACATGAGTGGATCTTCTACAGGAGGTTCAAGAGGATCGTGGAGAAATTCCAGGTTTTTATTATTATTTATATGTGTGATTTGTAGTTGTCATTGCAACCAATAGAGATCTGTGAGGTTAGTGTTTGGTGCAGTTGTTGTTACAATCAATGGAGATTTGTATTTATGTGATTTCTAAAGATTCCATCCATAATATAATGCTATGATCATATCTTCCATTTTTTGTGTATTCAGTTGTGTGCAAAATGTTTGATAAAATATTCATTATGGGTGTATTAACAAATTGTATGTGAAAAGTACTCAATCAGTGTAACAATATGTTGGCCCTCGACCATGTTTTGAGGAAATCTTGGTCAGGTTTGACCACTTTTTTGGACTTCGATGCAGTGGTCAAGGAAGGAGCACCCAGACAGAGCTGAGATCATGGATCTCACTTGTTTTGTGGGCTTTGTGGACCCAACAAGGGGTTCATTATGGTTTTTGTAATGGGTTATAGGATGTCAGCCCATGGGTTTACCCATGATTAGGCCTTATTGTAAAAGTATAAATAAGTAAGATTGTAAGGTAAGTAGAAGAGAAGGGAGGTAAGAGACTTAGAAAGAGAAGTCTAAGTGGCTCAGTGCAAGTAGTTCTGAGTTGCTTTGTGCAGCAAAATGCATATGTAAGGCTTTGTGCTAGATAGAGGAGTTGTCTCTGTGCCTTGACCTACTTTTGGGAAGGAGGATCTGGTGCGCAGCACGCAGATCTCCTATCCTCTGCGAAGTTTGGCTCTGTAGTTTAGTGCACAAGAGCGAATGAATGTAAGATATTGAAGAATAATAGAGAAGAAGAAGCAGTTGGTGGATGTAGCCCGACACTGGAGTGAACCATGTATATCTTGTGTTTTTGGTTGGCTTTGTGTTGTATTGCTTATGCTACATATCTGATCAATGTTGTGTTTTTATTATGTATGATGGATATTTCTGATGTTGCTTAGTGCTTTACTTTTTCTTTATGAATGGATGCTAGATCTAACGGTGTTGTGTGCTAAGTGGTTGAAGTGTTTACTCTTTGTTGTTACTGCACTGATCCATATTAGGGTTTGTTCTGTGATTTTAATAAAGGCTAATGAATTACTGCATGTTATATTCTAAGTGTTATTAAAGTAATTTGCTAAGTGTTATAATCACATATTTGTGTCCCATCTTGGTTACAGACACTTGGGTCCTGTAACCCTCCCCCCCCCCCNNNNCTGCTTCACAGGTGTTGCCGAAAGGGTCGGTGGTTAGGTTTTTGTTGGTGCACTGTTGAAGAGTTGAACCCTGGGTTTTCCCCTGTTCAAACAAATGGTTTTGTTGTTAGGACCTGAAACTATGATTGTTGTGAACTAAAGTAAATAAAAGAGAAGCTCTGTGTGTAGATCTGTTGTTGTAGTGCACAATACTCTACTAGACTTGCAAAGATTTGTGCCAAGAGAGTAAGTTGTTCTAAAGAAAAAAGGTAAGATCTTAAAACAGGTAAAGGTTTGTGCTTTGATAAGAGTAAGA
This sequence comes from Picea engelmannii, assembly GCA_009831015.1. Lineage (NCBI taxonomy): Eukaryota > Viridiplantae > Streptophyta > Pinopsida > Pinales > Pinaceae > Picea > Picea engelmannii. Next base: position 88,834 of record ML780999.1, on the reverse strand, counting down.
TAAGTGAAAATTTTTGTTTCAAAAGCATGAATTTAGGTATGTTTAATAGATTATGTCCTAGTATGAAAGATAGGGCGCAATTGGAAGAAAGAGTTGATCTGAATAAATTTGATAGAAATAAAGGAAGATATGTTATTCCTATGCATAGAAAGAACTTTTGGACTAATAAGTGGATGGAGGAACCTAGACAGAATTGTTGCAAATTGCAGGTCCAACATTGTGATCCTATTGCGTAGTACATGAGAAGTTGGGGAACATACAAGAAAAAGAGAGGATTGACACTATGTTATAACTACAGAAGACCGAGACATCTTGCTATGGAATTCCTTGGTACAGGTCCTATTTGTCTTTGTTGTAAAACTATGGGTCATGAGGTTGAGGATTGTCCAAGGATGATTGCTAAAGTTGAAAGGATGAACATGAGACAAGAAAAGGAAAGTCTAGAGACTAAGAGCATGTTAGAGAATCATCAAGAGAATGAGTCAGAGAAAGCTCATACTATGTTATCACGGTTGAAAGAAATGATGAATGATCAGAAATATGTCAGTTTACTAGAGATCTTGAAGGTAAAACATCACATAAATGCAAGAATATGAGACTTTGACATAGATTGTGTCTTGGATGAGGAAACACAAGTGAATATTATGATAGAAGGCACTTGGGAAATTTTGGGAAAGCCTATTGTGATACCTTCATTGGGAAGGATAGGCTTGTTTAAAGGAAAGATGATAACCCTGTGTGGAAGAGTTACTAATGTACATGTTATCATCCATGGAACATCGACTAAAGAGGAATTTGAAGTCATTAAGTTTGTTGAGAACAACGCTCCGTTCCCACCTTTTTTAGGAAAGAATTGGATTGAAAAAGACCAGATCAGAAGGAAAGCAGAGGAAGAAGCTACAAAAAAGAAAAGGCAAGAACTAAGGGATTTCATAGCTATACAAATAGATCGACTGATAGAAGAACGAGAAGTTAAGTCAAAGAAATAGAACGCAAGAGAAGTTGAAAGAACACAAGAAGTTTTGAAGGACCTATCCATGCAAGAAAGAAGAATGCCCACCCAGGACTTAATAAGAGAAGAGGTATTAACTTTGAACCCTTTGAGAGCACATCAGCAATGCAAAGTCACTATGCCAGGAGAAGATAAGAATAAGAATGGAAAGAGGAATCTAGAAATAGTTAGAGAGACTCATATCACAAGAAAGAAGACAAGGAAGCTCAGTAAGAAGAAAGTCAAGTTGGAAAAGCTACAGGAAGTTACAAAGAGAAAATGGAAGACTTCGCAGGAGGCAGGTTTGTGGGATTTGAACCTCGCCAGAATAGCAGGACCGCGTAGAATGGGACTTCGCCCCGGTGAAGCTATATGACCATTGGAGGTGCCCCGACCATTAGAATGACACTCTAGAACAACTAGGAAATGCATTTATGGGTGGAGGGACCGCGTTTGGGACATCGAGACCACGCCATAACGCATAGATTCACATTAATGGAAGCATGCTTTCCCATTGGAAGAATCTATTATGACGATCGCTTATTTAGCCCGTCGGACATTGCACCAGGACCACCTTTTGCTACCCATGATTATTTGAGACAAGAAGAAAATTGATTGTGTGTCGAGCTATGGTATCAGAAACTAGACTTTGTTGTCCATTTGTCTACCCCACTTATATGTTCGCCTACCCCAACCCAACTGCTTAACAGTAAGAATGTCGGCCTAACGCACTGATTTAGAGAAGTCCGTCGAGGAGGTTCTTAAGAAGTTTATGGCTGATAAAGCTATGTCTGAAGGATTAAAAGCGTCATTGACTAGGGGACTCCAGGCTTCCCCTTCGACTAGACGTCGTTCGAGCCGTGTCAACCCCGCGATTGAGAAACAAAGTAAGCATAACGATGATCTGGCTAATGCAAAGTAGATCCCGTCGATCTTACCAGATTATATCTCACCCTTGGTTGGCATGGTTAACCATGAAAACATCCCACGGGACTTCGAGTACACTTTTATCACCGCATACATCCTGAAAGGAATACACGTAGTTGGGAGTCAGTTGGGACAGATCCCACTACTGAAGAAAAATGACTTCAACCTTGGAGACATAAAGAATTACGCTACGCTTTCGCCCCATAGATACTTGACAAAGACCACTGGGAAGAAGCCTTGCCTGGTCTCCCAACTATGGATTAAGGAGCTGGCATAGTCCACGATACTAAACATAATGAAGATTCCCCATTTTTGTCATCATCAAGAGGTTAACGCTTGCGTTAAACTTCTATTTTCATGCTACTATGGTGGATACCTGTGGCTCGATCGACGGATTATTGTGGATCCGACGCTGATCCACTGGATTACAAGATTAAGCATGCAGGGACCCGACCCTCAGCAATTCTACCTAGGGAAGACCTCAGATCGCTCCCTGGCATAGCGTATCAAGGAGGCTTATAGTGAAGTCAAGAAGGGAAAGCGAGGCTACAAGGTAGCCTCTATCCATGATGGCGTAGTGCACCTCGCTTTCCAACTCATAGCTGACAAGCTTGTAAGAAAGAATCGCCCCACGCAGGTCATCAGGTTGGTAGTGGACCTTGCAGGAAAATGAGTGGAGGGAATGCAGATGAATTAGGGAATCTACCTCGTCAATGAGCTTGAGAAAGGCTATCGTGAAGCTCAGGATCAGGGATACGAGTTCCACTTTAGCTGGCTGCTTGTATTGATTGCATTTGTCACTTGCCAAATGCCGGAAGGAGCCACCTTCCTGGATATTGAACCTTCGAAGTCGTTGGCCGCTAAATTCTCTACCTTGTGGTACACCAACGACATGTCGAAGTAATGGTAGTCGAACGATGTGTTCCATGCCTATTATCAACAACTGAAGGTTTCCATCGATTCGTTCTCGCGCATGATTCCACACACCTTACACCAGTACAGATCGATAGCCAGGTTCTGCATAGATCCACATTTTATATAAATCATTGCGTGCATAATGAGAGAAAGGATGAGTTACAATATTATTACAAGTTGACAGAGGAAAACATGGAGCAGATCACAAAGGAATGGCTGGAAGAATTTCAGACAACTAACGCTGATGTCGAACTCTCCGATGCTGACATTATAGGAAGCCCCTTGGTCACCTGGTTCGAGCATGCAGGACAGTCGAGTGCAAAGAAGAAGAAGAAAAAGGAAGAAGTTCAAAACATAGAGACTGATGAGGAGGATAGAACCTCGGAAGAAAGTGGATCTTGCTCACCCGCAGGAGAAGGAGGAGGAGGAGAAGACCAAGCAGATGGACAAGGAGAAGGGGAAGAAGGAGAAAAGTAAGGAGAAGGCGAAGCCACACCGCCGAAAGATCCCCTTACTGAAATAGAAACATCGCGGAAGAGGAAGGTTTCTCTGCAAAAACCTTCAGCCAAAAAGAAGACCTGCGCCAGTAAGCCCGAGCTAGAGGCCACGCTCATAGAAGATGAGATTAGTCTAGTCCACGGAGTGATGGAGGATGCATCTGAATATCTCTTGCAGAGATATGGAGCGAAGTAAGAAGAGTTGTATGAAAGGGTCGAGAAGGATCTGAAGGAAATACAGCAAGCTATTCGCGTAGTACCTACTGCGCCTTCTTCGTCACAGGTTATAGAATTGAGGGATGAGCCCTGCCAATTAAGAAGACTTGTAGATGCGACAGAGGATAGACTTCAAAAAGTACAAGAAGAAAATGAGAGGGATACAGAAGACATGAAGAAAGAGAAAGAGGAAGTCTTAGAGCAACTACGAGTTGCGCAGTACTATGTAACTACTTATGAAAATGAGAAAGATGAGTTTCTGGCGATGCTTAAGGAAGACAAAGCAAATATACAGAGAGAAAAGGACCAGCTCCTTACAGAGCAGACTACGATCAAAGAAGCAGTGAGAAAAGCACTTCGCTCTGTGCCAGGCTTGGCACAGGAGGAACATGAGTCAGACGAGTTTCAAGTGGTGAAGGTTGTTGAGGCCATCCAGCAGCTTCAAGAGAGGATAAAGGAATTGGAGATTCAAGTAGTACCAAGCACTCTACAAGAGGTGCGCGACTAGAGGGAGGAGGCCACTAAGAACACAGTTGGAAGGATCAAAGCCCCCGCCTTAGAATGAAAACAACTGAGCGATAGAAGTGTGCAGACTTATGAATGCCTCAAACAAGACCCAGAGCTATGGAGATTGGAAGCATAGTTACATGAGGCGCAATAGAAGGCATTGTCAGTACAAGCACAGATGAAGCTACTCATTGCAGTAGAAAGAATGAAGAGATCTCAGGAATAACATGCAGTACAACAACAGATTACTGCCATCTAGGGCAGGGTAATGGAAGTCGCACAGAAGCTACAAACTATGCAAGATGAAGCCTACAAGGTGTTTGAAGAGATTGAAGGACAAGGCTCACAACTGGACCAAGTGGTTGTAGCAGTGGAACAGTGCCTAGAAGGGTCTGTTACAGATAAGATTATCCAAGAACTTACTGAATAGGAGGCTCAGGCAAAGCAACAAGTCGAGGCCACTCGAGTGAAGCTAGAGGCCTTTGAAGCAGCATTTCCTAGACATGAGTAACTCGGGATGAGTCACAAGTGAGTGTTGGGGGCCTGTTGGCCCTCCACCAAGTTTTGAGGAAATCTTGGTCAGGTTTGATCACCTTTTTGGACTTCGATGCAGTGGTCGAGGAAGGAGCACCCAGGCAGATTTGAGATCATGGATCTTGCTTTTTTTTGGTGATTTGTGGACCCAACAAGGGGTTCATTAGGGTTTTTTTAATGGGTTATGGGATGTCGGCCCATGGGTTTACCCATTATTAGGCCTTATTGTAAAAGTATAAATAAGTAATATTGTAAGGTAAGTAGAATAGAAGTGATGTAAGAGACTTAGAAAGTGAAGTCTAAGTGGATAAGTGCAAGTAGTTCTAATTTTCTCTATGCAGCAGAACATGTATGTAAGGCTCTATGCTCGATAGAGGAGTTGGCTCTGTGCCTTGACCTAATTTTGGGAAGGAGGATTTGGTGCGCAGCGTGTAGATCTCCTGTCCTCTGCGAAGTTTGGCTCTGTGGATTAGTGCACAGGAGCAAATGAATATAAGAGATTGAAGAATAATAGAGAAGAAGAAATAGTTGGTGGACGTAGCCCCACACTAGGGTGAACCACATATATCATGTGTTTTTGGTTGGCTTTGTGTTGTATTGCTTATGATATAGATCCTATCAATGTTGTGCTTTTATTATGTATGATGGATAGATCTGATGTTGCTTAGTTATTTACTTGTGCTTTATGAATGGATGTTAGATATAACTCTGTGTTCTGTGCTAAGTGTTTGAAGTGATTACTCTTTTTTGTTACTGTGTTGATCCATATTAGGGTTTGTTCTGTGATGTTAATAAATGCTAATGAATTAATGCACGTTATCTTATAAGTGTTATTAAAGTACTTTGCTAAGTGTTATAATCACATATCTGTGTCCCAGATTGGTTATAGACACCTGAGTCCTCTAACCCCCCCTGCCTCTACCTCGGGTGAGACTTCGCCTTCTTCGCAGGTGTTGTCGAAAGGGCCAGTAGTTAGGGTTTTGTTGGTGCGTTGTTGAAGCGTTGAAACATGGGTCTGCCCCTGTGCCAACACAATATATGCAATTCAAGTATTTGATGAAAGTGCACAACCCAAAATACATAATTGACAACAAAGTGTTATTTTCATAGCATTTTCCCATCGGGGACGTTACAGTGGCATTAGAGCTTGTGATCCTCCCAGCTTGTGAGGGTATACAAGATTGGCTATGAAACTAAGGAAAAATTGAAGAAAAAATTAGAGGGAAGGAAATTATATTATGTACATGCATGTGTAAGAAAGGATGGGAGTAGGTTTTGCACTCCGGTGGTTAAGCCAGATGGAGGAAGATCCAGAGCCTGTGCTTGAAATCTTGATGATGATAGAATTAATTAAAAACATTCCTTACCACTACCAGGAGTATCTAAAATTAAGGGAAGAGATTTGTGCATAATTTCCCTTTAAAAGATTTTACACTCTCTTTTATGGAAGTTTGCTCGAGGATTTGGATGACAATTATTTTAAAGGCACAGGGAAGGAGGTGGAGAAGGATGAGCACAAAGAACACGTGGAAGAGCATGCATCTAGACATGCATAGGATGTGTGCATAGATGAATACCAAACAAGAGATTTTGATACATAATCAGAAATGATCGATGAGGTTGATGACACTAGTGTGCTTGATGGAGAAGATGAGGCTACGACATCTTATGATGACTATGAGGAGATGTTCTGATCAATAGATGTTGAGGACCCAACATCTTTCATGGTGTATGGCACTTATGATGAGGGAGGTCCAAGCATGATATCACCTACACATGATGAGGATTCAATACCTTATATTATTTATGATATATATGATTATGCAGGCATGCTTGTACCATAGCTATGCGTAGAGGATAATGAAGGGGATGATCTGGTTGATAGGAGAAAATTAGAAAAATTGTATGAGGAGGATAGCCCACATTACACGTCATTATATATTCAGACAGTTGATCCCTTATGTGATAACCCACACCATTTTGATGAAATAACATTTGATGAATTGGAGGACCGATTGTTAGTCACATAGGAACAATTCGTACAGGTGTTGACAAGGACAGATGGTGCTCATAAATTCATTGAAGACCTTATGTGGAAAAAGAGATGCAGGAGAGGAAAAAAGGAATTATCGGTGGGGTCACTAGTACCCAATTACGCATCATCAAATAGGCACTATAGCAGATGAAATCTGAGTATTTGCAGTTGTCCATGGATAGGGACCTTTCTCTCAAGTTCATCGAGGACAAGGAAAGGGAGATCGAGGAGATTTGTTACCACTTAGTTTGGAATTATCTTCATCATTGACAACAGCAGAGACTCCATCATCTTTGGTAGAAGTGACACATGGGGGTAGGAGTTACACTCATGATCTGAGGGAGGATCTTCTTGTGATGATTCCACATGAGAAGCATTTAGAGTTGCAGGTGTATGAGGATATATTTAACAGAGAGGTTTTTTACAATGCGCCTATTTTGCATTACATGGATAATGAGCCATTTCTTTTGGGTCAAGTATTAGATATAAATGAGATAGTTGAGCATAGTCCTTGTGGACCAACCAAAGAGGAAGTATATTCACTAGTTGATTAGGGGATTGAGTATAGGACATATGTGGATACATCACTCTAGGATCCAGGTTCAACTGGTATTAGTAGAGTGATTGATACAGTGGTACATATAGGATACAAGGTAGTGCATGATGATACAATGGTGTGCAATAGTCTACAACAATATACAGTGGTGTACGATGGTGTGTAGTGGGTTTTTGAGATGTTTCCTCTAGGGATACCTCTAGAGAGGGACTTTAGACATATCATTGACTTTAGTTCACCCATGATCGATGAGTGTATGGGTGAGTTTCATGGAGAGGAATATTCCTAGAATATTGATCTTATAATAAGATATCACCAGAGAAAGGACACAAAACAGGATACCCGCAGAATTCCTCTCAGGTGTTACCTTGAGTACTTGGTCATGCCATTGGGGTTGACCAAAGCACCTGAAAATTTCCAATCTTGTAGGTAGTGGTAGTGGAATAAATTTCTATTCTATGATGGCAACAATAGATTCAATGGGACATGGAGGGTTCACATGAGTAATTTGGGTGAGGCGGGAAGGATTATAGCCATGTCATAGATTTTTTTTTTGGGCTACATGGTCGGAGCATAGGAAGGGATTCAAACTGTAATGGATCTATTCATAGATATTTTAGCTGACAGAGTGGTGAATAGAATTATCCACTATGGAGGTCTGATGCAGGAGCATCGCCAACTCATCAAGGAGCATCACCCAAGATAAGCGAGCCAGCAGGAAAGACAACGAACAACTGGACAAAGCCAGCCGAAACTTTTTTTTTGAAATCTCGTTTAAGATGATGCGCCAATGCATAAATGAACCAATTATGGAAAGCGCCTTTGTATGTTATAGTGGACCTTGAGCCTTTAAGCTCTCGTCCTTAGGTAGATAAGGCATTTAATAGATTTAATGCAGGTAGATAGGATTTTATTTCCAGATTAGACAGTTTTAGAGTTCGAGAGGGAAACGGATATAGACACCCTCGTTGTATCATTGTAACATTAGCCAGCATTCAGGAGAGAAGAGCGAGCAGAGAAATCTGTGAAGAACACCCATGTACAGATATTGAATTAATAGAAGAAAAGCTTTGATTCAATTTCATGGTTGGTGTTATTCTCTGTGTAATTGTGATATTATGCTCATGAATGTTGTTCCTGTGATACACTTGCTTTTATATGCTGTGTATGTATTTTCATGATTGAATAGAAATCTGGGAAGGAATGTGAATGAGTTTCAATTGTTTCTCCAATTGAACTAAGAGATTCTTGCAAGGAGTGCAGTGGAATTTTTCCGCAAGGAGTGCATGACTGCAGGGTTCAATTAGAGGAAACTTTTGTTCTCATTCATCTCATAAGTGCAGATTGGGCACCAGAGCCGTGCAAGGCGTGCGTAGGCTAGACGAAGTCTCGGAGTTGCGATTCTGAGCAAAGAGAATCAAGACTACTGCTGCAAGTCAGTGCGCAGAGACGAAGAACCTCAACACTTAGCAGGCATTGAGAGTTCACCGCAAGGAGTGCGCGTCAAAAAGTTCTCATAAGGACTTGTGAAGTCGAGAACAAGCTCAGGAGGAATAAGCCTACAAGTTCACCGAAGGATAAGGGTAGGCGTTGCTGTGGAAAGCCCGAGAGAAGCATCATCGATTGGCGAGTGGTTGAACAAGTTTTCACGGAGGAAGCGTTTGATTCTTCTCGGAGAAAATATCAAAGGAAGGACGGACGATTTAAATCCCCTGGAGAGATTTCACGAGAATCCGAAGACCATTAGATCTTGCAAAGGTGCAAGGAGATTTCAGCGTGAGCCTTTAGAGATTTGGAGCTCAGAAGGAAGTAGAGCCGTCGATCTGGGGTCACATGGACCGTCAGATCTACCCGCGACATCACCTATCGGCATATCACGAGTGGAAGCACTAAGTCGTTGGAATGGGAGTGGCGATATCGCGAGGAGCGAATTCCCGATAGGCTCAAAACCGTCGATCTTGTAGGACGTGTGTCAGGAGATTCCGAGGAGTCGGGGATCAGAGAATTGGGGTTCTCAATGATGGGGAACGCTTGCATGTTGGATTCTCGATCTGCGATATCCCGACGGTGACGTGGCAGTGTGGGACCACAGGTTCTGGTGGAGTACAGGTGGCATCATATCGAGGATCGGGGAATGACAAGTCCCAAGTCCATCGATATCAGAACTCGTGATCCCGTGAGTCCCGAAATCTCGATAGAAGGATAGAAGGTGGAGGAGTCCAGTCCATATGTGTATCGGGAAATCGGCCCATCGGGGTTCGGAGTTTGGAAATTCAAATTGTTGACATCGTGAGTAGCGATTTCTCGATAGGGAGAGTTCCAATAGAAAGGGGGAGAAAGTCAGCGATTGACCCGTATTGGGATTCAGGGAATCATGAGGCATAAGGCATGTGACTATAGAGTTCGCTAAATCGCGAATTCCGATATCCCGATCGGTAAGGGAGATTAGTAAAGAGTTGTTGTGGGTAAGGAATTCCCGGCAGGGAAATAGAGGAGCATTGACGCTCTTCGGGCCGAGGTTAGAGGAAGATCCTGAAGGAGCGACCGTACTCCGAGGAGTGCGGGAGGCATCAGAGTGGTATCAGAGCGGGAATATCTTTTCTTTCTGTAGCAGAGAAAGAGAATTCATCATGCCGCCAAGAAGAGAAAGACAATCACCCGACCCAGAAGACAGGGAGGTGAGAAGAAGATGCAGGCCGATAGGAAATCCAAAGATGGAAAGACAGATACAAGATCTCAGAGTGAGACTCGAGGAAATGGAAATAGCTCAGAGACGCACAGCGGGTGCAAGGGATATTAGTGATTCCGACAATGAGGTTGAAGCTGAACTACAAGGAGAAGTTGCAGCTGAAGATGCCGCCAACGAGCGGTTGATCAAAGCTATCGCCAGGATGAATTCAAAGACCAAAATGGACATTCCAGCTTATGAAGGAAGCCTGGATGCAGAAGAGTTACTGGACTAGATTCGAGCTCTTGACACCTACTTCGATTATGAAGATATCGAAGAGGATAAAAAGGTAAGGCATGCTGTTACCAAATTGAAAGGACATGCCGCATTATGGTGGGATGAGCTACAAGTAGATAGACGTTCCAAAGGTAAACAAAAGATTAAAAGCTGGGATTGAATGATTTCAAAGATGAAAGCGAAGTTCATTCCAAGGGATTATCAGATCACACTATTCAGGCGAATGCAGAACCTGAGGCAGAAGTTGATGACGGTGAAGGAATACACCAAAGAGTTTTACAAGCTCAATATCCGAGCAGGTCATTGGGAGAGCGATGATGAAAAGGTAGCCAGATACCTGAATGGTTTGAAGTATGACATTTAGGATGAATTAAGTATGGCAACCATTAGAACTGTTGAGGATGCTTACCAGATGGCTCTGAAAGCCGAGGAGAAGCTGAGCCGTAAGAAAGGATAGCGAGGGCGAGGCAGAAGTCAGCCTAGAGGCAAGGCAGTTGCCTAGGAGAAATATCAGAAGCCCAAGGAGGAATGGACGAAACCTCAAGGAAAGATTGAGAGAGGTGGAACCTCACAACGAGGACAGCAATATGCTGAACAGAGAGGATAGCATAACGAACCGAGGGGAAATTATGCTGACGCAAACACCATTCCTCATACCAAAGGTAGAGGAAGAGGCTGAGGTGGAGTAATCACATGTTTTACATGTGGAAAAAATGGGCACAAGTCATTTGAGTGTCCAGAGAAAAAGCAAGACGGAGGAGAAGCTCACATCGCTGAGGCGTAGAGGCATGATGTTGAGAATGAAGACACCGGAAGTGGGAGGTCACTGACGATGCACAAAGTTCTCTTAACACCCGAGAAGGAGGTGGAGGACATAGCTCAAAGGACCAGACTTTTCCAAACCATGTGAAAAACCAAGGATAGAAAGTGCAAGGTTATCGTGGATAGCGGAAGCACAAATAATCTCGTTTCGACCGAGATGGTAGAAAAGCTGGAGCTGGATACAACTGATCACCCGAGTCCATACAAAGTTTCATGGCTACAAAAAGGACATCAGGTGAGTGTCACTAAATAGTGTTTAGTTGATATCAAGATAGGAGGATATAATGATAAAGTCTTGTGTGATGTCATTCCCATGGATGTATGTCATTTGTTATTGGGTAGACCATGGCAATATGACCGAAATGTGGTTCATGACGGGAGGATGAACACATATACTTTAGAGAAGGATGGGAGGACACACAGACTACTTCCGATGAAGGATAAAGAAGTGAAACCAGAAGTAAGCAACACGATACTTCTCATTAATGGGAAGGAGCTTCTCATAGATATGGAGAAGAAGGAAGATCCACAATTCTTTGTGATCAGGAAATCGAGAATTGTCCTGACTAGCACGAGAGTGGATGACTTACCAGTCGAGATTCAGGAACTGCTGGAAGAGTTCGCTGACATCATCGTGGACGAATTACCTCATTCGTTGCCACCGATGAGGAGTGTGAGTCATCACATCGACCTCATACCAGGGGTCAGTTTGCCGAATAAGGCAGCGTATAGATTGACGCCACAGGAAAATGAGGAAGTCAAGAAGCAGGTCCAGGAACTATTGGACAAAGGATTGGTCAGAGAGAGCCTGAGTCCGTGTGTTGTTCCAACAATGCTTAGTTCGAAGAAGGATGGAGGTTGGAGAATGTGCACCGATTCAAGAGCGATTAACAAAATTACCATCAGATACAGATTTCCACTGCCGAGAATGGATGATCTAATGGATTTCCTGAGTGGGGCAAATTACTTTTCAAAGATTGATCTGAAGAGCGGATATCATCAGATTCATATGAGGGAAGGTGATGAATGGAAGACAGCATTCAAAACAAACGAAGGTTTGTACGAATGGCTGGTCATGCTGTTTGGCTTGACAAACGCGTCGAGCACATTCATGAGGCTGATGAATGAAGTCCTGAGGGAATTCATTGGGAAATTTGTAGTCATATATCTGGATGATATATTGATCTACAGTAAGACGAAGGCTGAACATTTGAGACATTTAGCCATTGTAATGAGGAAGCTACAGTAAGAGAAGTTGTTGATTAATATGAAGAAGTCCTCATTTATGAAGACAGAGCTCATTTATTTGGGTTTTGTTATTTCAGCAAATGAGTTGAAGATGGATCCGAGTAAAGTGGAAGTGATAAAAAATTGGCCATCACCAAGAAATGTTTTCGAGGTGAGAAGTTTCCACGGGTTGGCTAGTCTCTACCGAAAGTTCATCAAGAATTTCAGTGGGATTAGTGCAGCAATGATGGACACGGTGAAGAAGCGACACAAGTCTTTTCATTGGACAGCAGAGGCTGAGAAAAGCTTCAATTTGTTGAAGTGGAAGATAATGGAACGACCAATGTTGGTGTTGTCGGACTTCAAGAAGACATTTCAAGTGAAATGTGATGCAAGCGGATATGCCATAGGAGCAGTCTTGAGTCAGGAGGACAGACCGGTTGCATATTTCAGCGAGAAGATGGATGATGCAAAGCTAAAATACTCCACATATGATAAATAATTTTATGCCATCATATAGGCATTAAAGAAGTGGAGGCATTACTTGATCCCAAAGGAATTTGTATTGTATAGTGATAATCATGCATTGTAGTTTGTGAGTCAACAGGATAAGTTGAATCAGAAGCATGCAAAATGGGTAGAGTATATGCAGAATTTCACGTTTGTGATCAAACATATTTTAGGAAATGCTAACAAAGTGGTTGATGCTTTGAGCAGGAAATGTTTATTGCTGCAGGAGTTCCGAGTCAAAACATTGGGTTTTGAAAATCTGAAGGACATGTACGCATGAGATGCAGACTTCGGAGAAGCATATGAAGAAGTTGAGAATCCAGTTCTCAGGGATCGGAGCCCTTGGATAGACTACATGATCCAGGAGGGATTGTTGTTCAGAGGAAATCAATTATGCATTCCAAATTGCTCCATGAGGGAGAATTTGGTGAAAGAAAAGCATAGTGGAGGCTTGGCAGGTCATTTTAGCCATGAAAAAACATTCGCCAAGCTGAGCGAATCGTATTTCTGGCTGAAGATGCGAACAAATGTCAAGAAGTTTGTTGACATGTGTCGAATTTGTCAACATTCGAAGGGCCAGAAGCAGAATGCGGGTTTTTATCAGCCATTGCCCATACCAGAGAGACCATGGGAGGCGATAAGCATGGATTTTGTATTAGGACTGTCGAGGATGCAGAGAGGTGTTGATTCCATCTTTGTGGTGGTGGACAGGTTTTCGAAGATGGCACATTTCATTCCATGCCAGAAGACCAGCGATGTGACTCACATTGCAAACTTGTTTTTCAAAGAGGTTGTTAGACTTCATGGATTGCCGAGAAGCATAGTCTCGAACAGGGATACAAAATTCATAGGTCATTTTTGGAGGACGCTATGGAAGAAGCTAGGAACTAACTTGGCATTTAGAGCAGCATATCATCCGCAGATGGATGGGCAGACAGAGGTGGTCAACAGAAGTCTTGGAGACTTGCTGAGAAGCTTGGTGACAGAGCACCATAGCAGCTGGGACAACATATTGCCACAGGAAGAGTTTGCATACAACGATTCAGTGAATCGGAGTATAGGCAAAAGTCCATTTCAGATTTTGTATGGGACACAACCAGGGGGAGTTTATGAACTCAGGGAGTCAGAACAGGCTGCGACTAGCAGTGCTAGTGCAGAGGAATTCACTGAAGCGATGAAGGAACTTCACGGCAAGGTGAAGCAGCAACTGATAGACTCAAACTAGGAGTATAAACACAGAGTGGATCAGCATCGGAGACAACTTCAATTCAAAGTTGGGGATCTTGTTCTATCACATATGAGGAAGGAAAGGTTCCCAAGGGGAACATACAACAAGCTCAAAATGAAGAAAATTGGGCCTTGCAGAGTCCTGAAGAAATTTGGAGAAAATGCTTATGAGACTAAGTTGTCGGATGGCATCGGGATATCTCCGATATTTAATGTTTCGGATTTATACCCATACAGGGCTGGAGAAGTAGAAACTGGAATTGATCAACCAGTGATCCAGTGGCAGAAGCAATTACCAGTTGCAGGGAAGCCGCAGATGGAGTACATACTGGACAAGCGAGTGGGAAAGAAGACCAGGCGAAAGCAATAATTTGAATATCTGGTGAAATGGAAGAATCATCCAGTGGAAGATGCCAGCTGGGAAGACGAAGCAGTGATACAGAAGCATGGATAGACCGTGCAGGAGCTCATGGATAGGAGCCCATGAAAGTTTTCAAGTTGAGGAGTATGATGCAGAAGCATCGCCAACTCATCAAGGAGCATCGCCCAAGATAAGCGAGCCAACAGGAAAGACAACGAACAATTGGACAAAGCCAGCCAAAACTTTTTTTTTGAAATCTCGTTTACGATGATGCGCCAATGTATAAATGAACCAATTATGGAAAGTGCCTTTGTATGTTATAGTGGACCTTGAGCCTTTAAGCTCTCGTCCTTAGGTAGATAAGGCATTTAATAGATTTAATGCAGATAGATAGGATTGTATTTCCAGTCTAGACAGTTTTAGAGTTCGAGAGGGAAATGGATATAGACACCCTCGTTGTATCATTGTAACATTAGCTAGCATTCAGGAGAGAAGAGCGAGCAGAGAAATTTGTGAAGAACACCCATGTACAGATATTGAATTAATAGAATAAAAGCTTTGATTCAATTTCATGGTTGGTGTTATTCTCTCTGTAATTGTGATATTATGCTCATGAATGTTGTTCCTGTGATACACTTGCTTTTATATGTTGTGTATGTATTTTTATGATTGAATAGAAATCTGGGAAGGAATGTGAATGAGTTTCAATTGTTTCTCCAATTGAACTAAGAGATTCCTGCAAGGAGTGCAGTGGAATTTTTCCGCAAGGAGTGCATGACTACAGGGTTCAATTAGAGGAAACCTTTGTTCTCATTCATATCAGAAGTGAAGATTGGGCACCAGAGTCATGCAAGGCATGCGTAGGCTAGACGAAGTCTCGGAGTTGCGATTCTGAGCAAAGAGAATCAAGACTACTGTTGCAGGTCAGTGCGCAGAGACGAAGAGCCTCAACACTTAGCAGGCATTGAGAGTTCGCCGCAAGGAGTGCGCGTCAGAAATTTCTCATAAGGACTTGTGAAGTCGAGAACAAGCTCAGGAGGAATAAGCCTACAAGTTCACCGAAGGATAAGGACAGGCATTGCTATGGAAATCCCGAGAGAAGCATCACCAATTGGCGAGTGGTTGAACAAGTTTTCACGGAGGAAGCATTTGATTCTTCTCGCATAAAATATCAAAGGAAGGACGGATGGTTGAAATCCCCTGGAGAGATTTCACGAGAATCCGAGGACCATTAGATCTTGCAAAGGTGCAAGGAGATTTCAGCGCGAGCCTTTAGAGGTTCAGAGCTCAGAAGGAAGTAGAGCCGTCGATCTGGGGTCACAGGGACCGTCAGATCTACCCGCGACATCACCTATCGACATATCGCGAGTGGAAGCACTAAGTCGTTGGAACGGGAGTGGTGATATCGCAAGGAGCGATTTCCTAATAGGCTTAGAACCGTCGATCTTGTAGGACGCGTGTTAGGAGATTCTGGGGAGTCGGGGATCAGAGAATCAAGGTTCTCAATGACAGGGAATGCTTGCATGTTGGATTCATGATCTGTGATATCCCGATGGTGACGTGGCAGTGTGGGACCACAGGTGCTGGTGGAGTACAGGTGGCATCATATCAGGGATCAGGGAACGACGAGTCTCGAGTCCATCGATATCAGAACTCGCGATCCTGCGAGTCCCGAAATCCCGATAAAAGGATAGAAGGTGGAGGAGTCTAGTCCATATGTGTATCGGGAAATCAGCCCATCGGGGTTCGGAGTTTGGAAATTCAAATTGTTGACATCACGAGTAGCGATTTCCTGATAGGGAGAGCTCCAATATAAAGGGGGAGAAAGTCAGCGATTGACCCGTATCGGGATTCGGGGAATCGTGAGGCATAAGGCATGTGACTACAGAGTTCGCGAAATCATGAATTTCGATATCGCGATCGGTAAGGGAGATCAGTAAAGAGTTGCTGTGGGTAAGGAATTCCTGACAGGGAAATAGAGGAGCATTGACGCTCTTCGGGCCGAGGTTAGAGGAAGATCCTGAGGGAGCGACCGTACTCCGAGGAGTGTGGGAGGCGTCAAGGTCACACACATGTAGTCCCTCAATCCACACTTAGGGAGAAGATTATGATGACTACACATGATTCACCTTTGGAAGGGAATTTTGGGTACTTGTATGAGTATGAGGTATTGTGGGTGACAGAAATATTTTCCAGGGAGGTGTTTAGACTCCATGGATTACTTGAGTACATTAACGGTGATCGAGATAGAAAATTTCCCAGTATGATGGCATACCAGGGACTTGGCTCACTTTGAATCTGATAGTTATCAGGATGGCACAACAACAGTGTTGACCAAAATTTGGTCACCTATATGTTCCCGCTCCTGGAATAATAAAAGAAAGAATGATATTGGAAGATGAACATTTTTGAACTATTATATGTTCATTACATAGCTATTGGTATCAGCTTCTCCATGCATTTTGCGGAATCAAAATTTGAGTCTCCATGACCAAGATATGCATATTTATGTCCAGAAGTCCAACAGAGGTATTACAAGAAAAAATATGAAAAATGTTCTAAGTGGCATGTTCTCTCCTCTCCTTTACCTTCAACTCTATTCATTCTCTCATTTTATACTTATTCATTTTTCCCATTGTCTCATTACTTTCATATTCCCCTTACCATTTTCCACAATTAGTCATTTTTCCTTATTCCTTTCCATGTTCACATTCATTTCCCTTTTTCTTTGTTTTCCCATTTCTCTTTATTTTCCTTTCCATTTTCATTATCCCATTTTTTCATTTATTTCCTTTTCCCTTTTTTCCTTTTCCAAATTTCACCTAATTCTTTTATTTCCCATATATTTATTTTCATTTTTCATATTTTCAATATTTCACGTGACCCATTATATACTTTCTAGACTTAGTCTTATTTACTATGTCTTACCGCGGGTTCGTGGGTTGCTGATATTTCCTAAGAGTATGTTTTATCTCTGCTACCCTCATAATTCACTTTGACTTCCACCACCTTCATAATGCACACAACTCTTTTTACTACTCTTACTATGTAATTCCTCTAACACTTAGCCAAATACATGAGTTACCATGGGTTCACTGGTTCTCGGGTTGGTGATATAATATTTATTTCATATATCATATGCAAGTCCGCCTGATCGATTCTCAAGAGTTAGAATATTTTACAACTATTTACCTCTCCTCTCCACTTCGCCTACACTTAGAATTTTTCACACTCATTCCTTACAATGTATTACCGCGGGTCCGCGGTGATTTCCTCACCTACCTCTGCATTTACCTAAACTCATGAACCCGTCATATTATTTTAATAATACTTTTCCTATCCTAAGTTCTATGAGGAAAATCTCCAAGTGACACATGGAACTTTATTAACCAATGTGATATATCCACATGGAAGTTAGATGGACGGTGCCACATGGGAACTAATTGATGGAGACATGTGGCAACATACAAAAAGTGACACATGGCATGATTTTATTAGATGACATATGGCATATTCTTATTGGAAGATTGTTGGCCTACCGAGTGATGAATGTGGAATCATTTGGCTGGGTGACTCATCATTGCTGACTAGGCATATTGGTGGTTGACTAGGCATGCAAAATTATTTTTATATTCGACAATTTTACAAGGGTCAAATCCTCCAAGCTCCATAGTCTCCTCTCTTCTTTATTTCTTGTCAAGTGTATGTTACACTTAAAATTATATACCACTAATAATCTTTTATTCTCGTACATGTGGGATAATAATAATGAAGAAAAGTCGAAATTCAACAAAGGAGGATGAAATTAAATCAAGGGTCCACATTTACCAATCAAACTTGATCAACGATGGATGAGTCATGATCTTGCAAAGGATATATGTTGAGCTCCAAACCTCTGTTTGCAGCAAAATTTATACAGTTTGAAAGGTATTTTGAAATAGAAGATGGTAGTACAGGTTTCAAGTGCTGAAAGTTGATACATTTTTCTCATAAATTAAAATGTCAGTCAACTTCATTTTTTAATGGGCATGCGTCACAACTCAACTTCACGAGCTCATATCTTGATATCCAGGTGGCGGATTTGGACAAATTTTATATTGTTGGAAATATAAGATGACGAAGATCACATATTAAATTATATACATGGATAAAAAGTTTATTATAATTCCAAAATAATTAAAACACAATCATCCTCTTTTAAAGGGAAATTAATTAAATTTCAAAAAATAAAAGTTTAATTAAAACTTTTATTAAAAATAGGAGAGGGATCCAATTTCAATATAATTGTATTAATGATGTGAATTCATTAATGAGGATTTAATGAGGTAGTAATTAAAAGAAATTTTTCAAGAAGAAACTTGTACGGGAATTTCTAGAAGGGAAAGAAACAATTGAGAAAGTTCATGTAACCATCAATGAAGACAATAAAAGGACAACAACAAGCAAATAAAGACAAGGAGAGACCATCATAGTAAGTTTACGCTGATCACATTGTTTCTTTATTTATCAAGTCCTTCATCCAGTTATTCAACCTCTTTCACTAAAAAGGTTTAACCGAAGACTATAACTTCTCTTTTCTTCTTACCAGGTCTTGTTGTTCTTTTACCACCCACCATATTCCTTCTACAAGCTTAATTCTTGTGTATATTTTCTTTATGGTCTATGGGAGACCCAATCCCATTCTTTAAAACAAATACATTTTAAATTTCAAATAACATGTAACAAACTACATATTTTTTAGAAATTTCAAGAGAGCTATTTTAGGAACAATCTCGACTGTACTTTGTAACCCAGAGTTTTGAATACAAAGTATTTGAGGTTGATCTATCATTATCTTTATTTGAGCTTCCCATGTTCACTTTGTTAAAGTTATCTTATGCATGTAGACCATATTTTTATTTTTATGTGACCAGGAATATTTATTTTAAACTATGATGGATGTGAGGAAGTTTTTCTTGTCTCTCACAAAATGTTATTGTACATCAATGTGCTTAGTATTAGAATGATAAGTTGGGTTCTTTGCCAAGAATATTGTTCTTTTATTGTCGCAATTTATCTTTATAGCTTTCTTCTCAAACCTGATTCCTGAACACAACCTTTGCAACCATACTACTTCTTTACTACCATGAGTGGCTACCATGTATTCAGCTTCTATTGTTGACAAGGCTACAACCACCTGTCACTTATTCATCCATCTGATTTCTCCACTTAACATCTTGAACACATATCCACTGGTCAACCTTCATTGATCCATATCTCCATCCTAGTCAGCATTGACAAATCCATGTACATTTACTTCACTGTCATCTTTATATTTTCCTTGGTAGCATATAGCATAATATTTTGTGCCACACAAATACCTAAATACTCTTTGACGATTTTCAAGTGCTCCTTCCCAGGTGTCGACATGTATCTACTCAAAACTCCCACTAAATGGGAAATGTATGGTTGATTCCATGCCATCACATACATTATACTACCAATAACACTTGCATAGAGAACATGTGGCATGTCCTCTATTTCCTCTTATGTCCTTGGAAATTGTTCAGCAGTTAGCCTTGCTCCCACAAGAATTGGCACCTTCACAGGTTTACAATCATGCAAGTTGAAACGCTTCAAGACTGTTTGAATATACTTAGATTATGGTTGAACTAGAGATTTCTAGATGCTTTATCTCTCTTGATATCCATTCTTAGAATGAAGTTCGTTGCACTGATATATTTCATGTCGAACTTGGAGGGTAGCTTATTCTTCACCTCATTTATTATGCTCATGTCGTTTCCAATCATCAACATGTCGTCGACATACAATGCCACATATATGAAACACCCAACTTCTTCTTTTGAATATATGCAATGATCAACTTTGCTTCTCACAAACCCCAAACTAAGGATGTATGTGTCGAAATTTTGGTACCACATCCTTGGTGATTGCTTTAGACCATAGAGGGATCTTTTCAGTTTGCACACCAAATATTTCTTTCCCTTTACTTCAAATCCTTCAGGTTGTTTCATGTAGATTTCTTCTTCAATACCCTTGTGTAGGAACATTGTCTTTACATCCATCTATTCTATTTTTAGATAAAATGTTGCAGCCAAATACATTAGTACTCTAATGGAGGTTAATTTTGCAATAGGGGAGAAAATATCACTGAAGTCAACTCCTTCGACTTGAGAATATCCTTTCACTACCATTCAAGATTTGAATTTATCGAATTGACCTACTGCATTCATCTTCTTCTTGAATAGCCATTTACTACTGACAATATTTCTTCCACTGGGTAATTTGACTAAGTCCCACATCTCATTCTTCTGCAAGGATTCCATCTCTTCGACCATGGCATCCTTCTATATTTTTCCCTCTACTAAGTCGACTACCTCTGTGACCGAATTAGGCTCATCGTCGATGGAAGTTAACACAAATGCGAAACAAAAGATAGGCATACGATACCTTTTGACTGGTTTTCTTACTCATTGTGACCTCCTTACAACCGAGTTCAGTTGTTCCACCTCTTCTTTTGATTTAGTTGATTCATCTGAATCATGCTCTTCATTCCTCAGTTCAAACCACACTTTCTCTAGATTATTCTTTGTTTGAACCATTTCTTTAGGCTTGGACTTCCTTTCAACTTCTCTGAAGACCACATATCGACTGTACATTGTTTTCCTTTATGTAGGATCCCATAGCTTATATCCTTTCATTCCTTCTTTGTATCCAATGAAAATACACTTGACTACCTTCTTGTCCAACTTGCTCCTAGTTTCCTTGGGAACATGCATAAATTCATCACAGCCAAATACTTTGAGATGTGAGACCGAAGGATTCTTACCATACCATACCTCATGTGGAGTCATGTTGACTAGCACCAACAAAGGAGACATATTCAAGAGATATTTTGCAGTGTCAACTACCTCCACTCAAAATTCTTGTGTGAGCCCAGCACCACTGAGCGTGATCCTTGACTTGTCCATCAATATTCTATTCATTATTTCAGCAACTCCATTTTGTTGTGGGGTATATGGTGTCGTATTTTGGCGTTCTATGCCACAGTTCTTGTAGAACGGATCAAATTCCTTTCCACAGAATTCACCACCGTTGTCAGTTCTCAACACCTTAATCTTCTTATCTGTATGGTTTTCTACAAGAGATCTAAACTCTTTGAATTTCTCGAAAACCTATGATTTCTTCCTCCAGAAATATATCCATGTCTTCCTGGAAAAATCATCTATGAAGGAGAAATAATACAGGGATCCACCAAGTGAAGGAACTAAAATAGGGCCAAACACATCACTCGAACAAACTATAGAATATCGTTTTCCCTTGTTGCTCCAAATGGAAACCTCTCCCGACTTTGTTTTCCATATATGAAATGTTCACAAAAGTCTACCTCTAAATTACATTCAGGAAAATCTTCGAACATACCTTTTTTATGCATAGCTCGAAGTCCTTTTTCTCCAATATGTCCCATCCTCTCATACCATCGCATGGTTAGGTCAACTTTATGATGACTTGTCGAGTATGTTTTAATTGACTCAAACCAAGTTGAGTCGAGTCGAGTTGAAGTCAAGTCGACTTCAGGAACAATGATGTTGTTGCATCCATTCGATTCAAAATTCCCTAATAACTTGTAAAGGGTTCCGATTTGAACTCTTTTCATTAATTCCATTGCACCTCTGACCATCTTGCACGTATCCTTATGAAATAGAGTGTGCACCCCTACATCACTCATCTTTCTGACATATATTAGGTTTATTTCCAAACTTGGAATGTGTAGCACACCTGGAAGGGTTCTACTCCTCCCACCCTGTAGTATCATTCAAACTCTTCCCCATCCGACAATTTTGGTTGTGAAGTCATCCCATAAGAACACATATCCTCCTTCATATCGTTTATATTTTCAAAACCATTTTCTATGTGGTGTCATATGATAGGATGCTCCTGAGTCGATCAACCAAACATCTTGATCTGATTGTGTATTGGTCAACGCCAGGTAAACATTGCCTCCCTTATCTAGAGTCATCTTTCTCTTATTTGATTGCTTCTCTTGGATCCTATACTAACTCCCATTAACTTTGACTTGTAGTCCCTTTTTTAATTCCTATCTTTACCACATTTCCAACATCTTCTCGTCGACTGAAAATGGGATTCATATCTACCCTTCGACTTAGACTTTCTATCGGAGAATTTTCCTTTATATCTATCAAGCACTCAACCTCTCACCACTAATGCATCTTTGATTGATCCTTCCATGTTCTTCCTTCTCATTTCTTATGGCTGTGGAGATGAAACCTTGTCTTCTAGAACTATAGTGGTTGAATTTCTCCCTATAGCCACGACTAAGCTATCATAGGAGTCTGGCAAAGAACATAATAGGCTAACACATTTCTCCTTCTCAATGATTTTAATATCCACAGAAGATAATTGGCTTATAATGCTATTAAACACATTTCAATGCTCAATCACTGAAATTCCCTCACTCATCCTCAGAAGATATAGTTTCTTTCTGAGAAACAACTTATTTACTAGGGATTTCTACTGGTACAAGCTCCCCAACTTCTCCCACAATTTCTTAACTAAATCTTCACCTGAGACATTCAACAATACCAAATCTACAACAAAAAGTCAAATCATACTCCTTTCCCTTCTCTCGAGTTTCTCCCATTCTTCCATCGACATACCTGTCAGAATGGAACCTAAATAGGTTGCTCCCCACTGTTCTCTATCTACAAGGATATCTTCAATTTTATGCTTCCAAAGCTCAAAATTATGGCTATTGAATTTTTCAATCTCTATTCTCGAGCTGCTCACCATTATTTAACACAGTCTTCAAATATTTTTGAGTTATGACTCTTATTGAACCTAGGGTTTAGCTCATATCCAAGATTGTTAAACCAAGCTATGATACCACATGTTAGGAAATGAGGAACACTTCCACACTAAACCTAGAAGAAGAGAGGAAGAAATATTTAAACTTGTTCGACAACACAGGTATTCCAAGAGAGGACAAACACCTTCAGTAGCCACTCACACAACCAGATCAAAGATCAACACACCAATGTTTTGACGTGTTAAAACCCCTACGGGGAAACATCCGCGGCCACTTGGAGTAGTTTATTAATGAAAAAGAAAAATATTATAGAGTTATTTTACAAGAGAGTTTCTCACAGTCGATCATTGACAAATGACCCTCCATGCTCTTTAAATAGAGATCATGGACCAATCAAGTGTTAAGCCACAGATCAATGTCCATTAAGATCGAGGAGAATATGAATCATCGGATCACTCTATGTCGGGAACATATCATGACTACCAAGTTTCCTAACTACAAATGCATACTAATGCATATTAAAGAAACACACTTTTACCTAATGACACATTAGAGCAAGTGGATCTTAACTAACTCCTAAGTGTCTAAATATCCTAACATCCCCCCTTAAGAACAACTTGGGATAGGATTTAAGTATTTACAATAGTGACACAATAGGAGAAGGAAGGAGGAATTAGAGCCTATCCCCCCTTAATGACAACTTTCTGAACTCCTAACATAGATCGAAGTTAGGAAAACTTCGATTCTGTAAGAGACTTTGTGAAAATGTTTGCAACTTGATCTTCTGTAGGGAAAAAGAACACTTCAATAAATTGATCATGAATGAGCTTTCTAATGAAGTGCATGTGTAGCTCGATGTGCTTGTTGCGTTGATGTTTAAATGGGTCTTTGGCGAGCTTGATGGAAATCTCATTGTCGCACCAAATGTTGGTCAAATGTTGCTACTAAAATCTAAACTCTGAAAGGATCTATCGAATCCACAAGGCTTCCTAACTTGCATTTATTGATGCTCGGTACTTTTCTTCTGCTGAAGAAAGTGCAATAGTCTGTTGTTTCTTACAGGCCCAAGTGACAGGTCCTGAACCAAGGTTTAAAACATAACCTACAATAGACTTCCGATCATAAGGGTCGTCGACCCAATCTAAATCAGTGAAACCAACCAATAAAGGAGTCCCCCCTGAACTATAATGTATCCTGAATTGAAGTGTACCACAGACATAGAGAAGTATCCTTTTAGCTGATTTCCAATGGCTTTCATGGGGTGTTTTCATATATCGGGCAACAAGACCAACAACAAAGGAAATATCAGGATGGGTATGAGTCAAGTATAAGAGGCTACCAACTAACTGACGGTACAGAGTGGCATCAACTTTAGGAGAAGTACAAGTGGTGCTAAGCTTAACTCCAGACTGGAAGGGAGAAGGGGATGATTTAAATCATCCACGTGAAAGCGACGAAGAAGGTCACAAACATACTTAGACTGGGAAAGAAAAATTCCTTCATTGGTTTGCAAATCTTGGAGGCCAAGGAAATAGTGTAAAAAAACTAAGTCTATCATTTCAAATTTCTTCTTAAGGATGGTTTTCACATGGTTTAAAAGTTTTGAGTCAGTACCAGTAAGGATAACATCATCAACATAAAGGACAAGGATTATGATATGGCTTCCTACTTTCTTGGTATAGACATTAGGATCAGAATGGCATCTAGAGAATCCGGTGTCAATAAGAAAGTTGTCCATTTTGGCATACCAAGCTCGGGGAGCTTGCTTAAGACCATAAAGATATTTCTTAAGGTGAAAAACAAGGCTAGAGTCATTCTGGACATATCCAGGAGGTTGTTCCATGTAGATTTCTTCTTGCAAATCTCTGTGCAAGAAGACAAATTTAACATCCATCTAATGGAACTCCCATTTATGTGAGGTAGCAAGGGAAAGAACAAGGTAGGTGGAATTCATTTTGGCTATAGGGGCAAAGGTTTCATTATAGTAAATTACTTCAACTTGGGAAAATCCTTTAGCAACTAACCGAGCTTTGTGTCTTTCAACACTTCCATCTGATGCATACTTAGTTCTATAGACCCATTTACATCTGAAAAGTTTTCTTCATTTTGGAAGAGGTACAAGATCCCAAGTATCGTTGTCCATTAAAGAACGATACTCTTCACTCATTGTTGTATCCCAATCTGGATGACCTGAAGCTTCTGCAAATGTCTCTGGATCATGATTCTCTGAAACTTGAGCCAAAAGAAAAGAGGCTCGCTGGAACTGTGAATGTGTCCAATGTTGATCTGAAGGATCACCGACAAGATCACCAATTGCTTCTTGTGTTGAATGGATCCATCTAGTAAGTTGTGGAGTTGGTGCTGGTTCAGGTTCAAAGGAATCATCTCGAGGAAGGTGAGCAGGTGGAGGTGGATTTTCATCCTCACTGTCATCATCTGAACAAGAAACCGGAATAGGAACAGAAGAAGGCACAAATGCAGAAGATGGATTGCAGGCCGAAGAAGGCACAATCATCGAATTAGGCTCACATGCCAAGAGATTTTCATCAAATTTAACATATCTTCTAATAATAATTTCATTACAATGTAGTTGAAGAAGTATATAACCTTTGACATCTTCAGAATAACCAACAAATATACACTTCTCACTTTTAGGCGGTTCATTTTCTCATCATGAATGTGAGCCCATGCTATACTGCCAAATACACAGAAGTGACTTACATCTGGTTTAATTTTAGTCAAAGATTCTTCCGATGTTATATTTTTAAGAGCCTTTGTGGGAGTGTGATTTGCACAGTTGATTGCTTCCTCCCAATACTTTAGAATTAATCCCTTAGATTGGATCATACAATTAGCCATTTCTTTTAATGTGCGGTTCTTTCTCTCAGCAGCACCATTTTGTTGTGGTGTATATGGAATAGTGTGTTGCATTTGGATGCCCTGTGTAGTGTAGTAACTTGTAAAATTATTGTTCATATATTCGCCTCTATTACATGTTCTTAACTTTTGAATTTGATGTCCATATTTCTTTTCTACAAGGGCCTTATAGGCCAAAAACTTTTTAAAAACTTTTCTCTTAAGTTTTAAGAAGTAAACCCAAGTATGTCTAGAAAAGTCATCAATGAAAGTTAAGAAATACTTGCACCCATAAAAAGAAGGAGAAGAAAGTGGACCACACAAATCACTATGAACAAGCTGCAAAGGGCCCGAGGCGTGCTAAGAGGCACATTTGTCAAAATTGTCCCGATGATGTTTGTCAATAACACAACCAACATAAACACCATCTCTGCATGAAACAAGAGGAAGACCAGTCACCATCTGTTGATTACATAGTTGTTGTAATGAGCGATAGTTTAGATGACCGAAACACTCATGCCAAAGTTTGCTCAAGTCATCGCTATGAGCAATAAAAACTGATGAAAAATATGATGACCCAAAGTTTTCAAACTTGTACAACTTGGTAATATCATCAGCAATTTCAGATGCAAGAACATGCTTAGGATCTTTTAGATATTTGATTACAACTTGGTGAGGTGAACACTCTATGGTTTTACCTTCACCTGAATGAGTGATTTGATATATTGATAGAAGGTCACCAGAAAGACTCGGAACACATAATACATCATTGAAATGATCGTTTTCTACTTGAATTGTTCTAGATCCTTCAACACTAAGAGATCTATCATCACCAACAAATATTTTCTTGGTGTTACATTCATTTAGAGCAAAAAATATGTCTCTATCCTTAGCCATATGATAAGATTCTCTAAAATCAATAAGCCACTCATCAGAAGAAGAAGTAGAAGTTGTATTGAAGGAGAAACCAGAAGCAGAAAGTGCATGTCCATGAGAAAAACAAGAAGAAGTAGAATCAATATTGATGTTGTGGTTCTTCATCACTGCTTCTAAAGATGACATCTTCTTGAAACATTTTGACTCATCATTACGATATTTATCACAAAAGTTTCAATGTTTGTCAGTATTCTTACTTTTATATTTTGTTCCTTTGTTACCATTAGGAGTGAAAGCTGTCTGAGTGGGCTTGGGACCCTTATATTGCTTGTTGTTGTGGAAATGATATTGCTTCTTGGGATTCTTGGGTTTATATTTCTGATGGACGACTAAGGCTTTGTTGGAGGTACCTGAAGTGTTGATCACTCCAAGTTGTAAAAGTTTATCTTGCTCTCTAATCAAAGCATCACAAAAGTTCTCAAGACTGGGTTTTTTATAAGTTATCCCTAGAGCCTCTTGCATGGCATAAAAGGTAGATACAAACAAAGAATATGCACTACCTAGCTTAGACAAGATAATATAGATGCAACGATCTTCTTCTATCTTTATATTACATTCTTCACATAAAGTTCTAAGTGTTTTAAACTTAGATAGATAGTCTTCAATTCTAGAAAAATCATTTGGACTTAAAGTCAGTACTTGATTTTCTAACTGTTGTGTTTGAATAATATTTTTTTTACCAAACACAGATTCAATCCTATCCCAAGCTTCTTTAGGTTGATCAATTGATTGAAGGTGGAACCTTAAATCATGAAAGATGGACATTCTAATTAATCCATGTGCTTCGTCATTCCTATTATCCCATTTGACTTTCTTATCAGCATTAGTGGGTGTTGTTTCCTTTCCCAAGGTAATCTGGTACAAGCCTTTACTTCTTAATAAATCCTCCATATTGTATTTCCATTGGAAGTAGTTGGTGTTGTAAGCAAGAGATTACTAGTAGAAGCCATATTAAATATGCATATAATATGGAAAGATCTTGAAAATTTAGGCGGTTTAAAAAAAACGGCACTGAAAACGGACTTTGAATGTGAGAGTTATGCCCCTTTTAAAAAAAGGCATAAACGATAACCAAAGGACCACATGGTGGTGTAAGTTGCTTTATGAAGTGACCCACTTTTATAAAGAGAAGTGGGGATCACTTTTACAATGAAGTTACTTTATAAAAGAAAAACTACATGCAAAATAAATAACTCTAAAATACATTATTAAAGCTACTTATAGTGATTCACTTTTATACTTGTAGTGAAATACACTTTACAATTTTAGCATGAACTTTTTCAAAAAAAAGTAACAAAAGAGAGACTTCAACTCAAGACCTCTTACTTAATAAGACAACTTTTAACCAAATTGTCTAGCAAAACATATTGTATTGTTCAGCAAGGGGATTGGGGTTGTTGTTGTTGTTGTTGTTGTTGTTGTTGTTGAGCGTGCTAAAAAGAAACTCTTTTCACACAAGAAAAAAATGTCGCTTCTCGATGACAACAAGGGTTAGATCTCGGTTAGCTTACCTGGAAGATGCACATTTTCCTATTTGTTTATGATTTTCCGAGATTGCATAGGGCACAGGGAAAAGAGCATACACGGATCTAAAAGAGTAGCAACCCGGAAATAAATAATATAAAACCAAAATAATACTCCACAAAAAATTTAAAAATGTGTAGTCATGCTTTATACCTCCGGATCTGAGTCAAATGGTCGTATATTAGGAAAAAAAAAACCTTTTCGAGTGAAACAAAAAGTGTTCCTGACTGAAACAAGCGTTGCAGATGCAATGGAATAGTTCTCTCAGCGTAGAAATATACGAAATGACAGAAAATGGAGATGAGGCAACTCAGCTTCACGATCTCGATCTACAACAAGAGCGAGTCTTCAAACAAGATTTGATACCATGTTCGACAAAACAGATATTCCAACAGAGGACAAACACCTTCAGTAACCTAGTTCTGGTTTCAGGAAGGATAGGCTTCTAAGCTAGTAAGGATAATCTTCTAAGCTGGTTCAGACCATTGACCCAACCAACTTTGGATGGACACAATAGGATCTCCCCAACACAAACCATTTCGTTTTGAAATTTTTTGGTTAAGTCACCCAAAATACCAAGAGAATGCTCCCACCTAGTGGAAAAATGTTGAAGCATCCCATGGTACCCTCATGTACACATTCCGACAGAAATTGAAAATTTTCAAGCAACATCTTAAAGTCTAGAACAAAATGGTTTTTGGGAACATCTTTCAGGCACATAATGAATTGGAGCAAAGAATGTAAGAAATTAAAAAACAAATAATTTTAAATGAAAACTATGATAAAATCCAAGTAGAAGAAGTCACTCTTCAAAAAAAGTGGATGAACACTATGCAAAGGAAGAAACACTCTGGCATCAGAAATCCCATGTGCGATATTGGCTTCTAGAAAGAGAGAAGAATACATAATTTTTCCACTAGTCAATGATTCAAAGATATCACATCAATAGAATTACTAGCTTGGAGAATGAACAAGGACAATCCATCTTGGACCATGCAAGTATAGAGCAAGAGCTGATCAATTATTACAAAAATTTACTCACTGAGCCCTGTCCCAACCACTCTATAGCCATTCATAAATTCATTAGACGTATCCCAACAATAATCAATGGAGACCCAAACATAGCTCTCCTATGACCGATCTCCATTGAAGAAGTGTATCAAGCAATGAAGGAGACATCTAATGGGAAAGCTCCAGGCTCAGAAGGTTTCACCATTGAATTTTTTCATCACTACTGACCGATGGTCTAAGAAGAGGCTTGGCAACTAGTTGAGGATTCACGTTGTTCTCAGGAAATCCTCTCAGCTCTCAATGCCACCTTCCTAACTCTCATCCAAAAATAATAACATGTCTCCCATATCATGAAGTTTAGGCCCATTACCCTCTACAATGTCATCTATAGCTCATAAACAATGAAATTGCTCTCTGACTAAATCAAATCCTTCCTTTTATTATTTTGAATGAGAAATATGACTATGTTGAAGGCAAACAAATTTTAGATAGTGTAATTCTTTCTCATGAAGCAATACATACTCGCACACCTGACATGCTTATTAAATTAGACTTCACAAAATCCTTCAATACCATAAGCTGGAAATACATGAGAAAAATCCTTATTTCCTTCGGCTTCAACATCGAATGGGTTAATTGGATCCTACAACTAACCTCTACTCCTTGTTTCTCCATCCTCATTAATGGTGCTCCTTCAAAAACCTTTTCCCCCTCAGGAGGCATTCGAAAGGGAGACCCAATCTCTCCTTTCATGTTGATAATCATGGCTAAAGGCCTCAGTCGTTATATCAAGTCTCATACTACCAACGACACTCTATAGGGTGATCTCAATATTTCTAGCACTCACCCACCTATATATCATAGCCAATTTGTAGATGAAACTATGATGATGGGCTATGCTATAGCCAAAGAAGCATCTACCATTCAAAAAATCCTCAATGACTTTAGTGAAGCATATGGCATTTATTAACTCCAGAAAGTCCTAGGTTTTTTTCTTTAATACAATGGAATCAATCCAATCCCATCTCTCCAATATCCTTGGTTACCCTAAGAGTTCCCTTCTTTCCAAATATTTAGGTGTTCCTCTAATTGATAACTCCTTACACAACAATTCATGGGAATCTCTCATTGATGAATCCTTGAAGCATCGCCTCAATTCATGGACTTTTAGAACCCTCAATTTAGCTAGTCATCTCACTCTTCTAAAAAAATTTCTACAAGCCATCCTTATCTACCTTTTTTCAGCCTTAGCAGCTCCAAAATCCATCCTAAACTCCATCCGCTCCATCCAAAGAAAATTTCTCTGGCAAGGTACTCAAGAAGGATGAAAATGGGCCCTTGTGAAATGGGATGACTTGTGCAAGCCTAAACGCTCAAAAGACCTTGGTTTGCGAGATCCATGCACTCTAAAAAATGTCATGGGAGCCAAGATTTGGTGGAGATGGCTCACACATCCAACATACCTATGGGATAAATTGTGGAGACATAAATACGCTCCAGGAATTGAAGAAAATAGATTAATCTGCCTCAATAATCCGCACTTTGGTTCATCAATCTGGAACACTGCTTGGAACAATCGCACACTTTTATAGGATCATGCTTTATGGGAAGTAAGAAATGGTCAAACAACTATTTTCTGGTCTGATTCATGGCAACAAATTCTCCCTATGCTATCCAAGGACAATATGCAAGACATCTTTCAAAACATGCAAAACAAAGCACACCCAACAATCCACAATTTTTGGAAGGAGTGATCTTCTCATCCCTTTGGAGAGAGTGGAAAGTCGGTCATCAAGAATTGAGCTTACCACCAGATTGCAACATAGCACCTTGGCAAGAGGAAGTGAGAACAAGAAAAATATGAATTCACATTGATCCAGACATTCTCCATTGGGGTCACACTACGAAAAGAGTCTTCACTATTAACAAAGCTTACACTCTCAAATCCAAGCATCACCTTTTGGAAAAAGAGGAGATCTAGAATAAAATCTGGAGAGCCAACCTATGGCCCAAATTAAGTACTTCCCTCTAGATGTTAGTCCAAAATCAAATTATCACGTGGGAAAATATTCTCAGGAGAGGATTTACAGGTCCTTCCATTTGCCCACTTTGCCATAATCAGGAGGAAACTACATAACACCTTCTAAATCAATGTATTTTCAGTTTTTATGTCTGGGAATAGGTGGCTCAATCCATGCATACTTCTGATCAAAACTCAACCAACATTAAAACCATTATTGAATGATGGAGGAATCATGCCTTCAAAATTACACCACTCAACCGAATTTGGAAATTGCTACCTGGTTTCGTTGCATGGAAATTGTGGAAAGAGAGAAACTAATGGATCTTTCAATCAACTCTCCACTATGGAGATAAAGTCTGGTCCAAAATTCGGGAGTGCATCCAGGAAACATTATGCACCCAATCCTGGGCTTCTAAATACCTTAATTATAACCCAAATGAAAAAGAAATCCCCATCAGTTGGAATATCATTCCTACCACTATTCCTACCTCTATCCCCAATTTCCCCCTCACTGTCAATAGTCCCACTTACTGGAGCACACCTACTGTAGGATTTTTAAAATTTAATTTCGATGGAGCTTCTAAAGGCTACCCTGGCCCTGCGGGTTATGGGATGGTTTTTAGAGATGATCAAGGAGCTATTCTTCTTACTTTGGATGGAAGTCTATGAAATGATATGAATAATGCAGCGAAATTATGGGATCTTATCCAAATTCCTCAAGTTTTCGCACACCGAGGTTTTCATAAACTAATAATTGAGGGAGACTCTCAAATCATCCTAGGCCTTTTCTCAAAGCTCCTCACTGGCTCAAATCCTGCCAAAATTCCCCTAGTTGGAGACTGATTAGCATCCTTGAGCTTCTCAAATCCTTTATTCTTCCCAACTTTATCCTAGTTCTCTCCCATGTTTGTTGAGAAGCAAATCAAGTAGCGGACAAGATAGAAAATGCAGGAGTGGACCTTCATGATCATGACCTTATCTGCTCCGCCACCCAATCCCCTAAACATCCACCTTTTGTTAAATGTTCAAAATTAGCTTTGCATGAGAACTCCACCCTGGATGGGGTGCCACATAGTTACGCTGCCATCGAGACAATGGGTCACGTCGAAGTTGTTCCTATATGCCTCGAGAATGACGACCGCCAATGCTCATTAAAATCATACATGCCTTCCTCCTTGGCTAACCTTCCACCTGGTCCTAGCGCTATTTCTCTCTCTTGCAAAGGGAATGGGTTTCAAGATCCTCTGGTATTATAAGATTGACGTTTTGATTATGATGGCTACATCAAATTTGACTTATCCCGCTCTATGTTCTTTTTGGTCATTCCCAGCTTTCAATTTCTCTCCTCCCTGTCTCTCATTTTGTCTCCTTATTGCGCTCCTTCAAAGCGCCATGTCCAGACTTCATACATGCAAACCCTGGTTTTTTGCTTGCATCGGGAGTGAGGTTGGTCGAAATGAGCTAGTGCCAGTCACTTGAATCTCTGGGGTCATGGTCATAGTGTTTATCGCTCATCCAATTTTGATTGTGGTTGTTCCTGCCATTCAACAATGGAGTCACGATCAACTCTTCCTACCTCTAATGATGAATATGTAAAACCAAATCTCACCCTGCCTCCATCCTCCGTTCCCACCATCCATGTTCCCAACCCATATAATGCCTCTAGCTCACATTATCCTCCACCTCCCAATCTAGGTTTCACTGAGGCGCAACGCGAGATCATTTGGGAACTTCGTCAGGACAATGATGAACAAAAAATTAGGAAAGATTTGATGGAGAAATGATTGGACTGGACATTGGACTTGGGAGTGGAAGACCCACATGAACGACGCAACGATGAGGAGTTACTTCAAGCTATAATGGCTCCTAAATGGTTGGAATCATCTAGGCATGATTTTCCTTACAATCATCTTAGTAAATAAATTTCCATGGCCTGCAATGTTTTGGTCTTTCTAGTTTTTGCATGGTCTGTTAGATTGCAGAACCAACTTTTTTGGTATGGCCATATACCCAGGCCAATTTATGACAGCTCAAACTCTGTAACTATGTCTCTATTTAGTTGTCACAATACTATTTTATGGAACTTTCACATATGGTGGTGGGGTTGGTTTCCTTTGTTGGTAGCCTCAACACTAGTGTCATTGACTTATTTTGTAATTTCATTTTATGAAAGGTAATACAAAGTGCTAGCTTACAAAAAAAAAAAATTCCCCCCCACTTGTTTTGGATAATATCTCCCCTCACCCCCACCCTCATAACAAGTTTTGCATAATATCTTCCCCCACCCTCACTCTCATAAGGGTGAGGGTTTTGCATAATATCTCTCCCCAGCCCCACCCTCACCCTCATGTTTTGTTTTTCATAATATCTCCCCCCACCCATGTTTTCCATAATATCTCTCTCCACCCCCACCCTCATGTTTTGCACAATATCTCCCCTCACACCCACCCTCATGAGGGTGAGGAGGGTGGGGGAGATATTATGCAAAACACCCACCCTCATAAGGGTGAGGGTGAGGGTGGGGGTGAGGGGGGAATATTATCGGCATTGATAACATGAGCCTAACCCTAGACTTACATTCAAAAGTATGGGCAAATCCAGCACATCTTAAATCTGTGGACACTTACTATCAAGGGATTATTGTGAAATTGTACAAGCCAAGAAAGAGATCCTGCATCGAGATGATAATCCAAGCTAAATCCAAATGGTCTTTGAGATCAATGATGTGTTACAAAAATGCCATAGAATGAAATATTCTTTAAGGTCCCTTTGGAGATTTTGTTTGAAATATGAGCGAGCTATAATTGGATTTGTAAGCTCCTTCATAATCTGAAAGATATATAGAGAAATTTCCTAAGGACTCGAGGTCATAGAACTAGTCATTTCAACGTTATTACTATTATAACTCTTGACTTTGGGAATGACAATGCTAGAGTCATGGTTTTGTGGCTATTGTGAGCTAAGATGCTTTCTCTTGTGATAATATATATCTTGGTCTTTGTAGCAATCAAATTTTGACAACAAAGGTGAGATGCACCTAGTGTGTTTCTTTGACCTATCTAATTCTCACAACAAAATTGAGATGCACTTAATGTGTTTCTTTGACCTATTTAATTAGGTTCTTGCAACAAGGGTAATTGGGTTCTTGCAACAATGGTGAGATGTACCTACTGTATACATAATATTAAATAAAATTTGAGATGTGATGAATTATTTTTTATTTCAATCTTTAAAAACTTAACAAAATAAATTAATCATAAGCAAATAATATTTGAGATAATTCAGAATTTTTATTAAAAAATATTAATTATAAAAAACTTAACAAAAAGGATGATGTCAATACAAGAGTGTACATAACAAATGTATTAAATTTATGCATAATATTAAATAAAATTTGAGATGTGATGAATTATTTTTTATTTCAATCTTTAAAAACTTAAAACAAAATAAATTAGTCATGTCTAATCATAAACAAATAATATTTGAGATAATTCATAATTTTTATTTAAAAATATTAATTATAAAAATCTTAGCAAATATAAATTAGTAAGATAAAATTATATCATCACATAGTATTTAAAATAATTCATAATTTTTATTTAAAAATATTAATTTTTAAACAATTTTAAAGTCGATTTTAATAATTCATCATATATATCAATAAACAATTTTAAAATCAATTTTAATAATTTATCATATAAAAAAATAATTAAATAATAATAATAATATATTCTTTAAATAAAAATTTAATTTTTAAAATATTAAAATTATTAATAATAATAATAATTTATTTTTAAAATTAAAATTTAATTAAAAATTAAATTGATAATTTTTTTTTTAATAAAAGATTCATATAAAATAAAGTGAGGAAGAGTTGTTCTACGAAATGATTTTTTTCCCAAAATTAAGTAATATAAATTTACATAAATTACTATTTTACAAAAATAATCACTTAAACCTATAAATCTAATAATTTTTAACTAGATTTAAAACAAATATCCAAAAAAAAAAAAAAAAACATAACAAAATTTCAAATAAAAAAAAGCTATTTATCTATAAAAACCATTAAACAATTCCTAATTTTATCACATTCTAAATCAACTTATATAAAAATTTACCACATTCTACATCAACCTATATATCAAAATTTATATTTAATTTAATAACAATGAATTTTATCCCATCTAAATCAACTTAATAAAATTTTACCCCATTCTAAATCAACCCATATATCACAAATTAATTCTAAATCAACCCATATATAAAAATTATATAAAGTTTGATAACGAATGAAACTCTATAACCAAAGCTCCCCTTGCTCATCGTTCTCCGTGCATGTCGCACATGGCGTCCATACCCAGCACGGCCGTCCGTACGATATTCCATTGCCCTCGATTGACATATAA
>ML780999.1:7168-37031 GCA_009831015.1 Picea engelmannii | reverse complement strand
AGAGAGAGGGAGAGAGTAGTTGGAGAGAGAGAGGATGATAGATGGAGGTAGGGAGAGTGGGGCAGAGGGATAGAGAGGGGGGCAGGGGTGTGGGCA
The DNA here is from genome assembly GCA_009831015.1 of Picea engelmannii. NCBI lineage: Eukaryota > Viridiplantae > Streptophyta > Pinopsida > Pinales > Pinaceae > Picea > Picea engelmannii. The sequence continues at coordinate 36,935 of ML780999.1, read as the reverse complement.
GAGTGGGGGAAGAGAGAGAGTCGAGGAAATAAAATATCTCATGTTAACAAAAGTGTGTGCACTCTCCCGTCTCTAATAATTCATGCACGCTTAAACACGCGCGTTCCTAAAACACAGGTGCATTATTTTATTTCAATTTTTTTTTGGAACACACACACATGTTTCTAAGAAATGCACACGCATTCTTTGGAATGTGCCTACATGGATTGTTGAGTGGAGGTTCGGGGTTTTCTAAACCTTTCATATTAGGAACACGTGTGTGTTCCTAGAAATGCACACATGTTTCTGCGAATGTGAATTCCTACTCACTTCATTGCCACTTTTTCGTCCACAAAATTTGTGCACTCACCCATGTATCTATGTAGAGCCCCACAGTATTTCAGAACCAAATGCCACTCAGAATATTTGATACCCAACTTGGTGCACAAGGTATGGAAGGTATTGGTTAACTCTGACAGTACCTGGCCCCTCTCTTGATGCAGTGTGATCCATCTCATGTACTGGTATTCATAGTTTCCAACATGGTAGTATTGTTCCTTGACGACATCTATGAAAGATTACCAAGTGGGTTTGGCCTCGAACATTCAAGACTCCTCTGTGGAAATTTTCTCACAGTAAGTTTCCCACCAATGTTTGACATGGGGGAGAGCCTTAAGGAGCATGAAGGTGATATTTTCCCTGTCGGAAAAATTGTGCACAGAGAAATAACCTTCTATCATATTTTACCATTTTTCCAGAGCATCCGCATCTATCTGGCCTTCAAATATGGGAATATCAAAATTATCTTGTACCTTGAATGGAGCAGTGCCTCCAAAGTGGATGCTTGATGAAGACGCATCTGCTGTTATCGACAAGTGTTGAAGGATTTGGGGAAAATTCTCCATCATTTTGTCCCTCTATCGCGTGAGAGATTTCTCCAGCAACAGCTTAATAGAATATTCTACTCTGTCGTTTCTCTTTTCTTCTGCTATGGAGGGTTTCTTGGGCATGAAAGAGTGATTGTCCTCAAGAGAGACAATATTGAGACCCAAATTTTTATACTCATACCTCGTCTGAGACATGCACTGAAAAACAACCAAGAGCATCCTACTCTGATACCACCGATCCAGATTATTTTGAGCACGAAATGAGAGTGGAGATATAATAAAGAAATATACCGAGATATTTCAAGATATATAATAATATAAAAGAGATATATCAGATATATATAATAAGAAGCACAAATATACAGTAATACACAATTTCTATTAATGGGTGAAATGTATATAACTATAAAATTACAGAATGAAAGATCGCTAGAATGGTGGCAACTTATCTCTGAGAAGAGATGTGATGGCTATGCTCATTTGCAAGAAAATGATGATTATCATTACAATGAGGCTCCAAAGGCCTTTTTAACATAATGTAAATCCAAAACCCTAATCCTGGAAGATGAAAGGCCAAAAGGTTTGTGGGCCCTGATGGGGGTAGTTGATACGTCAACTTCTCGAGGGCGTAACTTTTGCATACGATTTTCATTTGAGGTGTTCAATACCTCATCAGAAAGGTCTATCTAAGAAGTACAAATTCTATCAAGGGTCAATGTGTTTTGTTAATTATCTGAGCCCCACCCCACCCCTCCCAAAAAAAGTCTAAAAAATGTCATTTAGGGCCTCAAAATGGCCCCAAAAGTTTGGGACTTGAAAAACTTTAAAAAAATGCCAAAATGGAAAATTATTCTTTGAGCTAGTGGAATAGGTGGGTGGCCATTGATATCCATCGATCAAGGTACGACCTATAAATTTTATTTAAGGATGCTAGTGTCTTACCTAGAATCCATATAATGCAATGACCATAATCAACATATGTAATCTAATTGAAAATAAATGGAAAAAGAGTTGTGGTGTTCTTGGTGGTTATAGTTGTTAATATGTACAACAACAAAATGACTAGTATATGAATGGAATATGCCAGCATAGAGAGAAAGTTATATTGTTTTATACAAGCCATATACAGTATGGGTTGGGAAAAGGAAACCAAGTATAAAGGTTGCGGAGCACGAAAGGAATAATATTTGCATAAGAAAAGGGCCACTAAAAGGGTTAGATGGTAGGAGAGATATACCAAGATGAAGAGGGAAAGTACCTCATGCATGAGATGGGTGAACCATATTATTGGGTAACCTTTTTGTATGGTAGGAAGAATTGTAGGATATGAACCAACAACTTATGTGTAAAGAATACAAAGAAGATGATGAACTTCCATCCACTTGGGGGTTGCTATTAAGGGAGTGAAGTACTCCATTATGTGGAATTATGATATTGTGAGATAGAGTATGACACGAAGTGGAGCTTGGTTGATAATTTCCCAAGGATTGTAGATAATTTCAAATCTAGATAAGGATTGAAGGCAATTTTAGAAGAGGTAATATCAAGAGGGGTATTGAGATCATTTCTCGTTTCTAGGTTTTTCCTTCCCCGCTCCATTTTCCCAGCTTCTTTTTTCCATTTGTTTTCCCTCCCCTTATTTACCTCTTTCTTATATCCTTTCTTCTATCCATTTCTAGTTGCCATACTTAGTCATATTTCAGTAGTCGGCGGGTTCGTCGGTTGGCGTACCTTCATCTCCATCCACTTTTCCATGTCATAAGTACGCTGCTACATTACACTTAACCACTTTTCAATTGTGCAAATTCGTGGGTTCAAGTCCTCGTCCTCCAAGTTATGTAACCTCATTTTTCACCTGAGGTTCTGTGATCTACATTTTGACCTCATTTCTACCCTTAACATATTTCCCGAGGAAACCCATAAAGGGAAAAACCTCTTCTTCTTGATATGATAAGTAATCTTTATTTTCTTTACATTATCATTCTTATGAGCTCCAACTCCTCTTGAGGCTACAATCTCTGTTTTACAAGCAACAACTTGTTGAGAGCACCAACTCTCTGGTTTTTCTAGCACCAACTCCTTGAGTGTTCCAACACCAATTGGATGGAAGAACCAACTTCCAATCACATAGGCACCAACCTGTATAGCAGAGAACAATAGTTCTCCCTTGCACCACCCTGCCACCCTAGTTTTTCTGGCTGCAACTAGATGGAAGCTACAACTCTCTGTATTCAAGCACCCACTTGAAACTATGAGGACACCAGTCCTCCCTAGCACCTCCCTACCACCCTAAAATATAAATCTTTGCTTTTCATGAATTTATCATAGTGATACAACATTTATTTATGGCTTACCAGTCTCATCACTATTCTTCTACATTGCTCTTCTTTGCCTGCATCAGTGTCTCTCTTCTCACATGAATCACTCTCAACAGTAGCCCACATCTCTTCTATGTTTTGCATTTTTATATTCTCTGTGCACCAACTGCGTACTATGCGATATGCCTCTGTATGCTCTTCACTACATCATTGTTCTTCCCTATAGGTTTTTCACTACATCTCTTCCTCATGACTGCATGGCCAACTAGCAGAATGCCTTCACTTCTTTGTTCTTCATCATTTTCTCACGTCGAGTCCTCTGCCTGATCATCATCGCAACTCTTCATCATCCCTGGAGGTTAGCTCAATGCGTTCATCATCAATGGGCATTATGCTAAGATTCCTTATCTTCTCTAGAAGTTGCGACTCTTTGTCTTCTCTGTCAGTTACAACCAGTCAACTATGGCTTCTTTGACTTCTAAGCCCCTTCCTTCGTGTGACCACCGGTGGTGATCAAGAGCTTATTCAAAAGGCATTTCCTAATTTCTATCTAGTGAGCATTGGCTTTGTTTCACGATATGACCTTGGGCTATGAGTTTCATGTGACCATGTGATTGCAGGAACATCCATAAGTGGTTTGAGGGTTTTCTCCATGTAATTCACTACAAGCCTCCATGCATCCTTTCTCCAAAACCGTGGTTTTGATTGCAGACTGCTTATGAAAAAATTAAGGCCCGAGCATATTCTAGCCCCGCAATGGAGCACGATCGTCGATCTCATGATATTGACGGTGCTCCTGAACGAACGGTTCAAATCTGTCCTCTCAAGTCTGTGGACCAAATCTCTCCTTCCTCCATCAACAACTGAGGTTTCCTTCGTGATCTGGGCTCCGGGAGTTTCAAATATCAAACCCTGTTCCTGCTGACTAGATATCTTCCGAAATGGAAGATTTCTTGACATCTTTCCTCTTTAATCAACGGCTCTGCCTTCTTTCCTTTGTCCATATGCAATCCTTGGTATCAACGATCAAATGACACGTGTCCCTCCAAACTAGCGAACGAGATCGATTTTTCCTTTCGGGCTTCGAGAGTTTCGATTCTCAAAGTCCGCCTACTCCCAGATATTTTCATCTAGATTCCACGATCCAACAACGCGTGTCCCTTTTGGATCGAAGGTCACAATCCCTTCGAGTATTCGGGGTTTGGTAATCTCAACTCTCAACTTTCTTTCATCCTTCCTTTGGTTTTTCTCAGAGTTGACAATCTACTGACGCGTGTCCTCTTTAATCCAATGGCTATCCTCCACTTTGGGACTTCAACCTTCGACAATCTCAAACCTTTCTCCTTCGCATTTTCTCGAAGAAGTTTTGCCAGGAGTTCACGATCCGTTGACACATATCCTACTACATGATCAACGATCAATAATACATATGAAGTGATCTTCAGATCGAATGAATCATATCCACTTCGGGTCTTCGGCATTAGGGACTTTGAGTCCTTGGGGGAGCACTGGTGGTAAAAATCCCAAAGTAAAACTCTTGGAGTGATGTAACTCTTGCATCACTCGATGACATGTCACGAGATGAGCAACTACCACGTGTCACTCGGATTTCTAATTTCCACGTACCTAAAATGTCAAATCAACTTGGCACTTGTCATTATCTGATTGCGCCACGTGTCCTTACTGATGTGGTCTGCTACATGTCCTTTCTGACGTGGTCTGCCACATGTCCTTGAGGACGATATTTGTTGACGTAATCTACTGACGCAGATCTCCCTAATCTAACAGTCATTGTTTGATCTCCATATCTGATGGTCCTTATTCATTTCAGATTTTTGGGCTTCGGGTTTTTCAAATCTCAAACTTTCAGGAGCGTAACCTCCTCGCATATCTATATCCAAAGTGAATGTTGTTCGCTCGATCAGGATCTTGGAATGAAAGCTCGATCTTTATGTGATGAAACTTTTCTAGCTTATCCTATCCTTCCACTTGAAATTGATCCAACGACTGATGAAACTTTACATTCTGGGGATTTCAAATCTCAAAATTTCAGGAGCGTAACCTCCTCGCATCTTTATATCCAAAGTGAATGTTGTTCGTTCGATCAGGATCTTAGATCAACGGCTCGATCTTTCTGCGATGCAGCTTTGCTATCTTATCAAAGACTTAACCTTCATGCATTTATCTCTGGTGTTAGCACATAAATTTGTCAAAGTCCTGTGAGATGTGTTTTCTACCTAGGTCTGTACTTTTTTCCTATCCTTCCTCCTTCTGCAGACCTAATTGCAAGTTTTCCTCTCGTCTTGTAGTTTTTGTTATTTTTCTTCACTTGTTTGATATACCTGTTTTTCCTTAGCAGCTTTCCTGAGAAATATCGTCCCTTATCCTTTATGCTTTTTCTAAGGTCAATCACTTTTCTCTATTCCTTGTCATTGATCCTTTTGTTTTCCTGAGCCCTCAGCCAGTGATCTGAGTAATTTTTCATAGGCCACAGTCATGAGCACCAAGCGAAACACTTAGAGCGGTCCGATATGGACTCAAATCAAGCGAGCGAGAAAGATCAATTTTTAGTGGCGGAGATCCATCAGATAAATTGGATCGATGGCCATCAAGTGATCAGGACCATACAATTACACGAAGAATAGCACCAGGCAGAGTTGCGAAATTGCGATGTCATCCTGGCCATCGATCCTGGGAAGAACACGTGGTTCAGGATCAACATTTCCTTGACTTGCAAATTGGAGCAGTCAAAGGGCATAGTGATGAGGACTCATGAAACGCAAGTTCGCAAAATGATCAAGGTCGTCCATTCTAGAAGAACATGTGGCGTAGGATCTGAACCACAGAGAAAGTCTTTCGGGAAAGATGAGGTTAGAAGTGTTGATGGCTCGAGGTCTTGAAACTCCGATACAATCTGGGCCGTCCATTTCAGAGGGACGCATGTCATCCGATCTGAGGGATTGCGATTTAGTGACTCGGAGTTTTGAGCACGGAGCACACCATGAGTTCATGAAACGCGAAATCACGACGCGCCTGGGATTTAGGTCCATGGTCACGACTCAGGGTCATATGGGAGCAGAGCCATAAAGAAAAGGAAGGCGCCTGTCGAGCAATGGGTGGATGAAGTTGTTCGAGGAAATGATATTGGCCATCGGATTCGAGGCAAATCCAACCGTTGATCCAAATGGGCTATTTCACGGGAGCAGGCATCGAGATTTTTGAAATCAAGGGGAGTGAAAACTCCCAAAATGCGAAATCCCAAGATTTTAGATGGATAAGCATGAGGTCACGTCCTGCGGTCGCATGGGGCAAAGGAAAATGAGCTGCACAAAGAATCAAAGCACCCGAGTTGGCCACAGAGAAATATACTCAAGGCGCCATAATTGACTTGAAGGAGTCGTGAGCTCACCTGGAACATTCATGGGTGTGAGGCTTCGTCCTGATCCCAATGGAAGTAGTTAATGAAGTTGGGGAAGGTGGTTGAAACCTTGTTTCACCACATAAATGGAAAGCATGGAAAATCTGGCCGTGGAGGGTAGACTATCATCCGAAAGTTCCCAGTCATGGATTTCTTGCGAAGCCCATACCGATTTGATCTTGCATATGATATAAGAATGCGGGTGCATCCTGACAGAAGAAGATTCAGACGGCAAGACTTGAATGAAATGACCAAAGTGTGTTGCTGAAGGGAGCAAGTTGTTTTGAGTATAAATACTCAGTTTTGATATTTTGTTAGGGTCTATGGTTGAGCTAAGATCCTGATTTGTAAAGTTTTAATGAACACTCTGGTTCTCTAGTTATGTATATGCATTTGAGACTTCTTGTTTAATGTAAGTCAGTTTCCTTTCATCTCTCTGTAACTGTTGTGTTAGAATGCTCGGGCATGGATGATCCAGTCGAGGGTGGTTATGTTTTTGTGATGTAGGTTTGATCACAGTGACATTACAACCAATTTTAATCAGTTCCTTGTGTTCTCTTTTCCCTCTGATACTGAGATATCGGGTATGGATGATCCAGTTTGGTTGTTGTGACTATATTGTAATGAATGTTTGATTGCAGTATTGTTATAGTGTTTTCAGTTTCTTGAATTCGCGAATTCAAGAGGATCTTGTATTTGAAGCTTTTCCTCCTTAGGCTGCTGGAAGACAGGATGTCCATAGCAGACCTCTTCACTTTCCTCAAGTTCTTTCCCCTACTCACCACTATACCAAACTTACTTTCTGAAGTTAGATCAAGACCTAACCTGCTTGTGCTTTCCAACCTAGTTTTCTGAGTTAGAATGATACCATCTTGAGTCTGCGTCCATTAGACCGCATTTAAATTTATCCTTTGTGACATACAAACTGATGGGTATCAGACTTACCTCTTCCGCAATCTAGAGGTGACTTCTGGTGCTAACATTTATGGCGTCATTGCCTTGGATGAAATTGAATATTTTCCCTGGGATTGAACGACAAAGCTTACTAGTTTTGAAGGTGCATCAGAACTTAGTACATCAAAGATTGCAACCATGCACCTAGAGACTCCATTGTGGTGACTCCATCGATGTGAATCCACTAGCGAATCCACTGTTTCAATTGTGGCTTCTAGAGGCAAACACACGAGGTCCACTTCGTAGTTGCCTTTAGATACACCTAAAGATGACCCAAAAAAAATTTTCAGAAAGGGGAAGGCCCTTCGAGAAAGTACTTCTACTGCTGAACCAGGTATTTTTGATGATTTTTACTATCCTCCTTTAGAAACTTCGATAGCTGCTTCTCATTTTCCTGGTATGATATTGGAGGGAGAAATCCTTGTCACTCCCCTCTCCCCCGAGGTTGTACCTTGGTCTACACCCAGTACCTTGGAAGATTTTCCCACTCCAGGTTTTATTACTCCTCCTCCTGTTAGAGTTACTAATTTTGAAGAAGGGGAAACCTATTTTCCTTTGAGCCCTATAGCCTTTTCTTGAAATCCTTTGTTGTTTCCCTTTGCTCCCAGAAGCTCAATTCTAGTCTCCCCTGTTCGAACCCCTTCCCCTCTTAATTCTTCTCTACCTATCATCCCTATGGCAGGTGCCTATCCTCCTAGAAAAAAAATGGATGCCATAGTGGTTTCAAGATATGCCCCTCTAGTCCTACCTCGGTCAATGAATTATCTCCTTGCTAGAGATTACCTAAAGTATATGCCCAAATTCACTGGAGAGGAAGACATAGCTGTATAAGAAAACCTTGTTGCCGTCTACAGTTATGCAGACAATCTAAACATTGAAAATGAAGATGTCTGGATGAGAGTATTTGTTTAGAGCCTTGATGGTGAGGTTAGGAAATGGTTTAAGGGATTGACCCCCTAGATCTATTGTTGGGATTGAATCTCTAGATGATTTTTTCTTGAGGCAGTGGGGGGATAAAAAATATTTTATGTATTATATCACAGAGTTCGGGTCACTAAAGAGGAAAGAGGGAGAATCTGTCTCTGACTTCTCCAAAAGATTCAATACAATGTACAATAATATCCCTACTGAGATAAAGCTTACATAAGCCTCTGCCAAAATCACTTATGCTAGTGCTTTTGACCCCAATTTCTGCCTCCTGCTCAGAGAGAGAAGAGCTACTTCCCTGGCTAATATGCAAGACACAGCCCTGGAAGTGGATTCTAACATATTGGCAGCCAACCGACACAAGAATAAGGCTGATAGAGACATACCAAGGAAGAGATATGAAGCCTCCACCTCTGGTTCCTCTGTTTCCCCCCCTCAAATGGATGAAGTAACCAAGGTAATAAAATCACTTTCAACTAGAATGTAAATATTGGAAGTAGAGGGAAAGCTGACATATAGAAATCCTCAAAATGTTGATAACAGAGGCAACTTCAGGAGACCGAATAACAATGCTCCCCAGATTATGCAAAGGGAACAAAGGGACAGGGATAGAGATGATCAAAAAATCCAAACTCCTCTTCAAAACAACCTTGTTATTGATGAGGAAAGGGAAGAAGGATATCTTGACTCTGAAATTCATTGTATTGGAGATACCTCCCCTTTTCCTCATTTGAATTAATCTTCATACGAAGAATCCCTCATGAATAGTCAAATAAATGAGCTACGTAAGGGTGAGAAGGCAAATAGTGGTCCCAACAAATACAACCTTTGGTCTAAGAAGAAAGAAGGGAAGTCTGACATCCCTGATCCAATGCATAGAGCAGAGAATCCTACTAAAGAGACATCAGACAATAGCAAGGAAAAGAAATCTCAGAACCCTCCATCAATAGCCAAAGACCCTGTCCTAGAGGTGAGAGAAATTATGAAGCTGCCTTCCTGCTTTAACTTTGAGCATGAAATTCAGAAGATTAGAATCCTTGTCCCCCTTTTAGAGCTAGTCAAGCATGAAGACTTCAAAAGGTCCCTCTATAAACTGTTGTAGTCCGAGCCATCCTGTCATTCCACGGACTTAGTGAATCTCCAAGATGAAAATCCAGCAGTCATGTTAGGCCCTATGGTAGAATATAGAGATGATTCATCCCCTCCTTTCTACACATCACTGAACATACATGATAAGGTGTTGCATAACTGTCTGATGGAATAGGGGGCATCTGATAATATCATGCCCAAAACTGTCATGGAAGAACTAGGATTAGAAATCACTAAAGCCTATCATGATTTATATTCATTTGATTCGAGGAGGGTGCAATGTCTTGGGGTCATCAAATATATGGTTGTGACTTTATTCCAGCTACCCATGAAAAGTGTGGTCATGGATATTGTGGTAGCTAATGTTCCTCCCAAGTTTGGCATGCTATTGTCAAGATCTTGGATAAAAAGACTCGGAGGAACGTTGCAGATGGTCCTCACATATGATACCATTCTAGTGTTCAAAGGGGAGCATAGAAGATTGTACAGAGAAGCTCAGTTGACCTACATCATCAGTGATGAAGTAGACCCCACCAATCATCCTATCTTTTCCCTTGATACTGATTTGGGATCCAGCTTATTGTAGCTCACCGATGCCCCTGAATCTCCTCTTGAGATCATAAATTCCATTGAGTTCCATGCAAATTCTCCTCCAATTACCTCCGTGTGGAAAATGTTTTTCAATGGAGCCTCTTCTAGAGAAGGTGTTGGTGTTGGATTAGTCTTTGTTTCCCCTGCTCAGGAAATCATATCTATGTCATACAAATTAGAATTTGAAATTACCAATAATGTGGTAGAGTATGAAGCTCTTGGTTTGGGCTTAAGGGATGCAAAGGACATGGGAATTAAGGAGATATAAACATTTAGGGATGATGAGTTGATTGTCCAGTAGATCAGAAATTCTTATTATACCAAACACCCTCGGCTCAGGAGTTACAAAAATGAAGTGTGGGATTTGGTTGATATATTTTTCTTGGCTTTCAACATTTCATTTGTTTCTAGAGAAGAAAATTCCATGGTCGATTCTCTGGCTGTCTCAACGAGCTATTTCAGAGTCCTTCTACCACCTAAACTCAGGTATGACGTGTAAGTGAAATACAGACCCTCCATACCTGACAATGTCAAGCATTGGAAAGTGTTTGAGGATGATCTTGAGATCAAAAGATTCCTGGAGACTGCTGGTGAGTTTTTACCATTACACATTGATCAAGATCACGATTCTGAAATAGAGCCTCATGCCAATGTTTTTTGGAAGAAAATTGTTGACCATCACATTGTTCAATTTCCTAGCAATCACATCCCAAAGGGACTAGTTCCTTTAGAGATATTATTTGATGGGAATGATGTGGAAGTAAAAGGTAAGGTTTCAAATGAGAATGTTGATGTGGCTGAGTGTAATATTGGCACGAAGAAGAATCCAAAGTTTGTCAAGCTGTCAAGCAATCTGTCAAGGGAGTAGAGGGATGAGTATGTTGAGTTTTTAAAATAATTCGCTGATGTGTTTTCATGGACCTATGAAGACCTCAGAATGTATGACATAAACATTATTGAGCATAAGATCTCATTGAAGGAGGAGGCCAAACCATTTAGGCAGAAATTAAGGCAAATAAATCCTATGTTGCTGCCTATTATGGAGAGGGAGGTAAAGAAGTTGTTGGATGCTCAGATCATTGTCCCTTTGAGATATTCTGAATGGGTGGCCAACCTGGTCCCGATGAGGAAAAACATTGGAGAAATCAGACTCTGTGTCGATTTCAGGAACCTGAACAAAAGCTCCAAGAAGGACAATTACCCTTTGCCAAAGATGGAACACATATTGCAGAGGGTGACAGGTGCATCCAGGATTTCCATGAATGATGGATTTTCCGGCTACAAACAAATCTCTGTCCTTCCTGAAGACAGAGAAAAGATAGCCTTCACCACTCCTTGGGGCACATTCATGTATGCCAAAATGCCATTTGAATTGATGAACATAGGAGCAACCTTTCAGCGAGCCATGGACATCTCCTTCATTGGAGAAAGAAATAAATTTGTGGTCATTTATCTGGATGACATAACAATATTCTCCAAATCTGATAAAGAACATTGTCAACATCTGAGGAAAGTCTTCTCGAAATGCAGAAGGTTTGGTCTCTCCCTAAATCCCATAAATTCTTTATTTTCCATGGAGGAAGGAAAATTATTGGGACACATTGTATCAGCTGAGGGGGTCAGGATTGATTCAAGCCAGGTGGAAGCTATTCATGTCTTATCACTTCCTAGATCCAAGAAAGAAATTCAGTCCTTCTTGGGCAAAATCAATTTCTTAAGAAGTGTTGTTTCAAATTCATTGAATCAGTGAAGCATATCACAACCATGCTTAGGAAGGGGAACGAAGTAAAATGGATTGTTGAGTCCAGAGAATACTTCAACCAAATCAAGAAGGCGTTGACTGAGGCACCTGTGCTAATTAGTCCCAATTATTTCAAGGATTTTCTGATTTTTTCCTTTTCTTCTTTTGATACAGTGGCAGTTGTTTTATTGCAGGAGAATGCTGAAGGGATGGAGAAGCCTATCTCCTTTTTCAGCAAAGCATTGAGGGATGGAAAGATCGGATATGACATCATGGAGAAGCAGGCCTATGCCTTGGTAAAAGCTCTCAAATCTTTCAGAGTCTATGTTCTGCATTCGAAAATCATTGCGTATGTTCCTTCAGCTTCTGTGAAGGACATTCTCATTTAGCCTGACATAGACGGGAGAAGGAGCAAGTGGATTGTCAAAATCCTCGAATTTGATCTGGAAATAAAACCCACCAAGCTAGTTAAAGGAAAAGGTTTAGCCAAGTTGTTGGTTGAATCTAATTGTAAATATTTGGGGGTTAACCTCATCGACACTTGCTCAGAAAATCAACAGGCTGAGTTGTCTGACAAATTTTCTCAGGACAACCCTTCGTTAGCACAATGTGCCTGGGATATAGACATTATATATTTCCTGGAAGAGTTAAGGCCTCTAGATGGTATGGGAAGGAGAAAGGAAAGATATTTAAAGCTCAAATCAATCAGATATTGCCTTATTGATCGGGTCTTGTATTGAAAAGACCCTCTAGGAGTGCTTCTAAGATGTCTAGACCCACAGGAGGTCCAAAGGATTATGTTTGATTTTCATAGCAGCCTATGTGGGGGACATCATTTATGGAAAAACATGGCCTACAAAATTCTTAGGGTTGGGTACTACTGGCCTACTCTATTCACTGATGTTTGTGCAAAAATTAGGGCTTGCATCAAATGCCATAAATTCTCCAGGAAATAGCAGCTCAAGTCTCTTCCACTTAAGCCTGTAGTAGCTTCAGATCCCTTTAAACAATGGGGCCTAGATTTTATTGGGGAGATTTACCTTCCATCAAGTGGTCAACATAGGTGGATCTTAACCACCACATATTATTTTACCAAGAGGATAGAGGTTATCCCCACAAGGAACGCTTCTCATAAGGTGATCATTGGTTTTCTGGAGGATATTATAGTAAGGTTTGGTTGCCTGACCAGAATCGTCACTAACAATGCTACATCCTTTAAGGCTCAACCATTGATCAAGTTTTGTGAGCAGTTTGGGATTGCGTTGATCCACTCTACCCCCTACTACCCCCAAGGAAATGGATTAGCAGAATCCTCTAACAAAAGCCTGATAAAGATCATCAAAATATTGCTAGAGGATAACAAGAAAGCATGGGATTCAAAGATCAAATTTTCTCTGTGGGTTGATAGAGTGGCAACAAAGCGATCCTCTGGAATTTCTCTTTTCCACCTTATACATGGGATCGAAGCAGTTTTTCCTCTCAACTCGCCTTTTCAGTGGAGAAGTTCTTCCAAGACTATCAAAAAGAGCCTGATAACATGATAAGGAGGATACATCAGTTGGTAGAGGTGCAATAGACTAGAGAGTAGATGACGAACAAAGCACACGACCGTCAGTGAATGATCAAGGAGGATTTTGACAAGAAATTAAGAAAAGAGGATTTCCAGCTGGGATATCTAGTGCTCAAATGGGATGCGCCCAGACAGTACAAGGGAAAGAATGGTAAATTCGAAGCCCTTTGGATCGACCCCTTCAAGATTTATGAGGTATTGAAAAATAATACTTACAGGTTGCAGAAGTTGGAGGGAGATGAAGTTTTTGGTGGCCCTGTAAATGGGCACTTCCTCAATTTTTTTTTTGTTTAAAGACGCAATCGACATCTCACCATTGTAAATACCATCTCTATTTTATGTTTATTTTTTTCTTAATAGGAGACTCCATAACCCAAAGAAAAACCATTGAAGCTACGCGTTCTTGGCAGCTCGCAGGGAGCATACCATCCACTGTGGAGCCAAATGTTAGCACATAAACCTGTCAAAGTCTTGTGCTTTGGTTTCTACCTAGGTCTGTAATTTTTTCCTATTCTTCCTCCTTCTGCGGACCTGATCGCAAGTTTTCCTCTCGGCTTCTAGTTTTTTTTGTTTGTCTTCACCCGTTTGATATACCTATTTTTCCTTAGCATCTTTCCTGAGAAATATTGACCCTTAGCCTTTATGTTTTCCCTAAGTTCGATCACTTCTCTCTTTGCCTTGTCGTTGATCCTTTTATTTTCATGAGCCCCCAGCCAGTCATCCGAGTAATTGTTCATAGATCGCAATCGTGAGCACATGGTGCAACACTTAGAGCAAACTGATATGGACTCAAATCAAGCGAGTGAGCAAGATCAATTTTCAGCGGTAGAGATCCATCAGATAAATCAGATCGACGACCATTGGGTGATCGGGACCATACAATTGCACGAAGAATAACACCAGACAGAGTTGTGAAATCGCGATGTCATCGTGACCATCGATCCTGGGAAGAACACGTGGCATAGGATCAAAATTTCCCTGACTCGCACAATGGAGAATTCAAAGGTCAAAGTCATGAGGACTCGTGAAATGCGAGGTCAAAAAATGATCAGGGTCGTCCATTCTATAAGAACATGTGGTGTAGGATCCTAACCATGGAGAAAGTCTTTCGGGAAAGCTGAGGTGAGAAGTTTTGATGGCCCGAGGTCCTGAAACGCCAATACAATATGGGCCATCCATTTCAGAGGGACGCATGTCATCTGATCCGAGGGATCACAATTTTGCGACTCAAAGTTTTGAGCACGGAGCACACCATGAGTTCGCGAAACAAAAAATCACGACGCACCTGCGATTTAGGCCCATGATCACGAACCAGGGTCGAATGGGAACAGAGCCATAAATAAAAGGAAGGCACCTGTCGAGAAACGAGCGACTGAAGATGTTTGAGGAAATGATCTTGGTTGTTGGATTTGAGGAAAATCCAAACGTTGATTCAAATGGGCCATTTTGCGGGAGCGAGCATCGGGATTTTTGAAATCAAGAGGAGTGAAAACTCCTAAAATGTGAAATATCAAGATTTTAGATGGATAAGCATGAGGTCACGGCCAGCGCTCGCATGAGGCAAAGGAAAAGGAGTTGTGAAAAGAATCAAAGCGCCTGAGTTGGCCACAAAGAAAGATCCACACGACCTCGAGGCGCCAGAATTGACTCGGAAGAGTCATGAGCTCGCCTGGAATGTTCATGGGTGTCAGGATTTGTCCTAATCCCAATGGAAGTAGTTAATGAAGTTGGGGAAGGTGGTTGAAACCTCTTTTCACCACATAAATGTAAAGCATGGAAAATTTGTCTATGGAGGGAAGACTGTCAGTCGAAAGTTCCCAATCATGGATTTTCTTGTGAAGCCCATATCGATCTGATCTTGCGTCTGACAGAAGAATTTGAGTGCATCCTGACAGAAGAAGATGCAGATGGAAAGCCTTGAATGCAATGACTACAGTGTGCTGTTGAAGGGAGAAATTTGTTTTGAGTATAAATACCCAGTTTTGATATTTTGTTAGGGTCTATGGTTGAGCTAAGCTCCTGATTTGTAAAGTTTTAATGAACACCAGGGATGATTTTAAGGATGGAAAATTATTTTAAAATGTAGAAACTTCGGTGAATCTTACTAATCTTTCATATGCCAACCATAATTGATTGGCGATATTTTTGTAAAAATATTCAAATTTCTAAGGATTTTATATATTTTTTCTAAAATTTTGGTGATTTTTAAGGTAAAATAATTTTATCCTATAGAATTTGGGCGAATCATTTTTAAAATAGTGAATCTTTTTTTTGGAAAAACCATGGAAAATTAGCCCATGAGGGAAATTTAGCCCCTAAAACCATCCTTGATGAACACTCTGGTTCTCTGGTTATGTATATGCATTTGAGGCTTCTTGTTTAATGTAAGTCAATTTCATTTCATCTCTCTATAACAGTTGTGTTATAACGCTCGAGCATGGATGATCCAGTCGAGGGTGGTTATGTTTTTGTGATGTAGGTTTGATCACAGTGACATTGCAACCAGTTTTAATCAGTTCCTTGTGTTCTCTTTTCCCTCTGATACTGAGAGCTCGGGCATGGATGATCCAGTCGGATTGTTGTGACTGTATTGCAATGAATGTTTGATTGCAGTACTGTTATAGTGTTTTCAACTTCTTGAAGTCGTGAATTCAAGAGGATCTTGTATTTGAATCTTTTTCTCCTTAGGCTACTGGAAGGCCAGATGTCCATAACAGACCTCTTCACTCTCCTCAAGTTCTCCCCCCTACTCACCACTATACCAAACTTACTGACTGAAGTTAGAACAAGACCTCACCTGCTTGTTCTTTCCAACCCAATTTTCTGAGTTAGAACGATACCATCCCGAGTTTGCGTCCATTAGGCCGCATTTAAATTTATCCTTTGTGACATACAAACTGATGGGTATCAGGATTACCTATGCCGCAATCCAGAGGTGACTTCTGGTGCTAACATCTGGATCCAACGACTGTTGATCCTTCGTGATCAGATCCAACTACTGAGATATGTTCTCCTCTTCTTTGTGCTCCATGTGCAACTCTGTGTTATTCCTCTTGAGCTTTGATTCCTTCTGCAAACTCATGCTATTCCTCCAGAGCTTTGATTCCTTGTTTTCCATCATTGTCTCTTTCCTCATTGCTGCTTTTCTTGCTTGTAAACATACCATCATCGCTATTGTTCTTGCCATCAATGACAAGCACATTCTGCCTGTAAACATGCCAACACCAGTTTGGAAATTGACAACAATACACAATAGAAAATATTAGATAGGAATCCATAAAGAATTTTTTGTCATTTTTATAGTGTGATAACTAGGATGAAATTTCAATAGAAATCAGTTTTCCCCAGTCAAATATGGTATGTTCTTTCACTGCAAAATATAGAATATATAAAATCATGCGAGAAATAGTAGCAATTCTTTCTTGACCTGTCAACCTGATAAACAACCATGTAATTTATCAATATGGGTTTTTGAAATACTCAACCTGGATCTTAGTTATTTCTTATGGAATAGACGCATGATTCTCCAAATATTCAAGGAGGTGAATCCCATTGTTATGTTTCTTCAAAAAATCTTTGCATTCTTCTCCTTTGAAGGTAAGCATCGGCTCTGGGAGCTTAAACATCTTGTAAAAAAATTGCAGTGAGAGGGAAATCATAAAATGATCTTGGAGTTGTATAATTCTATGGCTTGGCACATACTTATTGACAGACCATGCAACAATTTATTTACAGTCAAAAACCTCAGGAATACACGCAGTAGGAGTGATTCCATATGCCCAAATTACGTCTTTCTATGCACGAGGAGAGGAGTAATATGAATATGCTCTTGACCAATGAAAGTTCTGGTCCTCACGACCAAAGATATTTAAAGTATCACCACAAAATTGTTGTCTAGATGATGTTTCCATAGGTTGACGAGAGTATTTATTCAGCTGGATAATGACTTCAAATAAATCTTTTCAGAGAGATGACGATAATATAGTCCCTTGGAAAATGGAGAATTAATGAAATTTAATGAGAATTACTTGAGCTTTTCACTATTAATGACGATATTTTTGGAGCCTGCACAATATTTGTTGGCATTAAAAACACTTAATGCATATTGGGAAAATCAATGCTATTCTGAGTGGGCTTGTAGAAGAAGAATTTGTAAAAGTTATGAACTTAGAATCTACCAAAGAAATGTGGGACAAACTCATTAGCAGTTATGAAGGTAATGAGAAGGTAAAGGATGCCAAGCTTCAAACCTACAAATTACATTTTGAACAGCTAAAGATGAAAGAGGATGAAACTGTTAGGAAGTACTTTCTGAGATTTGAAGAACTAGTAAATGCCATGAAGAGTCTTGGTTATGAGTTTGAAGATGTAGTTTTAGTCTAGAAGATTTTAAGATCTTTTCCATATAGGTTCAACCCAAAGGTCTCTTCTATAGAAGAACTTAATGATCTAAAAACTCTGCCTTTTGATCAACTTCTAGGAACATTGACTGCATATGAAATGACGATAGGTAAAGATAAATCCACCTCTAGAGAAGGATCATTTAAAGAAGATAAGAATGAGGATTCTGAGCCTAATGAAATTCAAGCAAAATTTGTGAGAAGACTAAAAAGAGGATTAGGCAAGTACCAAGGCAAATTGCCCTTCAAATTTTTTAACTGTGGAAATATAGGTCACTTTGCATCTAAGTGTCCACAGAAGAAGCAGGGTCAGAATTCTGAAGGTGAAAAGAAGTTCAAACCCAAGATTTTTGGTAAAAAGAAAAGTTTATGTGTAAACAATGATGACTCTTCAGAAGACACATATAGTGACTCTTCCTATGAAGATAAGGTTAATGAATTTATGCTTATGGGAAAAGAGGATTATGATAATAAAAGAACATGAAGTAATGTTAACAATGAAAAAGTTGTGGTTGACTTGGAAGGAGAAATGATCAGTGCTCTAGAAGAAATTGCTAGACTCAGATCTAAGAAGAAAAAGCAAAAACAATTGTTGATACAATTTGAGAAAGACAATAAAGAACCTAATGAAGACTTTTCTCTGCTAAAAGTGGAATTAGAAGAGGCATAGAAAATAGAGGACATTTTGAAACAACAGTTATCAGAAAAGAAGGTAAGATGTGAAGTCTTGGAAGAAGAGGTAGTAAAAACCATAAAAGAGATGGAGAAGTTTAAAACATTGTATCTCAAAACCTTCCAAGCATTAAAGGCACATCAAAACTAAATGACATTCTGAGCAAACAGAGATCTCCGTTGTTGAAGAATGGTTTAGGTTATGTAAATGGTTCAAGCAACAAACAACCAGAAACCAAAGAACCAATAAAGATGATCAAGTTACAATTCAACAGACAATCAAACCATGAGAGTACTCTGTCACCTAAAACAAGATGATCCCTGATAAAAAAAAAAGAGATCAGAAGATGGAGCAACGAATGCCAAGAAGAAGGCCATCCTTCAGGTACCAAAATTTCTTTCATGGCTACTGTTTTTACTGTTCTAATTTTGGTCATAAGATTGTAAATTGTCAAATTAAGTTTAGAGACATGCAACTCAGGAGGTCAAGAATTAAACAATCTTTACAACATAGAACTAAGTAGCCAATGAATAGACAATGTAGCACCAATCACTTTGACCTACTGAACAATGAGCTCAAATGTTATAACTGTCATAACTTTGGCCACAAAGCTGCAAACTGCCATTTGAAGAAGTACAAGGCAGATCCAAGGATAAATTCTTTGGCTAGAAATGCCAACACATGGAAAAAGAAAGATAGTGAAAAATGTGGTCTAGTACTTTCAGCTTAAAAACAAACAGACCCCTAGTATATAGATAGTGGATGTTCCAAGCACATGACTGGAGACAAGGATAAGTTTATGTCTATAAGTAAAAACAAAACAGGAAATGTAAGCTTTGGAAATGATGAACCAGGTAAAATCAAGGGTAAATGGATGGCGAGTTTGAGTAATGGTAAAGGAAAAGCCTAGGCTATTCTGCTTGGAGATGGGCTAAACCATAATTTTCCCAGTGTAATTCAAATGTGTGATAGAGGATGTGAAGTGGTGTTCACTTCCAAGGATTGTAAGATAAAGTCTGTAAACTCAGGACAAGTGGTGGCTAAAGTCATAAGGACAAAAAATAATATATATGTGCTGAAAGAAGATAAAAAGGAGTGTCATCTAAGAAAACATGATGAAAGTTGGTTATGGCATAGGAGACTTGAACATCTAAACTTTGACCACTTAATCAAACTCAAAAATCTTGAGGCAGTAAAATATCTTCCAAGAATATCAAACCCACAAAACTTTGTGTGTAAACCCTACCAAGTAGGAAAGCTAACCAGGACAGTTTAAATCCAAGAACTCTACTTCAACAGAGAAACCACTCCAATTAATTCATATGGATTTATGTGGACCATCAAGACAAGAAGGCACAGGGAAGGAAAACCACTTTATGCTGATCATTGATGATTACTCCAGACTTACTTGGGTTGCTTTTCTCAAAGAAAAAATTGAAGCATTTGAGAAATTTAAAATATTTAAGGCTTTAACTGAGAATCAAACAGGCAAGAGGTTAAATGCAGTAATATCAGACAAAGGAGGAGAATTTATTTCAAGTGATTTCAAGGAATTATGTGATAAACATGGGATCAAGAGAGAATACACAATGCCAAGAACTCCATAACAAAATGGATTAGTAGAGAGGCAAAACAGAACAGTTCAACAAATGGTCAGGTCAATGATGAATGAGAAGAACATTGGTCAAACTTACTGGGTAGAAGAAATACACACAATAGTCCATATTCTTAACAAGGCCCACCTCACACCACATAGTGACAAGACACCTTATGAACTATGGTATGGAAGACCTGCTTCAATCAAACACTTCAAAGTCTTTGGGAGTAAGTGCTACATAAAGAATAATAATGAAAACCTTGGCAAATATGATGAAAGGGTTGATGAAGGCATCTTCTTGGGATATGCTACCAATAGTAAAGGATATAGATGCTTTAATAAAAGATTACATAAATTAGTTGATTGCATTGATTTAAAGGTTGATGAAGGAGTCCCAGAAAGAGAGGTGAGAAATATTGAGTCTACTACAAATGAAACAGCTGAAATTAAAGATGAACGGGTCCAAGAATCAGATGGAGAAGAGACACCCAGACAAGAAGAGTTAGGACAACAATCAACATCAAATCCTTCCTCCAGAATTACTCAAAAGAATCATCCTGAAATTCAGATAATTGGTGAGAAAGACAAAGCTGTACAAACCAGGAGAAGAATAATCAAAGACACCAAGCAATCACATATGGCCTTCATATCCATAGTGTAACCCAAGAACTTCAATGAAGCGAATGAAGATGTAAATTGGTTAAAATCAATGAATGAGGAACTGGACTAGATTGAAAAGAATGACACTTGGGAACTCGTTCCTAGGCCAACAAATAAAAATGTAATAGGATCCAAATGGGTCTACAAAAATAAGATGAATGAGCAAAGAAATATTGTAAGAAATAAGGCTAGATTGGTCTACAAAGGATATGCTCAAATAGAAGGACTGGACTTTGATGAAAAATTTGCGTCTGTAGCAAGATTAGAATCTATTAGAATGTTTCTTGCCTATGCTTGTCATAAACAGTTTAAAGTCTACCAAATGGATGTCAAGTCAGTTTTTCTAAATGGAGATATAAAAGAAGAAGTCTATATGGAACAACGAGAGGGTTTCCAACTATCAGATAACCCTGACTTTGTCTGCAAGCTGAAGAAAGACTTATATGGGTTGAAACAAGCTCCTCGTGCCTGGTATCACAGACTGGATACGTATCTACAAGACAAAGGGATGAAGAGAGGAACAGTTGACAACAATCTATATATCAAAACAAAGGGTAATGATATGTTCATTGTGTTGGTCTATGTAGATGACATCATCTTCAGTAGTAATAATGATTCATTGGTAAAATGGTTTTCTTCTGCCATGCAGTCTGAATTTGAAATGTCTATGATAGGGGAACTATCACTTTTTCTTGGCCTATAAATTACTCATAGGTTTGAAGGAATATTTATTTCTCAAGAAAAATATCTAAGGGGAATGTTGAAAAGGCTTCAAATGGAAGATTCTAAACCTATGAGTACACCTATGGTCACTAGATGTAAGTTAAGCAAGGATGATGATTCACCTAATGTTGATCAGAGTTCATATAGGTGTATGATGGGCAACCTATTGTACATCATAACATCCTGTCCAGACATAATGCATGTTGTTGGAATGGTAGGAAGGTATCATGTCACACATAAATAGAGTCATTTGCTAGTTGTCAAAATAATATTCAGATACTTGAAAGGAACAATGGACTATGGCCTATGGTATCCTAGGAATCATAATTTTCAACTATCAGTCTATTTAGATGTTGATTGGGATAACTGTGTGGATGAAAGGAAAAACATGAGTGGAGGTGCATTCTTCTTAGGAGATTCCCTTGTATCATGGTTGAGCAAGAAGCAAGGTTCCATTTCCTTATCAACTACAGAAGCTGAATACATTACAGTTGCCACATATTGTACCCAAGTATTGTGGATGATTCAGACACTTGCAGACTTGAAGGTAAAATATACTGCATCGATCCCAATTCATTGTGATAATACCAGTGCAATCAGTCTGTCAAAGAACCCTGTGTTTCACTCCAAGGCCAAGCATATATCCATCAAGTATCACTTCTTGAGGAAACATGTGACCAACATTGTTTTTTCTTTGCATTATATTCCATCCAAAGATCAGATAGCTGATATCTTCACTAAACCACTTGCAAAAGCTTAGTTTGAGTATCTACGCCAGAAGTTGGGCGTGACCGTATTATCAACCTAAGAGGGTCCATCCTGTTAGGGGGAGTATGTATTGGTTGAATATCTGATACCTCCGACAAGTACTCCAACAACTCAGGGGGAGCATGTTTTCTTTGACATTGATTTCAAAGGGGGAAAAAATGAGTGGCCCGAATGCTATAGTTTGAAGTCCAAATAGAATAGCGCAACCTTTTAGGGTTTCCATCAATGCCAAAGGGGGAGATTGTTGGCATGTTTACAGGTAGAATGTGCTTGTCATTGATGGAAAGAACAACAATGACGATGGTATGTTTACAGGAAAGAAAAACAACAATGAGGAAAAAAACAATGATGTCAAACAAGGAATGAAATCTTAGAAGGAATGAAAGCTCAGGAGGAATAGCGTGAGTTTGTAGAAGGAATCAAAGATCAGGAGGAATAGCACAGAGTTGCACGCAGAGCGCACAGAAGAGGAGAACAGATCTCAGTGATTGGATCTAAGTGCGAAGGATCAACAGTCGTTGGATCTAGAGATAAATGCATGAAGGTTAAGTCTTTGATAATCTAGCAAAGTTGCATCGTAGAAAGATCAAGCCGTCGATCTAAGATATTGATCGAACGAAAAACATTCACTTCAGATATAAATATGCGAGGAGGTTACGCTCCTGAAAGTTTGAGATTTGAAATCCCCGAAATGAGAAGTTTCGTCAGCCGTCGGATCAATTTCGAGTGGAAGGATAGGATAAGCTAGAAAAGTTGCATCGCAGAAAGATTGAGCTATCGATCCAAGATCCTGATCGAACGAACAACATTCACTTTGGATATAGAGATGCGAGGAGGTTACGCTCCTGAAAGTTTGAGATTTGAAAAACCCAAAGCCTGGAAATCCGAAATGAATAAGGATCGTCGGATTTTGAGATTAGACAATGACCGTTAGATCAAGGATATCTACGTCAGTAGATTATGTCAGCAAATCTTGTCCTCTAGGACATGTGGCAGATCACGTCAACAAGGACACATGACATACCACATTAGCAAGGACATGTGGTGAAATCAGACAATGAAAAGTGTCAAGTTGATTTGGCATTTCAGGTACGTGGAAATCAAAAATCTGAGTGACACATGGCAGTTGCCCGGTTCATGACATGTCATCGAGTGACGCAAGAATTACGTCACTTTGAGAGTTTTTCTTCAGGATTTTTACCACCAGTACTCCCCCAAAGACCCGATGTCCCGAATGCCGAAGACCCGATGTGGATATGAGTCATTCTATATGAAGATCACTTCGGGTGTATTATCGATCATTGATCTTGTAGTAGGATACGTGTCAACGGATTGTGAACTACAGGAGAAACTTCTTCAGGAAAACGTGAAGGAGAAAGGTTTGAGATTGCAGAAGGCAGAAGTCCCGGAGTGGAGGATAGTCGTTGGATTAAAGAGGACACGCGTCAGTAGATTGTCAACTCCAGGAAAAAGAAAAGGAAGGATGAAAGAAAGTTGAGAGCTGAGATTGCCGAACCCCGAATACCCGAAGGGATTGTGACCGTTGATCCAAAAGGGACATGTGTCGTTGGATCATGGACTCTGGGTGAAATTCTTCGGGAGCAATAAGAGTTTGAGAATCGAAACTCTTGAAGCCTGAAAGACGAAATCGATCTCGTTCATTGGTATGGAGGGACACGCGTCATCTGATTGTTGAGACCAATGATTGTGCATGGAAAAAGGAAAGAAGGAAGAGCTATCGATTGAAGAGGACAGATGTCAACAGATCTTCCATTCCGGAAGATATCCAGTCAGCAACAACATGGTTTGAGATTTGAAATTCCTGGAGCCCGGATCACGAAGGAAACCTTAGCCGTTGATGGAGGAAGGACAGATTTGGTCCACAGTTTTGAGAGGACAAATATGAACCATCCTTTCAGGAGGACCGTCAAGATCCTAAGATCGATGGTCGTGCTCCATTATGGGGCTAGAACATGCTCGAGCCTTAATTTTTCGTAAGCGGGTTGTAATCAAAACCACGATTTTGGAGAAAGGACGCATGGAGGCTTGTAGTGAATTGTGGGGTTAAAAGAGGGTTTCCCTCAAACTTCTTATGGACGTGCCCGTAATCGTGTGGTCACATGAAGCTCATAGCCCAGGTTCATATCGTGAAATGGAGCCAGTGCTCACTAGACAGAAATCAGGAAGTGCCTTTTGAATAAGCGCTTGGTCACTGCCGGTGGTCACGTGAAGGAAGAGGCTTAGAAGCCAAAGAAGCCATAGTTGATTGGCTGTAACTGACAGAGAAGACGAAGAGTCTCGACTACCAGAGAAGCTAAGGAATCTCAACATAACGCCCACTGATGATGAATGCATTGAGCTAACTACCAGGGATGACGAAGAGTTGCCATGATGATCAGGTAGAGGACTCGACGTGAGAAAATGACGAAGAACAAAGAAGTGAAGGCATTCTGCTAGTTAGCCATGCATTCGTGAGGAAGAGGCATAGTGAACAACCTATAGGGAAAAACAGTGACGTAGTGAAGAGGATGCAGAGGCATAGCGCATAGTACGCAAATGGTGCAAGGAGAATATAAAAACGCAGAACATAGAAGAGATGTGGGTTGTTGTTGAGAGTGATTCATGCGAGTAGAGAGACATTGATGTAGGTAGAGTAGAGCAGTGTAGCAGAACAATGATGAGACTGGTAAGCCATAGATAAATGATGTATCACTGTGATAAATTCATGAAAAGTAAAGATTTATATTTTAAGGTGCTAGGGAGGTGCTAGGGAGGACTGGTGTCCTCAGAGTTTCAAGTGGGTTCTTGAACACAGGGAGTTGTAGCTTCAATATGGTTGCATTCAGAAAAACCAGGGTGGCAAGGTGGTGCAAGGGAGAACTATTGTTCTCTGTTATAAAGGTTGGTGCCTGTGTGACTTGAAGTTGGTGCTTCCATCCAGTTGGTGCTGGAACACTCATGGAGTTGGTGCTTCCTTTCAGTGGGTGCTAGAGAAACTAGAGAGTTGGTGCTCTCAAAAAGTTTCTTCTTGTAAAACAGAGGTTGTAGCCTCAAGAGGATTTGGAGCTCATAAAAATTATAATGTAAAGAAAATAAAGATTACTTATCATATCAACAAGAAGAGGTTTTTCCCTTTATGGGTTTCCTTAAGAAATATCTGTCTCTGTATATTTCATGTGTTGTTTAATATTCTATTGCTTACTTCCCTGCATCATTGTGATCGTCATTGAGTGTTCTGTAAAGAGTTTAAAATGGGCATAATTGTTTAAGAATAGTAACCACTGATTCACCCCCCCTCTCAGTTGTCCAACAATTGGACCATAAGTAAGAGGGTGAATCGTGAAATAGATCCAGTTACCTTATGGTATCAGGTATCAGGCACTATGGAAACATAAAACCCCTCTATATTTTTATGAAGTTTATAATGATTTTGTCTCGATCTTCTAAAGGTTGTTGTTGGGAGAATACTTCAAGAATATCTAACCAGGATAACAAATTCTTAGAGAAAAAAGAAACGATAGAAAAATTAGATAATCACAATGTCATAAGGATATTATGTTCCAAAGAAAATCCTTCTTTTCTCCCGTATCATGTTTCTGACAAATTATTCATTACAGAGGTGGCAAGACAATACAACTTCTGGCTGCATTTTTTCCATGAAAAAAGGAAATTTTTTTTTTATCCCCTTGCCATGGAAGATTGAAGATTTCATGTTCAGAAACATAAATAAAATTGACGAGTTTGCAAATCATTTCAACAATGTGAATTTAAAGTATGTTGGAAATATAAAGGGCTTTGATCCTAACAAAATATTTGTAGAACATATGCTTTCAGTGGGATCCAATAACTTGTTCATCCAAACTATCTTGAATGAAGAAGAAGAAGGTAACAACCAAAGTGCTCATGTACACGATATTGTTAGCCTATAAACAATACTCAGTACTAATGATTTTTATAAGCAAAAGGGAAAATGTCTCAGTGAAAGGAGCATTCAATCTCTAGTTGTTACTCCCAAGAATACCACATCCTAGATCAATGCTCCAATAGCTCACCCAGTTAGAAAGGTTGTCAACAATAGTTCAAGTGGAGGGGGAGAGAAGAATCCTCCCCTTGGGAAAATCGAGAGTTCACATAAGCTTCATGTGAGAAAGAAAATGAATAATTTAGTGCAAGAGGAAGAGGATAATCTTATAGAATATGACATCCAAAACTTTTCTCTGGAGGAGATGGAGCTAGAGGTAGATATTGAGAAAATATTTTCAGCAATGGAACAACCAGAATATATGGCTCTAAAAAATTATTTATTGGAATTCGTTGCAAATGAGACCTTTAGTGAAGAGGAATCCTTTAATTTTCAAAGTGTTTTTTTTGATAAGGAGTCTAAAAAGTTGATTGTAGAACGAGGTGACCAGAAGAGTAAAAAGAGAAAATATTGCTCAGAGGTTGACCTAAAGGACACACGACTATCTGAAATTTCTAAAATCCATAGGGCAACCGAGGATTCTCTTGACGATTCTATTGATGGTCCGGAAGCTGAAAATTCTAATTTAAAAGAAAGGATCAGAGAATTGGAAAATGCCTTAATGCCTCTTCCAATCCTGGAAAGTCATTTTTCAATGGCTAAACCAACTACACCCACCATTAAGTTAAAAGGATCTTCTAGTTTACTCACAAAAGTCCGAAGTTCTGTAGAAAAAAAATTAAAAAGTGAATGTCATTGGTAATAGAAGCATGGAAGGTATAAAAAAATATTGTTTTTTTTGGCTCAAAAGACCACGTTTTTCATGAGTATCTGCAAGTTGATTTAAAAAATGAAGAAGGTTTCTACGTTGATGGTGTCTTTCCATTTGGAATAAAAGTCTCAATTATGACATAATTAAAAATAAAAGAAGAGGATTTGCATTCTCCAAGTTAGATTAAACAACTAAATGCATGTTGGAAGGAAAATATCAAGAATTTGAATAACATTGTCCAAGCATGCAATGAACCCATACTAAAAAGAGAAGAATTGTTCAAAAGACTCACGGAAATACATCTGGCAGGAAGCACTGATGAGATACAAAACCCTAAGTTACTTCTCAATTCAATGTTTATGACAAAGCAACAATTTGATGAACAAGTTGAGATATTAAAAGAGTTATCAACTAAGAAATTTTATGGTATAATTGAATATAATGAAGAAGAAATAGATAATTAGCTGGTTGATTATTCCGTGAAAAATCAAGATATTGAGGAGGCAATACATGGCATTTCTCATGACTTAAGAAGCTTGGAAGGCGAATTATTCAATATTAAAACCAGGCATGGAATAAATGTTGCACACATTGAAGATTGGTTTAAAAAGAAAATTGATAAATTAACCAAAAAAGGCCAAGAAACAATAGTTGAGACGGTTCCTATAACTATCAATGAAGACAATAAAAAGACAACAACAAACAAGTGAATGCGAGAGACCATCATAGTAAGTTTATGTTGATCACATATTGCTTTCTTTATCATTTTTTCATCTAGTTACTCCACTTCATTGACTAGAAAGGTTTAACCGAAATCTGATAATTTCTTCCTGTCTACTTTCCAGGTCTTGCTACTCTGTCATATCCCACCATCTTCTTTCCACAACTTACATCTTGTTTATATTTTTTTTATGGTCCACGTGAGCCCCAATCCAATTCCTAAGGACAAATACATTTAAATTTCAAGGCTTTGTAACAGACTTTATATTTTTTAGAAATCTCAAGAGAAATATTTCGGGATCAATTTTGACTGTATTTTATAACTCTCAGTTTTGAGCATAAAATATTTGAGATTGATCTATCATTATCTTTATTAGAACTCCACATGTGTTTACTCTATTAAAGTTCTCTTATGGGTACATATCATCCTTTTTTTTATGTGATCATAAATCTTTAGTTTAATTATGATGGATGTGAGGAAATTTTGCTTATCTTGTTCAAATATGTAATGTGTGAGGTTCATCGTCATCTCTCACGAATTATTTAAATAAAACAAAACTTTTTTAACTTTTATTGCAATCTTTACATTTCTTTGAATTACACAACGAACTTTTTCAAAGTCCTATATTATTTTGAAAATCTAAAATTCTAATAAAATCTTGAAATAAAGAGGAGTACCACCTCTATAAAAACGCATGGAGATTTGTATACACTACCTTTTCTCACTTTTAAATACTATTTTTGTTTTTGTTGAAAGTAAATTATAAATTATCCTACTTATACTTATACTTATACTTCGTAGTTATATTATTAACAAAATATTCTTAAAAAAAAAAAAACAATTCATTTAATTATATTAAAATTCCTCTAATTTGGGTAATACCTATGAAAAGGAATAGTATGATTGTCAATGTGGACACATGGATGGATTAGGACCATAGACTTTTGGGAGCGCTGTGCACTCAGGGAAATAAGAGAAGAGTGAATGGAAGATGTGTGGTATTTCAACGAGATCCAATCCTAGGGGTTGTTCCAAAAACTCTGGAGCTCTGGCTTTGTATGGCCAACCAATCAAGTCCGGCCAGCATAGGGAGCGAGTCTCTTGAGAGGAATATCAAAAATAAAAATCAGCATCCATCGACGGCTAAAAGAGGGACGTGGGGGCTCTTTTGTCCTTCAAAAAGACCATCACATTCGATCCAACTGAATCGTTGTCCAACTGAACGGCTGACAATTCAGAGAACGTATGTCAGTGTATTGGGATTTCGTGCAGAAAGCAAACAAAAAGAGTGGTTGCCATAATACTTTTTGGACTACAATTGGAAGGTACCCTTTCCCCAAAGAGAACTTTGAATCTTTCTAATAATCCACTTACAGGAAGAATTCCGACAGAATTTGGGCAACTTAAAGCGCTGCAAATACTTGACTTGTCGAAGACAATTGGGATTACTGGACAGATCCCAGAAACTCTCGGGAATTGCACTCGACTATGGACCATTGACTTTACTTCCAACAAATTGAGCGGAAGAATTCCGCTGGAACTCGGCTTGCTGCACGAATTAAAGTACCTGAATCTAAGCTTAAATCCAAGTGCACAAGCTTGCTGCACGAATTAAAGTACCTGGAGAATACCATTCCGGCATCTCTCGGAAACTGCAGCAAGCTTGTGCACTTGGATTTAAGCTTGAACATGCTCAATGGTTCCCTGCGGGTGAGTTTATTTCGACTTTCCCTTTACTTCTTATCTCTTCAGAGTAATAAATTGTCAGGGTCCTTGCCGGAAGCCATTTATAATCTGAGTCAGTTGATCTACCTAAATCTTGCTCTAAATGGCTTTGCTCTGAGCATATCTGAAGCCATTGGCAATTTGAGTTCTCTAACGTCCTTAAGTCTTGGTTCTTATAGCTTATTTTCATATTGGACCACATCACTTACCCAGGTACCACCAGATATTTCAAATGGTCTCACAGAGCGGATACTTGAATCCATTGCTAAATTGACATTCGTAGACCTTGAATT
>ML780998.1:487093-575807 GCA_009831015.1 Picea engelmannii | reverse complement strand
GTATAGGAGTGAGCGTCTTTGTGAAATATCATATATAATTCTTGATAATCCATTTTGATTGGTCCCAAAGTGTGAAGCCATTTCACACCCAATGCAATATCACAACCACCCATGGTAATAAAGAACATGTGTGTTTTCAAATGATAAACACCCATTTGTAGATTGACATTTTCATAGTGGCTCCCACACTTCAGAGTACCCCCACTAGAAATGAGAATATGGAAATTAGAAACAGGGAAAACAATGCAATGGAGCTCATCAGCAAACCTTCGATGAATAAAATTGTGGTTTCTACCACTATCAATCAATATCATGACTGGTCTATTTTTTGTGTATCCCTTTATCTTCAATGTTTGCATAGCCGAGATACCCAAAAGTGCATGAAGTGAAATGACCAGTTCCAGTGAGGTTGTAGGATTAACAAATGGATATTCAGAATGATCACTAGAAATATCCTCCTCCAGGTCTGGAGCTTCATCTGATGGGATGTTTTCATAGGAAGAAGAAGATGATGCATCAATTTTTAAGAATTTGTTTTCTCAAAATTTATGCCCTAGTACATACTTTTCATTACAATAGTAGAAAAGTCCCTGATTTCATCATTCCTCCATTTCGATTAGAGATACCTTTTGGACCTTCAAGGCTTGTGTTGGAGTCTGGGTGGCCCCTGGGTGAGGATGATTGGAAAATGGAGCCTTCAAGGATGGTGCGTGAAGGATGGTCATTGCTTCCCTGGATAATTGACATGCCTGCAACCAGGTAGTAGGATGATGCATACTCACATGAGCCTTGATAGTATCCTTTAAGCCACTGATGAAAAATTCAAGGTAAAATTCATCATATAATCCCTCAGTTTTGATATCCAACTATTCAAATGTTTTGTTGAAGTTTGATATTGATCCAATTTTGGATAGCTTTGTGAGATTTCCAAACAAATGAGATTCAGGATCAAAATGGGCACAAATTTCTTTGGTGAACATGCTCCAAGTGGGGAATCAAGGATAACACTTTTTATGCCACTGCCACCATTGAAATAGTTCTTGATCTAGGTATAGAACCCCAACATGGAGTTTGGTCTCATCATCCTAATTATAATGTAGAAAAAAGTATTGTTTCATTTAAGATACTCACCTAGCTGGGTTAGAACCATCCAATTTATGCATGTTAATTTTGGGAACCTTATTCCAAGAGGGTGTAAGCCCCTAAGGGGAGTGGGGTGACTGAGTATGGTCATGCTGAGAAGACTATGGGTCAGATGAAATGTACTCAACATTCTTACCCTTAAGGTTTTGTAGCGGCTCTTGTAGTTGCTGGGAGAGTGATTGTTGGTATACATTGATGGATTTAAGGTCTTCCTCTATGGATGTTTTCCTAAAATCCAAGTCAATGAGAATCTAGGAGCGAATAATAGGAATGGTGGAGGATTGGGTATCCGGTGAGGAGTCGGGAGGAAAATATGGGTCACAAAATTTGATAGGTATGAGAGTGATCGGTGCAAAAAGAGGAATCCAATGGGATATGTGTCAAATAAGGGTGTCATGTAAAGGGGTGGGACCATTGAAAAAAGGTTTTAAAGTGAAGGGTACCACTGTGATCATATTGAAGAAAGGAATGAAATGGGATAGGTTACAAATCAGGGTGATGACAAGCCCCAATTTTATTTTTAACTCCTATGGAGTTATACTCTGAGATGAATAATATTGTATTGTCGCAATGGAAAAATTCTTAATATGAAGAAATGTGTAGGAATTTCGCAATCGAAATGCAGTAGAAACAGTTGCACATCAATAGACTTGGTCAGTTGTTTTGGTTTTATTTTACCAAGGGTTAGGGGATTAAAGGGTTCTATAGAAAAAGGTTTTCCCTATGGTATAGTTCTCTGATATAAGTGAGAAATCCAACAGTAGTACTCGACCCAATATTGCAAGGAACCAACTAAGGAGGATAGACCTTATCCTTAGCCATATTACCCGACTACCTAGGTACAAGAGAGTATATTCCTGAGTGTTGTTCTCGGTGAAACTATAACAATCAAGTGGTCAATTGGTTTATCTATGGAGGGCTTCAAAATTCCTAGGTCGATCTATATATATGTGTTGTCTGATGTGCTACCACTCAAAGGGGCACCAACAGGGTTTATAAGGGTGGCCAGTAGATGTGCGCTTAAAAAAAACTTGTATTTTCTATGTGTATGAATCTACTAACACGGTTGTATGCTTGTAATGACAGATATATGTAGCTTAAAGATGTCAGAATACGTATCTACGATAAAAAAAAAAAATACCCTGCAAGTCGTTCCTTAGAAAGAGCTCTGATACCACTTACAATATTCCATATATACTATAATATGAAGAATAAAAATATTGAGAAAGCAATAGAGGAAAAACAATGATATATCGAAAACAATATCAGAATAATACCATAATAACACTAGAAAGAGAACCTTTATTAATTATAACAATGTTCAATTTCTTCTTCGAGGGGGGAATATCCAATAAAGTAGACCTCTATTACAATAATATCAAAGAAAAACTTCACCCATTCTTCCTACACTTATTTATACTAATTCTACCTTCTAAGGAAAGTTCTAGAGGAAGATATTTCTAGAAGCGGAAGCTTCTGTTAGGTATACTTACATTGACTTATTCTTATTTATTTATTAGGCGTTATTAAATAATGTTATCCTTTATTATGTAGAAAACATATATTTCTAAATAATGACCCATGGAGAGGGGTTAGGATTGGATCCTAACAACTATTTATTTCCAAATATAAAATCCTTGTGCTTGTACATATGATATCATCCTTCTTCTCCAGAAGTCATAGTTTTTTCCATCAAACTATACTCTAATATTAGTGCGCCCCGTGATCTTCCTTCTAGTGGTTAAACTATTTTCTTAAAGGACCTGCTCTGAAACCAATTTTTTTAATACTAAGAGAAGGGGGGGTGAATCAGTATGAGCACTTTTTACAACTTTCAACCACAATATATATCACCTTCAACTTTATCAGTAGTATTCAATAGTTTATCACTTATGCATTCATTATATCATTCAATCATAAACAATATCATTCATAAGTTCATAATAAACAACCAAGGACACATAGTACACCAAAATTTATGTGGAAACCCAAATGGGAGAATACCATGGAATGATTTCTTATATATATCAAGAACACATTCATAGGAAGCACCAACTTCCCAATTCTCTAGCACCAACTAGAAGGAGACTCTAACCCCCTATTTAGAGGCTCCAATCTGAAGGAAGCTAAAACTCCTTGAATTATTCATATACAAATAGAAGGAGAATCTAACCCCCTAGTTTACAAGCTCCAACCTAAAGAAATTTACATCTCCCTGTGTTCTCTAGCTCCAACCATAAGGGGACTACGACCCCTTTATTTACAGGCTCCAACCTAAAGGAATTTGTAACTCCATGTGTTCTGCAACACCAACCGAAATGAGGATGCAACCTCCTTTCCCTTCCCCATCCCATTGCCGTGAAATATAATTGTAGACTCAACCTATCACTACCACTATATTGTGGCAAACAACCCCCGTTTTATTTTCTTCTATGGTTGATTGAAAATTAGGGTCCCTTTTATTTTAATGTTGATTCTCCCTTTATCTTTGTTTGAATTTGCCTTATTTGATTGGTTTTCTTGTGAAATAGATTGTTTTCTTTTCATTAGACATTCAGACAACATCACAAATCGATTAATGATGAGGATAATCCTAATGTTAATTCCTTGTGTTTACTTTAATTTCGATTATTTTTAATATTTCAATTTTTATTATTTTAAGCATTAAATTTAAAATATGATTATGAGGAATATTTTTATATCATTTTATAAAACAATTGAGTGATTGTTAATTATTTTGGATTTAATTTCCTCAAATTTGCATAATATCCTCAATTTCAAAACCTAATGTCCAGTTAAGTTATACATTTATTCTTTATCTAGAAAGTGTGATATCAATCAAATTTGATTTTGTTAATTTTGGCTAATTAATATTTGGATATCTTGCACTTCATATTTGAATAGATTTTTGTTATGAATTTAATTTATTTTTTGTTATAGATGTCTATTATAGATCTGCAATTCAACTATAGTCTCCAAAAATGTTCATTCAATTAAAAGTATTCAAGGCGTAATGATTGGACAACATCTATTAGCAAATTTGTATCAGTTTTAGGAGAGGATCTTCTGGATTCCTTTATGAGAAAACAGTGAGGAATATATTCAAATAGTTGAAGACCAACTTCCAAAATGGGTCTATTTAATTAACCTCCAAATTATTTTCTCATCAGGTGAGTATGTTGGGAGAAATCATGATCGAAGTGAGTTGGATTTTCCGAGACTGGAAATGCGTCAATATTCATGAGGAAAATTTGTAGATTCAATCTCGACCAAACATTGAATAATTTGAGGAAATGGTTTGAAACCCACTTCCAAAAAATGAAATTTACTTAACCCACATAGAAGTTTATTGGAAAGGGAATATGTTTGAATAAATAATGATCTCAGTGAGTTGGATTAGATTTTGGGTCAATTTCAAAAGGCTAACTTCAAACTTATATCATGAGAAAACCAAAAGGAATCTTGAGAAACAGTTGAAAAGTCACTTCAAAAATAGGGTCAATGACCTTAACCTAAAAGGAATCACCCAGAAACGAAACCGTTTGGGAGAAATATTATCAGGAAGGAGGTGGACCATATTTTTGGTTATGCCAGCTCAAATGAAGAAATTTTACAGGTCAATTTTCAGGCAATTGGTGAGGTATCTCTTCAAAGGGTTGAAAACCCACTTCAAAAGCTCGCCCATTTACATTATCGTAAAAAGATTTGGGAAGTGGTTTATTTTTTTGGAAGATATGATCCATCTTTTGGGAAGGTTTTGTTGACAATTAGCATTTTGCAAATTCTGTAGTTGATTTTGTTTCAAATTCTTTAGCTGATTGTTGAGAAAGTTTTGGATGAATCAAGGGGGATTCGACCTATAGGAAAAATGAATTTATAAAACTCTATTTATTTATGTGTAATTGGGGTTCCATATCTGAAACCAGAGAGGAATGTATGGCAATGTTTGGACCTAATAATAATACGTTTTCATTTCATTACACTGTTGTATTTGATTTTGCAGACTTATTTCTTTGATGATAGTTTTGTTTCTGGTTTGAATTTCGATTCATTAGTGTATTGACAATTGATATGAGAAGTATTGTTGATATCATTTTTTTTATTTTGGTGAATTCTTTGTTTAAATCTATCTTTGCAGGGATGCATAGGATTTGAACCAAGATTGAATTTGATTTCATGGATATTAGTTTGTAGTGATTAATAACTATTTATTGATTATTTTAAAACTTGTATTGATTACCTTTATATTTGATTAAAATCAACCATTTCATTAGTTCAATATAAATCTCACAATGAATTCATTTTACATGATTGTATTTGGGTATATACATGAGTTTTTTATATCTATTTATCAGAATTATTTCATTGTGTATTTGAGTGAAAAACCTATAAATCATTGAACTATTTTGATGATTTATAGGTCCATCTTAAACCCAATTACAATTACATTGCTTCCCTCTTCTTATTAGATACTCTTTCTCTTGATTAGGAGTAAGGCTATCCTTCTCCTGATTAAGATAGGTTTTCCTTTTTGTTAACTTGCATAATAGATTAAAGATGCATTTTCATTTTAGTCCATAAAGTCTCCTTTCATGGGAGAAAAATCTAGTTTGGCATAGCTGATCCCTTGTGCCATTTTCAGGGTTGATTTCATTCAATCACGCTGCAAGAGAGTAATCCATTTCCTTCTGTATGTTGATAAAATCAAGTAACAATATACATTATAAAATAAAATCTTTTGTATATATCTTTGTATATATATAATAGTCTTGATTAGATTAACATTAGATTAGGCTAGTCTTAGGACAAGGCTAACTGGAGACCCATACAACCAGTCAGAATCACCGACCCAAACAGATAAGGGTGTAATTGGAGCCCTGACCGGGTGATCTCCTTATAATGTTGAACATGGTCATTTTTAGCCATCAACATTTTTTGCACTAGAAGGAGGGCCACCGATGAGTGCGCATGATAATTTGAGTCTTTTTAGATCTATTGTTTTGAATTCTTTCATTTATTTTTAATGGATTCCTCTAAACTTCCCATATGGATTTGTATATCTGGTCGTGCATCAAGCACTACAACTAAGGTAGTAAATTACTTATCAAAGGTAAAATTGAATGGTGAGTCTAATTCTTCTACTTTTCATCATGTTCATCAATTTATTTTGAATTGTAAAAATCATGATATTGATGATGGTGTTATGTGCAATATTTTTACTCTTAAAAATTGGTCCAAAGACTGGTGTCTTTCATTTCCAGTTGCCTATGTAGATAGTTGGGACCAATTCACAAGTATGTTCTTCCATGCTTTTCTAAACTACGATTATGACAAGGTTTGTGATCAACTTGAAACACTTCATAGAATTGAAGGTGAGTCTTTTAATGATTTTCTCATTCAATTTAAATTAATTTGTTTACAATTTAAAATTGAAAATTCACCCTCTAGATTTGAATTAACAGGATGATTTCAACACATTTTTTCTCTTGTATTTCTAATAATCATCATGAACAAGAAGATTCTATTGCTCGTAATCAATTTAATGTTGTTGATTAAAACATTGTTGACTCTATTCATGGAAATACTGTTGAAATAGATAATAAATAGACTTAGGAAAATATGAATATGATGGTTTCTAATACTAATAATGCTAAAGAATAAGTCCAACAATCAACAATTTTTTCTTCAAGTAGCATGCTTCTTACAACAGATTCCTCTAATTTTTCAAATTTTGCTCATGAATTGCAATTACATAATTCATAGTATTTTAATCATAATTTTCATAATTTAATAATAAAAATCCTAAAACCAATTCTAATAATATTAAATTTGACTTATGTATCATGAATATTAATGGAGTAACATAAATTGAAATTCGGGAATTAAATTGTAATTTTAATGACCATTTTGTAGAAAGGGAATCTTTTCACCTCATTTGTTCCAACAGTCATTATGATTCATACCCTCATCTATTTAATAAACTGAACTTGTTTGATAATAGTTTAATAGTTCCTTTATATATGTATATTTTTCTAGAAAACAAACGAACTATTGAAAATTTAACATACAATGAATTGACTTCTAGCACGGGTAAGAATAATGAATTATTAATGAAATATTCATCCAACATCTCTGAGGAATATTACAAAAATTATTTTGATCATTCTTATTATTCAAATTTAACGTTTACAAATAAAGAAGTTGAATTCATTAATAATGACAACTTGAGAATTGAGAATGTTGAGACACTTCACCCTCTGGTGATGGTTATGTTAGTCTCTCACATTCCTAATCTATCAGGTCAATCTATATTCGAAAATGTGAGAGATCTTAATTTATAAATTTTTCGAAAAAACTGACATCTTCAAATTTATAATGATTTCAATGATGAAGGGACCATTCCAGTTTACGATGCATACGGTGATCAAGCTCTTTTGAATTGTCATGATCATGATTGTTTTCCACAAGTACATTATATTACTTCTTTTAAATTTTATGAGACTTGTGAAAACAAACCTCTTGTGAATCAATCCCAGTTA
Source organism: Picea engelmannii (assembly GCA_009831015.1). Classification (NCBI taxonomy): domain Eukaryota; kingdom Viridiplantae; phylum Streptophyta; class Pinopsida; order Pinales; family Pinaceae; genus Picea; species Picea engelmannii. The sequence continues at coordinate 568,125 of ML780998.1, read as the reverse complement.
TCTTGTATCACTAATGTAAATAGTGATGCAGGCTTATTTCTTAATACTGACAACTCTTTGCTAGATCCAATTAATTCCAATTAATACTAACCTGTTTCTGATCCAATTAATTCCTTTACTTTGGTAGATAAAGAGAAGACTAATGGGTAAAAATCAATCAATATCACATCCATTCCTTTAAGTAAAATCCTTTTGTACCACCTTGCTCTCTTCACCTAATTTCTAAAAAAACGCATCCAAATACATTTATTAAAAGGGTGGCATATGAGATTAGAAAGAACATTTGTGTTGGAAATGTATGCAAACCCACTAGGGTACTGAACAGACTCATTAACAATGAGTAAATACATGCATGGTATCTAGACAACTTCGTCGGGGTAATGAACAGGCCTGTTGGCAATGAAACAATGTTAAGAAAAGAGATAATTTTATAACAGATGCATACTAATATCTAATAGCCTGCTAGATATTATGATTATCCAATGGTAGAGATGTAATTAAAAGTTAATAAATATTCCCTATATTTGGATTCACTATTTTGGAATTGGGCATTCAAGTACTTTCATCTTTAAAATATTATTTTTCTTTGATTTTGTCTTATGTGGGACCTTTCGGAATAGTTTTGAGTGAGAAATTTTTGAAATCTTTCTTTTCAATATTTAGTAAATTTGGTTCTATTATCTTAACCAAAGATAATTTCTTCTTCCTTGGGTATCGCCAATTGTTGTTGCAAACAAGCCCCTCTTTATTTTCTTCTATGGTTGATTGAAAACTAGGGTCCCCTTTTATTTTAATGTCATTTCTCCCTTTATTTTTGTTTGAATTTGTCTTATTTGATTGGTTTTATTATAAAATGGTTTGTTTTCTTTTCACTAGACATTTAGACATCATCACAAATCCATTAATGTCTAGGATGCTACTAATGTTAATTCCTCGTGTTTACTTTAATTTCGATTATTTTTAATGTTTCAAATTTCATTATTTTAAGCATGAAATTTAAAATATGATTATGATGAATATTTTATATCATTTTATTGAAAATTGAGATATTGATAATTATTTTGGAGTTAGTTTCCTAAAACTTGTATAATATCATCAATTTAAAAACACAATGTTCAATTAAGTTATATATTTATACTTTATCTAGAAAGTGTGATATCAATCAGATTTTATTTTGTTAATTTTGGTTAATTAAGATTTGGAGATCTTGTAGTTTCCAAAATAGTTCATTCGGTGAAAATTATTCAAGGCGTAATGATTGGACAACATCTATTGGAAGATTCATATTCGTTTCAGGAGAGGATATTCCATATTATTTTATGAGAAAACGGTGATAAATATACTCAAACAGTTGAAACCTCACTTCCAAACTGGGTCTATTTACTTAACCTACAAAGGATTTCCTCATAAAGTGAACAAATTGGGAGACATCATGATTGGAGTGTCATGGATTTTCCTAGATTGGAAACACACCAATCTTCAGGAAGCAATTTTGTAGATTCAATCCCATCCAAACAGTGAAGCATTTGAGGAAACGATTTGAAACCCACTTCAAAAACAATAAAATTTACTTAATGCATAAAGATTTTTCTCATAAAGTGAATATTTTTGAAGAAATAATGATCTGAGTGAGTCGAATTAGATTTCTTGTCAATTTCAAGACGCTAATTGCAAACTTACATTATGTGAAAACCAAGAGGAATCTTGAGAAATGGTTGAAAAAACACTTCATAAACATGTTCATTTACCTTATGATGAAAGGAATCACCAATAAACTCATTTTTGGGGGAGAAATCATATAAAAAACGAGGTGGACTAGATTTGTTGTTATGCCAACTCATTGGAAGCAATTTTGTAGGTCAATGTTTAGGTGATTAGTGAGGAATCTATTCAAAGTGTTTAAAACCCACTTCATAAATATTCTAATTTACATTATCCTAAAAATATTTGTGAAGAAATGAAACTATTTGGAATATATGATTCATTTTTGGGCCAGGTTCTGTCCATAATTAACATTTTGTGAATTTTGTAGTTGATTTTGTTCAGAATTATTTAGTTGATTGTCGAGAAAGTTTTGGATGACTCAAGGGGGATTTGACCAATAGGAAAAATGAATGTATAAAACTTTGTTTATTGATGTGTAATGGGGGTTCCATATCTGAAACTAGAGAGGACTATATAACAACTTTTGCAACTAATAATAATAAGTTTTTCTTTCATTACATTGTTGTATTTGATTTTGTAGACTTATTTATTTGATGATTTTTTTCATTTTAGTTTGAATTATGTTTCACTAGTGTATTAACAATTGATATGACCACTATTTTTTATCTCATTTGTTTTATGTTGGTGAATTCTTTGTTTAAATCTATCTTTGCAGGGTTGTACATGATTTTAACCAAGATTGAATATGATTTCATGGAGATTAGTTTCTAGTGATTAATAACTATTTATTGATAATTTTCAAAATTGCCCTTATTTCCTTTATATTGGATTAAAATGAACTATTTCATTACTTCAATATAAATCTCACAATGAGTTCATTTTACATGATTGTATTTGGGTATATACATGAGTTTTTTTATATCTATTTATCAAAATTATTTCATTGTGTATTTGATTGAACAACCTATAAATCCTTGAACTATTTTGATGATTTGTAGGTCCATCTTAACCCAAATTACAATTACAGTCCTCCCCTCTTCTTATTAGATACAATTTCTCTTGATTAGGAGTAAGGCTATCCTTCTCCTGATTAAGATAGGTTTTCCTTTTTGTTAACTTTCATAATAGATTAAAGTTGCATTTGCATTTTATTCCATAAAGTATCCTTTCGTAGGAGTGAAATCCAATGTGGGGTAGTTGATCCCTTATGTCAGCCTTATGGTTGATTTCTTGCAAGCATGTTGCAAGAGAGTAATCCCTTTCCTTATTTCTATTGATGAAAGTAGGTAAAAAAATATACATTAGCATATAGAAGGTTGTGTGTGTGTGTGTGTGTGTGTGTGTGTAATAGTCCTCATTAGAATAACATTAGATTAGCCTAGTCTTAGGACAGGGATAAATGGAGACCCATAGAACCAGTCAGAATCACCATTCCAAATGAACAAGGAACTAATTGGGACCCTAACCAGGTGATCTCCTTATAATTTTGAGCATGGCCATTTTTGGCCATCAACACATTGATACTGTCATGGCCACTTTCTCATCAACCTGTAATCAATATGTCATCCAACCTATCATTTTCATTGCCACATCAACCTATTACTAATGATCAATTGATCATCCAACCTGTCATTGTCCCTGTCAATGCCTTCTTCACTGTTTATTTCACTGATATACCATCATCAACGATCAATAACCAGATCCACTCACATGGATACCAAAACCATCACCATACCATGTACGTCAACCATGTACCAGAACCTGTACCATACCATGTACATCAACCATGTACCAAAACATGTACCATACCATGCACCACAACCTGTACCATAAATATGTCTCACACCATGTACATAAGATGTGCCTCAATCATGTGCCAATGTACCAACAAGATACCAAAGACATGCCTCAACCATGCACCATAACATCACCAACATGTAACTCTCAAAACTTGCATATCGATATACCTTTAAAATTGTAGATGACCTAGTGCATTATCTTATAGACTTGTAGAACTTCCTCAGCCTCAAAAACATCAAACTCAATCCACTTAGAAACTGGGTGCACATAGAAACCCCAACATCACTTCTCAACTCTGCATAGAAATGTACTCAAAATTTTACCTCAAATATGCAAACTTATAAGACACACCACGAGCTCAATTTTCCATTTTTTATTCTAGAATTTCTATCTGAGGTAGTTTTTTATGTATTTTCAAACTTATGAAAAATTCACAATTTGCAAAGTCCCAAGACAAAATTTATAACAAAAATTCCAAAATGACTTGTTTGAAACATATTTCAGGACCATTCAAGAATGTTGACTTCCACATAAAATATATACTAAATTATTGCAAGCCAATGTTTGAAATTTTAACCATAGATACCATGGGATAGTTAATCCATATCTTAGAAATTTTAGGGCCTGAAACTTATTAGAACATGAGTTATAGTGAAAATGCAAAATCTTCCTGAATTCTAGGCTATTCTAGAGATATAACTTGTACATCATACCACACACTCAATATCTAATATCTAATTGTGAAGATCACACACAATCTAACACATAATTTACTACTTCTATTTAAATCAGTCTCACATAATTTTGATCCTATATGAATAAGTTATGACTATTTTACCTGGAACACTTGTTTAAGAATAGTTTCAAGACTAGTCAAAAACCCTATATTCCACAGAGTGTATATCCAAAATTACAATGTGTAACATCCCACTCTTGCGCGCACTGAGTGGAATTATTCTTTGAGGACACCTATATGCAAGTGATCTGGTTCATTATATGATTATTTTCTTTTTTTATGATTAGGAGATGTTGTGGATCTATTGATATGTTATTTTTTCTATATTTACATCGACAGTTGCTATTGACTAGGTTCTTCTGAGTGTGCAGGACTCTAGATGTTAGAGGATTTCGATGGCATCAATGGATCTCCTTGGACTCTGGATAGAGTCAGCGAGTGGACTGTTATGGTTTTAATGTTTTTGATATTACATATGTGATGCATGACTAGATATATGATGTTGATTGTTATAGCTGACATGTTTTGTTGATGGATGTAGGATGATGATATCTTGTCAACCAGACTCACATTTGGAGTAACATGGTCATGCACAAAAACTAGATACATTGAGGGAGAGGTGTGGCAACAACCCTGCTACAACCTACTAGCACTCACGCCATAGCTCGAACTGTAGGGTAACGATTACCTAGTTCGAGAGATCCACGATGTCATGAGGGAAGACTATGATAGTCACTCATAATGATTCTAAGGGGAACACAATAGGGAAGGGTCCTTATTCATTAGAGACCCTTAGTCTCCCACAAGATAACCTAGTATATTATTAACTCTAGGGGTTTTACAAGTACCAAATTCAATCAAGATGCGAGTGGCACACTTGGAGCACATAGTGCATCTTGAAGGGAACGTCATGCAAATAAAATAGAAAGAGGTGAGAGGCACCCTTGGATCACGTAGTGCATCCTAAAGGGCACATCATGATTTCAAATATGGTAAGTTAATAAACATAGTTCCTAGAAAACTATGCCTCCTTAGGACCTGTTCAGCCTTAAAATGAATGATGGTATGAGTAAAGTTTAATAACAAATGTTTCCCTTAAGAACTGTTGCCAACCTAGTGAATTTAAAACCTAGGTCTAAGTAGAACTTTTTAACAAAAAAAACTAAATAGACATGTAACAAGAAGGTGGGTAAGGAAAATTCAAACATTAATTATTAAAGTAAAAAAAAAAAAATGGATGATTAAATTATTAAAAAGATAAATTGTTGTTTTTATTTAAACTTGCTAAATCTGAAGTAAGCAGAAAAGGGGAAACTTAAGAAAAAGGAAAATTCTTACTTAGTAGGGAATATAGCCTTTGGAACTTTCTATTTGTGAACTGAAGTAGGCTTTAAGTAAAGCATAATTCATTTAATAAATGTAAGGGAATAAAGGGACACCGAGGAGATTTTGTAGGAATGATTTTATGTGGGTGAGGGAAATAGGAAAATTTAATTAATAAATAAATTGATTTCTGGTGCAACTAAGGCATTGGGTGACATGTGTACGGGAGATATTTGTCCTAATTAAATTAATAAAAATAATCTAATGAGGGTTTGGGAAACTAATCACTAAGGAAACTCTATAAAAAAGATGGCAGAGGAGGAGTATGGATCAGGTTTGGTATGCATAAGGTTACGCTGCAAAAATTTATCTTGACTGAACTTTTCTTGTGGGACTTGGGGATATCCAGATTGGACAACAAGTGGTAGATAGACCTTGCGAGGTGAGATGGAAATATATAATTATACGGTATTGTGTGTGTGTCCCCTTTGTGGCTCGGGGGGCTAAGGGGGAAGAAAACTACCCCTAAAGTTCGCTGGGAGGTACGAGCGAGGTCTCAATGGTTGGCAAGCCAAAGCGGGATGGAGCGCAAGCATGGGACAACAACAACGGAACCTTTGCCTTCACTCAAGGTACACACACCTAAATTTTGCAAATTTATTTAGTTGACTCGATGCTGATTTGCATTTAGATGGTATGAAATTCTGGTTTCTTGCTCTGTGGTCTATTTTTTTGTATGGATTTATGATTCTCCCAAGAGAGACTTCATCCTTATACAGTTTATGGTCTCTATTGCTTGAGGAGAATCCCTTTGTTTTATTTATCTGTAGTCTAAATCCAGTAGTGCATAAACCTTTATCCATTCCAGTTTTGTCTACCTACTTCCCCTTATTTTTGTAGTGTTGTGATAGTTGCGCCTGCTAGATTATTAGTTGTTCTACCTGTCTATTGTGGTTTTAAATTTTCCTGGGATCTTATTTACTATTGTGCAACGCTTGGTTCCTTATAAGTTTTAATTGATTTTAATTTATTTTTTTTGAACGCATCAAGATGACCACTGTGAACTTCTTTGCCCATGGCCTCCTGGACTCACCCTTGGAGCCTTATGCTGGGTGGTTGTCTGGATACATTGGACACGGAAAGTATGATTCTTGTCTTGGACACTTTCATAGAATTAAGAGAGATTGAGCACCGAACAAAAACTTCTACCTGGGATTTTTTTAATCCCTTTTTAAGTGTTGCGGTTAAAAGTGGGATTGGGTATCGTTTCCATACTTGGAAGCGTTATGTGTTTTTTTCATATATCCTTGAATTACGATTAAAGGTTGGGTCATGTTTCATTTTCATTCCTGGAAGCATTATGTTTTTATAATCCATGTATTGGAATTTAAAATTTGGGATTGTGTATTGTTTTTTCCCTGGATTTATTGCCTCAAATTTCATGGTGAGTACATCTAGAGATTAAGGGTGTTGAAAAGACACTCAGTCTTAATATCTTCATTGTTCTAAGGGATCCAATGGCCCATGGGATTTTGGCACTTCCTCTTGAAGAATTTCCACTGTCTATTTGATCTCCTCTCCTACATGACCTCCTAGAGGTTAGACTCCATGTGCCTTCCTTTGGATCCGATGGTGTTGCAGACCTATCGACCCTCGGGCCGAGATCCACTCACAAGATCGTTCTATATACCCTTGAGCCATATTGGCTCTTTCGACTCCCACCGGAATCTGCAAATTATCGATCCACAGGTCCTTTTCGCAACTCGCGATTTCACGAGTTCGTGAGTCGTGACTCTCGACTCTTCCTTCTCAAATCCGTGATACCTAAGATTGAAAAATGGTTACAGCCCTTTCTTCCATCTGCGCCCTCCTTGCACGACCTTCGGCTAGGCTAAGCATTAGCCCTTCTCGCCTCTCTCTCCTTCGCAAGTTCAAAGGTCAAACCTTGGCACCTTCCTTTCCCAAACCCCCAAAAGGCAACGTTGACTTTTCTCCTCGTTCTCTCGCTACTAGCGACTTCGGGACTTTTGGGTAAAAAGTATCGACCTATTACCCTATGATATTCCAAAATGAGAAATTTTGACACGTCATCAATGCAAGTCCCACAAGGAACTTCCCACCTTTCTGAATTTCGGACTTCACGACTTCGCGAATCTGGATGTTGTTCTCTCAGGTCTCTGACTCACGAAACCCCAAAATGGTCAATAAAGGTTTGTCCTCCAAGTTGGCGAGCATGCCACCTGTCCACTCTTCTGATGGAAGGTCCTAATTCACTTCACAGCTTCACTGCTCATGAATTTGAATAACTTCCCTTTCTGACCTCTGATTTTTGAAGCACTGATACAAGTGATCTCATGACACGTGTCTTCCTCCCGGATGGATGGTTGCGATCTAATCTTGCCTTCTCACTATTTATGAGGCCAAATGCCCAGGATCTCATCCTTCGGACTCTTGAACTCCCGAACGCCAATATCTCGATACAACCTCTTTGAGACTTCACCTTTTGCTGCTCTTCGCATGATTTTTAAACCTCATACATCGTCTGTCAGATATAATGACTGACAGTCATTCGCTTGAGATCTGATGGATTTAGATAATTTCTCCTGTGCGCTCTTTCTATACTACCTCCTGGACATGAAAACCTTCAATGGTCTAGATCTTTTCGGATCATCCGACGGTAGTTTTTTCTCCTCCCGAGCTTCAAAACTTTTCTTCTAGATTTGGAAGAATTTCGAATGCTCAAAGGCCTCGACCTTTTTTCATCTTCCTCTGCAAGTTGTGCGTGTATAAAAATGCTATCCCTCCTGAGATTTACTCTCAAATCCTCAAAGGATTCTTCAGCTTCTATGCTTCTTGCAGAACCTCTGTGCACACATGGTGTTATCCATATTGATCTTTCCTGTAGCTTCGACCACCAAGGAAACACATCCTTTTTCCTTTCTCCCTTAGATGGAGAATTCAGATGCCCTCCTGGCATTCTGTCTACTCAAGCAACCTCTTGTTGAGTGTTTCAGGTTGTTCAACAACCCTGCAAAGATTCTTCAATGGACTCTTCTCCTATTTTCCCGAAATCAAAGAGTTCCCTTCTTCTCTGTGCCTATCTGCACATCTACTCAATGCCCTCCTGGTAGAGTATCAAGAACCCTCAATGATTCTTTCTTCTATTTGAACTCACAACAGAGTTCTTCTGTGCACTCCCTTTCTCCTGCTCGATGCCCAACTGGCAGAGCTTTATAGAACTCCTCAGAGATTCTGTCTACAACTGTGTTTCCCCACAACCTTGCCTCCTGAGGTGTTCAACAACCTCAAAGATATTCCTCTGAGCTATGGATTTCATCTACTGTGCCCTCCTAGCAGTTCTTTGTCTGACTCCATAGAGTTCATAAGTGCTTCAGTGCACTGGCTATCAGAACCCGCAGCGTTCTGTCACACCCTCTTGGTGTGAAGCCTCAAAGACCTCTCAAGACTTAAAATCAAACAACTCTCTGCAAATGTCTAGCATACATCTATAGCATAAAAAACACACAAAGACATTCACATAATATAGACAGTATGCAGGAAAAACTGCTCTGGTTTATATTAATCAAAATGTCTCTTTACAAAAATGTTCTGAGCATAGACTGTAACAAGGTCTCGACTCCTTCTCTTCTTCTCTCTCTTCGCAAACTCTCTACTATGAGATACAATTACAATCAAAGATTTTTTACATGAGGGGGCTCTTTGAGCTCTTCCCTCCAATCTATCTACCCTATTCAATGGCATTGAATGGGATGTCTAGTACAGGATCTGGATCTAGATCTCAGCTTTCAACATTTAAGGACTATCTATCTACAGCCTGTGTGCATATCATGGACCCACGACTCAATAGACTAAACATTAAATGACATTCAAATTCAAAATTGAAGACGAGGGTTGCACCTTTCTTCAGCCTTGAATGCACGCACTGACGTGGTTGGCTGGCTGGATGACGTGGAGAGATTATTTTGCATCACACTCCTCAGATGCAAAATTCATGAGCTCCTGCTCATGAGCTTTCCCTCTCAGTTTTGGAAATCCTCCTAGATCCAAAACAAATTTCTGGAGTTGTTCATCTACTCCATGTCCCTGTTGCTGTTGTTGCTTCTACTTCTCTCCTTCTACTCAACTTCCCCTTGCTGTTGTTTTCTGCTGACCCTAACAATAGCTCCCTAATCTTCTCGATCACTTCATCCAGTTGCTCCAATGGTTAGCTTCATTTTTGCAGTCTCTCTAGCTGCAAAATGTTTCTGCAATTGGGTAGATCACTGTGATCTCCCATGCCTTCTTCATCTTCTTCCAAATTCACCTGTTGGATGTGCATGCCCTGCACTATCACCCTTCTCCCCATGGCTTCAATTTGCTCATACAGATCAGCCAAACTAATGTTGTCTGCTTCTTCTTCTTCTGCAAACTCCCATGTCGCAGTATTTTCAGTTTCTTGGCTAAAAATATTGAGCCATTCCTCAGAATGCTCATCATCCTCTTCTGCTTCGGAAGCCTTAAATATCTACTCCAATTCTTATCTTACAGTCTTAGCTAGCTATCCTACTTCTATTGTTCCTGCCTCATCTATAACACAGACTTTGACCTCCTCTGGGCTATGTGGCAGGAATATCTGAATTCCTCCAATCATCAGAAGATTCCTCAGATCTTCCTCCTTTGTCAGCTGCATATGTTGATCCAAACTCACACCTGAGTTTTTGAGACCCTCAGATAGTCTCATATACTCATCCCTGCCCACCTGGAAATATGGGATTTTCCTGTTTCCCTTCTAGCAGTCTGTGGAATCAACTGATCCCATCTTTGTTCTCATGCCCACCTGGAAAATTGAAAACTCTCTACTGCCCTCCTGGTAGTCCATGAGATCCCACAACGATCACGATCCATTGCCCACTTAGCGATGTGAAATTCCATGGCTGTCCTCATGATAGTCTATGAGATCCTCAACTGATCTCAACTCTTTGCCCACCTGGAAATCGAAAATTTCTTCTCTGCCCTCCTGGCAGTGCTTGAGATCTTCAACTGATCCCATTTCATTCTCAACATCACTGAGATTTCTCTCAGTCTCTGGCTCACACATATGAACCCTTTTCTCTAGTCTGTTGAGGTTTTCATCATGCCTCAACCACCTTCTTAACAACCTATGTTGTCTTCTAGCCATCAACTCCTTGAATGGCCATTTTATCTTTGTCTTCATGGTCCATTCATATACCCATCTTTACCTTGCATTCTACTGCATCTCCAATGCAACTTCATCCATCCTCACATTCATCTCAACGAGTTCTTCATCCCATTCATCTTCCCTCATAAACTCTGAGTCTTTCCTTTCAACATTCGTATGGAATTTAGTAGCCATCTTGTTGTCCCTATCTGCCCTGCTGGCAAATCTGTTGCTCATCTACAACTGATCATCCACAGAGTCCTCAGTACTCTATTTTCCTTTGCCCCTCTGTCTGAAATGTACAAACAAAATCTGGGCTCTGATACCAAAACTATTGCAGACCTATTGGCCCTCGGGCCGAGATCCACTCACAGGATTGTTCTATATGCCCTTGAGATATATTGGCTCTTTCGAGTCCCACTGGAATCTACAAATTATCGATCCACAGGTCATTTTCACAACTCGTGATTTCTCGAGTCGTGACTCCTAACTCTTCCTTCTCAAATCCGCGATACTTGAGATCGCAAAATGGTTATGGACCTTTCTTTCGTCTACGCCCTCCTTGCGCGACCATTGGCTAGGCTAAGCGTTATCCCTTCTAGCCTCTCGCTCCTTCGCGAGTTCAAAGGTCAAACCTTGGCACCTTCCTTTCCTTAACCCCCGAGAGGTGACATTGATTTTTCTCCTCACGCTCTCACTACTCCCGACTTCGGGACTTTCAAGGAAAAATTATCAACCTCTTACCCTCTGATATGTTGAAATGATAAATTTCAACACGTCATCAACACAGGTTCCACAAGGAACTTCCCGCCTTTCTGAATTTTGGACTTCGTGACTTCACAAATCCGAATGTTGTGCTCTCGGGTCTCCGACTCACGAAACCATGAAATGGTAAATAAAGGTTTGACCTCTGGGTTGGCGAGCATGCCACCTGTCCACTCTCCTTATGGACGGTCCTGATTCACTTCACCACTTCATCGCTCACGAAGTTGAATAACTTCCCTTTCTGATCCCCGATGTCCGAATCATTGATACAGGTGATCTCACGACACATGTCTTCCTCCCATATGGACAACTACGATCTAATCTTTCCTTCTCGTGATTTCTAAGGCTGAGTGCTCCGGCTCTCATCCTCCAGACTCCTGAACTCCCGAAAGTCGATATCTCAATACAACCTCTTCGGGACTTTTCCTTTCACCGCTCTTTGCGTGAGGTTTAAACCTCATACATCGTCTGTCAGATCTAACGACTGACAATCGTTCGCTCGATATCTAACGGCTTCAAATCATTTCTCCTGTGCGCTCTTCCTGTACTACCTGTTGAACGTGAAAACCTTCAATGGTCCAAATCTTTTCGAATCATCCAATGACAGTTGTTTCTCCTCCCGAGCTTCGGTGCTTTTCTTTCCAATTTGGAAGAATTTCGAATGCTCAAAGGCCTTGACCTTTTTTCATCTTCCTATGCAAGCTCTATGCATATAAAAATGCTATTCCTTCTGAGCTTTACTCTCGAATCCTCAAAGGATTCTTTGGCTTCTGCACTTGTTACAAAACCTCTATGCACACAAGGTGTTATCCGTCCTGATATTTCCTGTAGCTTCGACCTCCAAGGAAAATTGTCCTTTTTCCTTTCTCCCTCAGATGGAGAATTCATATGCCCTCCTGGCACTCTGTCTGCTCAAGCAACCTCTTGCTGAGTGTTTCAGGGTGTTCAACAACCCTGCGAAGATCCTTTAGTGGACTCTTCTCCTGTTTTCCTGAACTCAAAGAGTTCCCTTCTTCTTTGTGCCTATCTGCACATCTACTCAATGCCCTCCTGGTAGAGTATCAAGAGCCCTCAATGATTCTTGCTTCTATCTGAATGCACAACAGAGTTCTTCTGTGCACTCCCTTGCTCCTTCTCGATGCCCAACTAGCAAAGATTTACAGAACTCCTCAAAGATTCTGTCTGCAACTGTGTTTCCCCACAGCCTTGCCTCCTGAGGTGTTCAACAACCTCAAAGGTCTTCCTCTGAGCTATTGATTTCAGCTACTATGCCCTCCTGGAAGTTCTTTGTCTGACTTCGCAGAGTTCATAAGTGCTTCAGTGTACTAGCTATCAGAACCCGCAGTGTTCTGTCACACCCTCCTGATGTGAAGCCTCAAAGACCTCTCAAGCCTTAAAATCAAACAACTCTCTGCAAATGTCTAGCATACATCTAAAACATAAAGAACACACAAATACATTCACATAACACAGACAATATGCAAGAAAAATTTTTCTGGTTTATATTAATCAAAATGTCTCTTTACAAAGGTGTTCTGAGCGCAAACTGTAACAAGGTCTCGACTCCTTCTCTTCTGCTCTCTCTTCACAGACTCTCTACTATGAGATACAATTACAATCAAAGATGTTTTACATGAGGGGCCTCTTTCATCTCTTCCCTCCAATATACCTACCCTATTCAATGGCACTGAATGGGATGTCTAGTCTAGGATCTGGATCTAGATCTCAGCCTTCAACATTTAAGGCCTATCTATCTACAGCCTGTGCGCATAGCACAAGCGCATGGCTCAACAGCCTAAACATTAAATTACATTCAAATTCAAAATTGAAGACGAGGGTTATGCCTCTCTTCAACCTTGAATGCACGTGATGACGTGGCTGGCTGATTGGATGACGTGGAGAGATGCTCCTGCATCAGATGGTTATTGGTCCTTTGCACTAGATCTAACGGCCTAGATCTATTTCTCCCTTGTGCACTTTCCTTCATGCGTCTGGACGTAGACTTCAACGACCCAGACATCACATCTCAAGTTGATCCAACGACAACTATGCTCTACCTTGAGCATGTGCTTCTCCTTCCTCTTAGAATATTTCTTGCTACAAAAGGCCTCGGCCTTTGTCTTTGCTGTGAAGCCTGTAACCTTAGCTTCCACCTGTATTCTAAGTGATGTTCCTCCTCCTGAGATTTATTACACTGAACCTAAAAGAGTTCCTTCAATCTCTGAAACCTCTTCCATGACTCTTGCATGAAATGGTTCTATCTCCTCTGATATTATCTGTGGCTCTGACCTCAAAGTGTCTTTGTCCCTTTCTCTCCTTGAAGGGACATAAGTTCCCTCTGGAAACTACCTGCTCAAGCACGCTTTGTTGAGCCTACAGGGTGTTCAATAACCTTGTGAATGTCTCCTCTTGTGACACTTCTCCTTCTTCTCAGAACTCGAAAGAGTTCCTTTTCTGCACACTTTCACCAACTCAATGCCCACCTAGTAGAGTTCTCCAAAATCATCACTGACTCTATCTTCTCACCAAACTCTAAATAGAGTTTTCCTCAATGCACCCTATGCATTTTCTCAATTCCCTTCTGACAGAGCATTTACAGAATTCTAAGCAATTCTACTTCTCCTCTTTATGCTCTCATCTGCACAGTTCTTCCTTCAGGGTGTTCAGCAACCCTAAGGATTATTCTTGAGTCAATGACTTCAGTTGGTGCACCCTCCTGGAATTTCTTTGTCTGAAATTCCGTAGAATTCAGAAGTGCACTCCTGCACTAGTTTTCAGAGACCACAGTACTCTGACATGCACTCTTGCATGAAACCACAAAGAATCCAAGCCTGAAATCAAAGAACTCTCAGATAGGAAAATATGTCTATCCTTGCAAATGCACATCTAACATACATCTACATCATATCATCAACACATAAAGACATTCATTCATGAACTCACAAGCACATGAACAACAACATGAAAGAAAAAATACTCTGTTCGTATTAATAAAAAATGTCTGATTACAATGTGTTCAACCTCAGACTGCAACAGAGTCTCGTATCTCTTCTCCTCTCTACCCTATTCTTTGTTCTACCTCTTCTCTCCTTTTTTCTTACTCCTACTCTTACAAGAAAACAAAAACAAGATCCTTTTATAAAAGGGGGCTCCTCGAGCGCTTCCCTCCATGTCAACAACTCTCATTAATTTACATTCAATTAAATTGAATGGTTGTCTAGTTTGAATCGTATCTAGACCTTATCCTTACAACCATTTAAGGAAACCTTTATCTAAATCCTGTGTACATGTATGGCTTTTGGCTCTTCAGCCATACAAACATTTAATTACATTTCAAAATTTGAAAAATGAGAGGGTTACGCCTGTCTCCTTCCATTGAATTCACACCTTATGTGTTGGTTGGATGGCGAGTAGCTAACTTGAAGCGATGCTCCTGTATCACACTCCTCTGCTGTGAGAAATTCATGAGCTCCTGCTCATGAGATTCCCAACATCATTGTTGAAATCCACCTGAATCCCAAACAGTACTTTGGAGTTGTCCATCTGCTCCATTGCTTCGTTATTGTTGTTGCTTCTGCTTCCTTGCTACTATGGCAGGTTCTCCTCTACTCATCTTCCCTTTTCTAACCACTTCTTCTAATCTGATCATCAACCTTTTGATCTCCTCAATTATCTCGTCCAACTTCTCCCATGGTTGGCTCTCCTTTTGTGGCCTGCTCCACTGCACTTCTTCCTTGCAAATGGGTAGATCAACTAGATCTCCCATGCCATCTTCTTCCTCTATGGCCTGAACTTTCCACCCTACTGCAAAATTAAGCTCTGTAGTCTTATCTTCTTGACTGAGCTACTATTCAATCACCTTCTCTAACAGACTTTCTTCTGTCATTTCCCCTTGAGCTAGTTGAATTCCATCTTCCTCCAGCTGCTCCTTAGACTGGAGTTTTCCTTCATCTACTGTTGCATGCCTTGGCATTGCAGTCATCATCATCTGTTTAGCTCCCTGGATGAAATGTTTGAGCAATTCCTCAGAATACTCCTTTATTAACATCTGCATGACTGTCTTCTCTCAGCAACCATCTACTGGCTTTGGATGTTTCAACCAATCCTCTAGTGTTTCTAACTCCAACTCCCATGGAGTGAGTATCTTATCCCCATGTTCTTCTCCTGTTGGGGAAGATTTTGATGTCTGCTCCATTTATTCCTCTTTGACAGTCACCACTAGTTGTTCGTCTCCTGCTTCTGTTGCATATACAAAATAGGCTTGGGCCTCCACTAGCCTATGTGGAAGGATTACTTCAAATCCCCCAATGATGAGAAAGTGTGTTTGATCCTTCTCTATCATCTCCTCTCGCTGACTTGAATTCATCCCTGAGTTCATGAGACTTTCAGACAGTCTCATCTCCTCTCCCTTGCCCACCTGGAAATATGGGATTTCCTCTCGGCGAGCTCTTCATCCATCATATCTTTTCTTTGTTGTTGGTGGTCCTTGCCTTGACCATTCCTATGGCTTTTAGTAGCCATCTTCATCCTCCTACCTTCTCTCCTAGAAAGAATGTTGTTGTCACTCTGCGACTCACATCACTTGTAGCATCTCCTACAGTCCACCCAACTGTACCATTTGTTGTTGCGTCCTACAACAATATTTTCACACAGAGCATCAACACTATGTCTTCCTTCCTCACCCTATAGAAATAAATTTTGTGCAAGCTCTGATACCAAACTAACGCAGACCCTCTGCCCTTAGGCCAAGATCTACTCAAGATTGATTTCCTCCAAAATATAAGCTATCCCAAATCAACGATTCCTCATGAGAATCCTGTTAACAATCCACATGTCCTTCAGTAGCCCCACCTATATGAACATGCACAAGGTGCGAGATTCACCTCCTCCAAGCTACCACGGTGCTATGACCAAGGCCTACACCTGAAGGTGATAATCATGAGTCATCTTTTGGCTTCTTTGGATGCAAGGAGACCCTGTGCTAATCCCAAAAGGTGCTACCAGCTTTTGGTAGATGGAACTCCTACCTGCGAGTTCTCTGCTCCTTTCCCTTTGAAACGCCGAACCCTGAAACATGATATAGGTCAACGGGGTATTGACTCCTTCCAAGGTAACAAGAACATGCCACTTTTCACCTCTTCCTGGGCGTTGTATTTATGCCACCTGTCATCCACGTGGCCCCTACATCTTGGATGTGCCACCTATCCACCTGAGCCTTCATCTTTCGAGACTCAAGAAAACAACGAATTGTCATTCCCTTCCCTCTACAAACCCTGAACTCTGAAATCTTACCTTCAATGATATCGATGAATGTATGCCTCCCTTGATCTGATGGCCCACAACGTATCGAGATTTCACAAATCAATCATCCAAGACTCTTGACCCCAAACCACTTGTCACTCCATTCCCTGAACTCCGATACGTGAGTTTTCATGCGAGATCAATGGCCCACGTTGATCCATATCTGACGGTTACTATCCCTCTAGAGATTAAGGGTGTTGAAAAGACCCTCAGTATTAATCTCTTCATTGTTCTAAGAGATCCAATGGCCCATGGGATTTCAGCACTTCCTCCTGAAGCGTCTCCACCATCTATTTCATCTCCTCTCCTGTGCGACCTCCCAGAGGTTAAACTCTGTGCGCCTTCCACCATATCTGATGGTTATCGGTACTTTGCACTAGATCTAGTGACCCAAATATGTTTCTCCCTTGTGCACTTTCTTGCATGCGTCTAGACGTAGAATTCAACGACCCACATCTCACCTCTCCAGCTGATCCAATGGCAGTTGTGCTCTACCTTGAGCATGTTCTTCTCCTTCCTCTTAGAAGATTTCTTGCTCCAAAAGGCCTCGACCTTTGTCTTTTATGCAAATTCTATAACCTTGGCTTCCACTTGTATTCTAAGAGATGTTCCTCCTCCTGAGATTTATTACTCTGAACCTCAAAGGGTTCCTTCAATCTCTGCAATCCCTTACATGACTCTTGTACGAAATGGAGCTATCTCCTCTAAGCTTATCTATGGCTCTGACCTCAAAGTGTCTCTATCCATTTCTCTCCTTGAAGGGATATAAGTGCCCTCTAGAAACTACATTCTCAGGCACACTTTGTTGAGCCTATAGGGTGTTCAGTAACCCTGTGAGTGTCTCCTCCTATGACACTTCTCCTTATTATCAAAACTCGAAAGAGTTCCTTCTGTGCACACTTGCACCAACTCAATGCCCACCTGGTAGATTTCTCCAGAATCTTCACTGACTCTATCTTCTCACCAAGCTTAAAATAAAGTTCTCCTCAATGCACCCTGTTGATTTTCTCAATGCCCTCCTAGCAAATCCTTTATAGAATTATCAAAAATTCTGCTTCTCCTCTCTGTGCTCTCCTCTGCACAGTTCTTCCTTCAGGGTGTTCAACCCTGAGGATTCTTCTTGAGTCAATGACTTCAACTGGTGCACCCTCCTGGAACGTCTTTGTCTGAGATTCTGCAAAATTCAAAAGTGCACTCCTACACTGGTTTTTAGAGACCACAGTACTCTATCATGCACTCTTGCATGAAACCACAAAGAATCCAAACCCAAAATCAAAGAACCTTCAGATAAGAAAATCTATCTATCCCTGCAAATGCACATCTAACATACATCTACAACATATAATCAACACATAAATACATTCATTCATGAACTCACAAACACATGAACAACAACATGTAGGAAAAGCTACTCTGTTTGTATTAATCAAGAATGCCTTATTACAATGTGTTCAAGCTCAGACTGCAACAGAGTCTCGATTCTCTTCTCCTATTTAACCTATTCTTTGTTCTACCTCTTCTCTCCTTTTTTCTTACTCCTACTCTTAATAGAAAACAAAAGGAAGATCCTTTTACAAAAGGGGTCTCCTTGAGCACTTCCCTCCATCTCACCAACTCTCATTAATTTACATTCAATTACATTGAATGGATGTCTGGTCCAAATCGGATTTAGATCTTATCCTTACAACCATTTAAGGCAACCTTTATCTAAAGACTATGTACATGCATGGATTTTGGCTCTTCATCCTTACAAACATTTAATTACATTTCAAAATTTGAAAAACAAGAGGGTTGTGCCTCTCTCCTTCCATTGAATGCATGCTTGATGTACTAGTTGGTTGGCACGTAGTTGGCTTGGAGTGATGCTCTTGCATCACATTCACTAGGATATTGTGGCACCTAAAGAGGATCGAATTTCACTACACCTCGGAGACCAACACCTCAGCAACAAACTCCTTATAGAGGACCACAACACCAGCAACAATGTCGAACACAACAACAATAGTTTAGGCTTGTTTAGCAGAACATACCAAGGTTCCAGGTCGGTGGGCCTTCAACTTCTACTTCAAGTACCAGGAGTATTGGATCAAAGAAAGGGTGTTGGACATGTGGAGAGCCACATTACCAGCGTGATTTCCCAATTGAGAGGACTAGATCATATGGATTATTTTGACCCACTACCATGGGAGATTCGAGCAAGGCCCATGGGATTCATGCAGTGGTGAATAACCTCTAGGAAGAGCACCAGTCTACTATGCTTGATATTTCAGGTACCGTCGTTGACCGAACCCTTAGTATTTTGACATATCCAGGTGCTACAAAGAGTTTTATTTCAGGTACAGTGCTAAAAATAATTAAGGTAAAGGTAGTCAATCAGGACGAGTTTAGCTTTGTAGAAATGACTTCAGGAGCCAAACAAAAGGTTGGAGGGAAGGTTACATGATGTAGCCTTAAACTAGGAGAGTTTGTCACTAGGGCCAACCTTAACATCCTGATATTAGGGTCTTATGATGTCATTATTAGTATGGACTGGTTGGAATTGCATGAGGAACAAATGTAAGATGAAACGATTGAGCTTGGTTGATGATGAGGGCCAGAGATGTGTTATTATAGGTAGGAACAAGGGAATTTCCCTAAGGTTCATATCTTCCCTACAACTATGGAAGAGCATGCGCAAGGGATGCAAGATTTATGTGATCCTTGCGTTAAATGAAAAGGGCATGGCAGAAGGACTAAAAAACCTTCTGGCAGTACGAGAGTTTGTGGATGTCTTCCCAGAGGAGTTGCTAGAGTTTCCACCTGAGAGGGAATTGGAATTTACCATCAACCTAAAACCAGGAACTGCACTGATAGCAAGAACGCATTATCGAATGTCGACCCCAGAATTAGAGGAGTTGAAATTGAAACTGGAGGAGTTGTTGGACCTAGGACTTATACGTCCAGGTGTGTCACCATGGGGTGTGCCTGTTATTTTCATATGGAAGAAGGATGGGTCGTGGAGACTCTACATTAATTACTGTCAATTGAACAAGGCAGCGATCAAGAATCAATATCTATTGCCAAGGACTGATGATCTGTTTTATTAGATGAAAGTCATGACATTGTTTTTGAATATCGGCTTGAGATCGGGGTATCACTAGTTATGAATCAAGGAGGATAACATCCCTAAGACCGCCTTTAAGATGACATTTGGACATTACGAGTTTATTGTTTTATCGTTTGGACTGATGAACACCCCAGGGGTATTTATGAGTTTGATGAACAGGGTGTTCCATGAGTACTTGGACAACTTCATCCAAGTATTCATTGACAATATTTTGATTTACTCTTCGACGATGGAGGAGCATGAAGAGCACTTGTGCTTGGTACTACAGTGTCTATGAGAGAACAAATTGTTTGGGAAGCTATTTAAATGCTCGTTTTATCCATCGAAGATTCACTACTTAGGGCATATCTTTTCTGGTGAAGGTATCATTGTGGATCCAACAAAGGTTGAGGCTAGTATGGAATGGACTGCACTGACGAATGTCCTAGAAGTGCATAGCTTCATGGGTTTGGGAGGATACTATCGACGGTTCGTCAAGGGTTTTTCAAATATAGAAAATTTAATTATTGAATTGCAGAAGAAGAACAAGAAGTTTATTTGGACCGAGAAATGTGCAGAAGCATTTTGGAGGCTCAAGGAGTTGTTGATGATAACACTGATACTAAGGGTCCCTGACATGGATGAGTATTTATTTGTATGCACCGACACATGAAAGGAAGGCTTGGGAGGAGTCTTGATGAAATATGGTCGATTGATCGCTTACATCTCGAGAAAGTTGAGAAGGCATGAGGAGAACTATGCGATGCACGATTTGGAGTTGTTAACCATTATTTATACCTTGATAGTATAGAGACGCTACCTTATTGGAAGAAAATTTGAACTAAAAATGGACCATTGTGGTTTACAACACATCTTTACACAAAGTGACTTGAATGCATGACAAAGGAGTTCATTGGAATTTCTTAAAGAGTATGATTATGAAATGGAGTTTTATTCCCATTTTTTTTATTTTGGATTATCATAGTTTTTAAGCTATCTTGCCTTACCGTATAGTAGTTAACTAAATCGGGATTAGATTTTACTTAGGGATTGGTCAAATGAAAACAACGTGGGAATCTATGTTAATTTATTTTAGTATTTGATTGTTAGAACAACGCAGTGTGGGAACATGTGAATTTATAACCGCACCATATAATGACAGTGTAATTTAGTGTTAATAACAACGTCAGGCGAATTTATAACAACACCACATAATGAAAGTATAATTTATAATTGTTTTTTTTATTGTTTAGAAGAACGCCATAACGCCATATGGTAGGAACAGGTGACTGGTAGTATAAGTTAAATCTGGCCTTTAATATTTGATGGTTTCAGAATAGCGCGTCATTTTATGAACACGTAGAAGGAATATATATTATAAGCGAATATAATAGTTTTATAATTCTTTATAAAGGGGCCCAAGTCAAAGAACATGGGGATGGAAGTGAAGATTGTAGTTTCCTTTAATGGACTTTCTATTTTTTTTATAACTGGCACTAAGCAAGTTAAGCCTATTTATATTTTAAGAAAAGGACTGATATATTTTATATTTTAGGAAAAGCATGGTTACATTTTTTATAAATTAAGAAAAGCATAGTTATATTTTAAGTTAAGCAGTGTGATATTTTAAGGAATGCATTGTTAAATGTATATGAGCACTTTTTTCAAAAAAAAATAATTAAAATACTTTATTTAAGTTGATAAAGACAATTTGTTTCTCTTTTCATAATGTGGTTATTGATTTTATAAACTTAATCTACATTTGGTGTTATACTTATTTATTCGTATCTATACATAATTGGTTTTTCCTATTTGATATAAAGGTAAAAGGTCCTCAATGTTTATAATTATTTGGATGCCTAACTCAAAAATTTTCTATAATGAAAAAGGAAGATAAATTTTTGGCTGCAAATTATAAAGTTCTTCATTTTTAACACATTCTCCTTTCACTTGTAATTTTAGAACGTTATATTTCAATTTACAAGAAATTATGTTTTGTTATAGTTCTTTTCTTTTCCATATCTAGAATTCTTCAATTCGATATTAGTTTAGTAATATGTAAAAGTATTTACTAAAAACCTTGTTATAATGTGAAGAAATTTTTAATGAAATAAGAAAAAAAAATCTTATATAAGTAGACTATGATTTTGCAAACTACAAGCTTCTTCACTTTTAACACATTCTCTTTTCATTTACAACTTTAAAACATCATCTTTCAGTAATAATGTATGTCAGCTCCAGTGGAATTCAGGAATGTTGAATTTTATGTTGGGTTAAAGGTTTAGAATTATTTTGTTTGCGCGTGGGTCCCTAGTGCCTCTGTCGTAATGTGGCGACATGATACCTTATGATTGGGTCATTGAACGCATTGATCGATAAGCACATATTGAACCTGGCTTAGGATCATTCAACTCTTGATGTGGATGATCTTGTTTTTGTAAGTAAAGTTGTACTCGTTTTGTAACGTTATTGTGATTGTATCCCGCTCGATGGGAGGGTTATAGCTACCTGTTTCGTTAAAGTTGTTGTGTTTGGATTGATTAATGTTTATTTATCTTAGTAGGAATGGTATTTCTTGTGTGGGGAGGGATGTAGACACCGCCTTCTTCCTCAGAACAGTCGCCAACCTTGAGACCTTAAATGGTCAAAATCAATGGGAACCTGGGCTTGTGTGTTGCTTATGTGTCCTGAAGGTCCTAACCTTGCAGGGTAGGACGAGAAGGTAGTCATTTTTATTATTCGTCTGATTGAATGTCATGTTTTTATTATCACTCCATTATGTGCTAGTATCATAGGTCGTTGTTGGCACAGGGGCAGACCCAGGGTTCAACGCTACAACAACGTACCAACAAAACCCTAACTACCGGCCCTTTCGGCAGCAACTGCAAAGAAGATGAAGTCTAACTCAAAAAATTTCCAACAAAATCTCACTGGCATCCTTAGGCCAAATCTTAGGTGTCAAAACCATCGATAACAAAACCCTAGGTTAGCTTGACCCTCGTTTTCATGGCTTCACCAACCCGTCTTTTCTTCCTTCTCGTGCAGTGATCCAAAGCATCTGACAGTGGATGTTTCTGTTTTCTTAATTGTCCACGTTCCTTCTTCCTTGCTAACTTGTCATCCTCAATCTCCTCGTCCAATTACTTGCTTTCTCGGGCTTCGCTCCATCTTTTCTTCTCTTTTTCTCACTTCGACCCAGTAACAGTCACCGTGTCTTCCACGCAGTTCACTTTTTACCTTTTATTCCTTGATCTTTGCTTCCTTCCATAACCAAGGGCCAACAGTTGCTATGTTTATTTATTTGTGATTTGCATGTGTTGTCTTCATCGTCATGTTGTAATGTTTGAATTTATTTTCGTTATTATTTCCTACAAAAAAAAATTGTACTTGTTATATGAGGCTTTTGGTCTTAACCATGGGTTTCGTTACACAATGAACCAAAATATTAAATGTTTCCCATAGGTACCTTGGCATGTCTTCTCAACCTCCTCCAAATTTTTTTATCTGAATCATTCTAGAAAAAAATTATATCAAAAATGGTAACATGACCTTTAAATAACATACCTTAGAACACATGATCACAAGACTTCATCCTCATTTGGAATTTCTCCCTTCTTCACCTCATCTTCCTTATAAAATTCTCCTTAGATATCCTTGGTTACCTTATATAATTATCACTTTCTCACTAAGATATATATTCAATGAACTTGTGTGTGTACAAATGAGATTCTCTTGATTTCTAATTATACTTTTCCAAGTAACTTCTTTACTTAAGTTTAGGGCAGACATGTCACTTCTTGTTTACAACCATTTTACCCTTTTTCCTCATTCTGGGGCCAAATAACAAGTTCTTGTTCAAACCATTTATGATATTCTAAACCATTCTTCGGGGCTTCCAAATTCATGACCTCATAACTCTTCAGTCATGAGGAACTATGTGACGTACCAACTATTGTTGGAAACAACACAACAAGGAGTATCCATATATGAGTGTGTTACATGTATTTACATTGTCCTTCATGTCCTTATTCCTAAAAGAAATTCATGCTTCATGACCACACCTCTAGGGATTATTGTATACTTCTTCAAATACATCCATCACATTTGTTGACATCAATGACAATTACTTATGTTGACATCAATGACAACCAACTATCTAGTAAATTTATGATATACGTGTGGGCTCTAACAATAGTTCTTAGACCAATATCTCAAGTCACTAACTAAGGAATCTTTCCCATTCCCTTAGTTATACTACACAACTACCCTGGTACTAGAGAGTAATCTCCCCAAATATTTTTATTAGTGTACTATAGAAACAAGATGGTTGATCTATTTATCTAGTTTTAGTTTCAAGTATACCTAGGGGATGTTTGATATATCCAAAGGTACATGGAAGTGAGATTCTATATACAAGTGTTTTTTATTGTAGTAACACTAGAATGGGTGTAACATATCACTCTTGCGCACACTGAGTAGAATTATTCATTGAGGACACTTGCGCGCAAGTGATCCGGTTCATTATACAATTGGTTGTTTTGATTATGATTATGAGATATTGTGGATCTGATGATATGTTATTTTTTCTATATTTACATCAAAAGATGTTATTGGCTAGGTTCTCATGAGTGTGCATGACTCTGGACGTTAGAATATTTCGATGGCATCGATGGATCTCCTTGGACTCTGGATCGAGTCAGGGAGTAGACTGTTATGGTTTGATTGTTTTTTATATTACACATGTGATGTATGACTATATATTATGATGTTGATTTTTATAGCTGACATGTTTCCTTGATGGGTGCAAGATGATGATAGCTTGCCAACTAGACTCACATTTGGAGTAAAGGGGTCATGCACAACAACCAGATAAATTGAGGTAGAGGTGTGGTAGCAACCCTACCACAACCTACTAGCACTCTCGCCATGGCTCGAATTGTAGGTTAACGATTACCTAGTTCGAGAGATCCACAATGATGTGAGGGAAGACTGTGATAGTCACTCATGATGATTCTAAGGGACGTGCAATAAGGCACGGTCCTTATTCCTTAGAGGCCCTTAGTCTCCCACAAGGTCACCTTACAGAGTATTGACTACAAGGGTTTCACATCTAACAAATTCAATCAATATGAGAGTGGCCCCCTTCGAGAACGTAGTGCGTATTGAAGGTAAAGTACTGCAAATAAAACTAGAATGTAGGCAAGTGGCACCCTTGGAGCACGTAGTGCATCTTGAAGGGCATGTCATGATTTTAACTATTGTAAGTTAATAAACCTAATACCTAGAAAACTATGCATCCTTAAGACCTGGTCGGCCTTAAAATGAATGATGGTATGAGTGAAGTTTAATAACAAATTTTTCCCTTAAGAACTGTTGCCAAGCCTACTGAATTTCAAACCTAGGTCTAAGTGGAATATGTGAACAAAAAAACAAAACTAAATGGACATGTAACAAGAAAGGGGTAGAGAAAATTAAAGAATTAATAATTAAAGTAAAAATTTAATGAAGGTTTAATTATTAAAACGGGTAAATGGTTGTTTTTGTCTAAACTTTCTAATTCTGAACTTAGTTAAAAAAGGGGGATACTTAAAAGAAAAAGGGAAACTTAAAGAAAACGGGAAACTTAAAGAAAAAAGGGAATGTCTAACTTAGTAGGGAATCTAGTCCTTGGAACTTTCTATTTGTGAACTCAACTAGGCTTTCAGTAAGGCATAAGTCATTTAAGAAATGTAAGGGAATAAAGGGAGACTAAGGAGTGTTTTTAGGAATTATTTTAGGTGGGTGAGGGAAATAGGTAAATTTAATTAATTAATTAATTTTCTTGTGCAATGAAGGGATCGAGTGACATGTGTATGAGGGAGGTTTATTCTAATTGAATTTAATAAAAAGAATCTAATGAGGGTTTGGGAAACTAATCACTAAGAAAACTCTATAAAAAGGATGGAGGAGGAGGAGTATGGATTACGTCTAGTATGTGTAAGGTTACGTTGCTAAAATTTATCTTGACTGGACTTTTCTTGTGGGAGTTGGGATAGCTAGCTCAGATAACGAGTGGTAGCTCGACCTTGTGAGGTGAGCTTGGAAGCTAGCATTCTCTGGTATTGTGTGTGTGGCCCCTTTGCGACGTGAGGGGCTCAGGGGGAAGAAGAGTACCCCTAGAGTTGGTTGGGAGGTATCGGTGAGGTCTTAATGGTTGGAAAGCTAGAGAAGGATGAAGTGCGAGCACAGGACAACAACAATGGAACCTTCACCTTCGCTCAAGGTACACACGTCTAAATTTCTCAATTTTATTTATTTGATTGTATGTTGATTTACATATAGATGGTATTAATTTCTGGTTTATTTCTCTGTGTTTCATTGTTCTTGTATGGATTTATGATTCACCCAAGAGAGACTTCATCCTTCTACAGTTTATGGTCTCTATTGCTTGAGGATATGCCATTTTGTTTAATTTATCTGTATTCCAAATCCGGTAGCGCATCAACCTTTATCCATTCCAGTTCCATCTACATTCGTCTTCTTATTTTGTAGTGCTATGATAGTTGCTCCTATTATATTATTGACTGTTATACGTGTCTCTTATGGTTTTAAATTTTCTTGGGATCTTATTTACTGTTGCGCAGCCCTTGGTGCCTTACAAGTTTTAATTGATTTTAATTTATTTTTTATTTTTATGAAACACATCAAGTTGCCCACTACGAACTTCTTCACCCCTAGCCTCATGGACTCTTTGTTGGCGCCTTGCACTTGGTGGTTGTCTGGATACAATGGACACTAGGAATATCATTCTTGGCTTGGATGCTTGACTTTATTTAAGCAAGAGTGAGCCCTGGAACCAAACCTTTTCCTATGATTTTAATCCCTCTTCTATGTGTTGCGATTAAATTGGACTGCATATCGTTTTATTCCTGTAGTTATGGTCTTAATTTCTCATGGCCAGAATGAGCCTTGGACCCAAAACCTTTTCCCACATTTTATAATCTTGTTTGTAGTGTTATTCAATGTGGTTGTGTTTCTTTTTCTTTCTGGAGATTGTCTGATCATTTCACGGCTAGAATGAGCATTGGATCCCAACCTTGCCTGTGTTTTTATGATCCTTTTTGTATTGCGAGTTAATGTTGGACTGTGTATTGTTTTCATTCCTGAAAATGATTTAATATGGAAGATATGTTTATGGCAGCGATTTATTATCCAGATCTTGCAAAAGATCATATCCTAATCCTATGATTCTTTCCTAGTGTCGTAGACTGTGTACTACATCATGTCTGTCGACCCACGTCGTGCCTAGACACCATTAAAACCATTCATTATGTTCATGTGAATGATTCTGCAATTGCCTTTTTATGATAAAGCCTTATCTCCTTCCATCCTCATCAACGTGACTAGATATCTGCAATCAACTTCACCTAATCATTGTTATGTCTTGTCCACTGATGTCATATTTTCCAATGCACACAATCAACGAACAGAGAAATGATTATTCTTTCTCTCTCTAGTCAAACTTTATGACGTGTCACATGAGACTTGTTGGTTGAGTTGAGGCTCAAGATCATGTAATATCCCAAGGCCCAGTAAAAATAGGGCATGTTGACACGTGGATGGAAGCGATCTTTACGGAAATGGAAGTAAAGGGGTTGTAATTGAAAGAAAGTCGGGGAGCAAATGCCTTATGTTAAATGATAATTTTCATAGGATAATATTAATTTATTCAAATATAATTGATGCTCATTCTTCCTAATAATGAAAAGGTTTGTAAATTAGGAAGGATGAGGAAATATTTTGATTTATGTTAATTAATGATTCATTAAGAGTAAACAAGGATTATTCAGTTACAAATGACACTTCAGTTCCTTATGATGTTATGAGGGGTTTTCCTTAAATGAAGGAGGGAAGTATTTTTATAAGTTTTTGGATTTTGGTTGAGGTTGGATGAAATGTGCTAGAATAATTTTATGATGGTCTGATAGTTGTGAGATACATCTAGAATGTTGCAATTTCTAACCCTGTCTTGATTGTAGTTACATTGCACCTCGTTTAGCTAGATTGATTACAATGCTCTCATTTGGTTTCGTATAATGTATGCCCGTGCAAGTTGGATTTTGGAACAATTGGATTTTATGTTTGGTCGAAGGTTTAGATTTTTTCTTACTGTGCTTGGGTCCTTGGTGTGCTTGTTGCATTGTGGTGACATCATTCCGTAAGATTGAATCATTGTGCACATTGATCAAGAAGCGCATATGATAACCCAACTTAGGGTCATGCACCTCTCGATGTGGATGATGTTGTTTTGTAATTAAGGTTGTATTGGTTTTGTAACGTCAATTTCATTATCTCTCGCTCCCTGAGAAGGTTCTAGTTACCTGTGTCATTGAAGTTGTTGTGTTTCGTTGATTGATGTTGTCTTTTAGCTTAGTAGGCATGGTCTTGCTTGTGTCAGGAGGAATGTAGAAGCCTCCTTTTTCCTCAGAATAGTCGTCAGCCTTGAGACCTTAAATGGTCAAAATCAATGGGAACCTGGGCTTGAGAGTTGCTTATGTGTCCTATAGGTCATAACCTTGTGGGGTAGCACAAACGGGTAGTTGTTTTTATTGTCATCTAATTGATTGTTGTATGTGGCTTCCAAATGCATGATGTGCCAATATGCTAGGTCGTTATGTTTGTTTGATGCATGATGCGTTGTGTTCGTCGTTGAGTTGTGTTGATTGACTATTTTTCATTGTTACTTCCCTTCTTAAAAGAAAAAAAAATATTGCACTTGTTATGTGTCGCATGTTGTCGTAACGATTGGGCTCGTTACAAGGGGTACCAACGTGCATTAAAAAGGTTTCCAACAAAGTGATTCCAATTTTATTTCCAACATGTATTCTTACCGAGCCACACTTTTACCCACTAAATGATATATCTATATTTTATTTAAGAACCCTTGAATACGTCTCTAGCCTGAAAAATTTTATACTAAAATTTTAAGGCGTCATAGCTCATGAAAGAGCTCTCATACTACTTGCAATTTTTCTTAACTCTTAAACTTGAAACATAAACCGGGAGAATAGAGATAATAAGTGCAATAAACTAGATACAAGAGATAATGAGGTAAAATATGAAAATTAAGCCCTTGTATTAATTATATTTAGAAGAAAGAAAACAATGTTCACTTGCCTCTTAAGGTGGAGCAACCTTTCATTGAGAAAATATCCAAACAAAAATATAGTCGACAAAACATTACATAGCCTCCTATATATTTAAATAGAAAAACTATAACTATTTGTTCTCTCATCATTAATGAGTACCAACTCCGTAAATGGCCTTTTTTTCCCCTGGAAAAAAATATTTTTTATTCAAAAAGGAGAATATACATGTTATAGTCCATATCATAGACCTTTTGTCCCTTAATAATATATGGTCCATCTTATAATTTTCATTTTGGAGAGACTATTGATATTTTGGTAGACTTTCTATTTTACAAAAAGATGAAACTTTTTTTCCTTATATCAAAAAAATATTTTTCACCCTATCCTCAAATTGTTTATGTTACCTTCATTTACATAGAATAAATATCTACCTACTACATCCTTCAACTACATTATCTTACAACCAAAATTACATAGCCTCTATATCTTCTCCATCTATGAATTCATTGTAGCCAAAGACTCCAACAAGAAGTAACAATACTTTTTTTGATAACACCTTTCAACACCCACCAATTAAGAAATCCCTCATATTACTTCCTTCATAACCTCCAATCTACAAGTATGTTATGACTTGGATTTAACACAAGGTCTTTGACTCTTCCATCATACACCTCTTCCATCCAATTATGACCCTATATCTAGCTCCAAATTTTCATTAGTGGGGGAGGGGGGATCATACCAATACCCAATGTTTATTCACCAATGTGGTGTAACAAGACTAAATTTCTCCCTTACATAGACTACAACTCTCATTTATCTTCAAATGATGAGTCTCGCCATCCATAATTGAAAAAAAAACAAAATATGCTATCTCTCTCAAATTATTATTGCAACTCAAGTGCTATGATCCAATCCCATTTATGGAAGTCGATTTTCAACATAACAAAACCTTTCTAACATTTGATTCTATCCATGTTAAAATTTAATGGTTGTTAAATAACTACATGCAACTATGAAGCCTATTGTGTAAAATTACCCAATTTTTCCCAACATTGAAATAAGGATCAAATACAACACTATGGAATGTCCATTCATGAGACAAGGAGATGCGATCATATCATTAAAATCCCAACCCTCGAGAGACCATCTCACTAGAATAACAAAAATTTTCTCTTCCGCAGAGGCCCAAAATTTATTTAAATTCATGTGTAAGGTGCAATAGTAAAAATGAAACAAAATTAACAAGCAGGGATTAATAGATTTAATTGCAATCAAGTGCCCTTATTTTGAATCAATCATAAACACACACAACATGCATAATCCATGTAAATTTATAATAGAAAATAACATTCAATTGCAAATTCATCAATAAATATAGAACACTTATCTTTATCCAAGCATGGTCCAAAAAACTCATTGTGTATGATAAATTTGCCACCCAACCATATGCATCGAGGGTATATTCCACCCCCATGCCAAGCTATGAGGCCACTAGGGTGAAGGTATTCAAACTAGATACTCTAAGCTCACTCTATCCAACCCATTTCTCCCATTGCTTAGTCGATCTACTCACTACACAAAACTCTAATCCTATAATCCAATCATCAAATAACCATAGTAATTCCTTCCACTACCCTACACAACAGAAGTAAGGTCTTACCCTTCTTTTCTTAATAGCCCCTCATGGATATTCATCCCTTCTAATGCCCTTCAATGTAGGCAAAAAAATTCAATTTGTTTAATTCCTTTGGGGAATAATTTGGAAGAATATAACTTCACTCTCAAGCAACCAATGCATATCAATAGCCTATGGGTGAAGTTTTCCTAACTCACCCAAGCTCTATACTCATGTACAAACTCTCTACCTCTTCCCCACGATCTTCAAATTCCCCTTTCACGATGTTACTTTTTGGTCATCCTAAAATTTCTAACTAATAGCAAGAGATAAAGAACACAACATGGAAGTTGGTTAGCTTTGAATATGAGAAAAGTGAAAATGAATTAACATTAAGTGACTTGAAAGTATAAAACTGAATTGGGTTGAATGAAGTACTTCAACTCTATTAAAAATTACTCCACTAATTAATTTCATAAGATATAATTAAATTATTTAAATATTTTTTAAATATAATTATTCCCCTAATTAATTCTATATGATATAGTTAAATTATTTAAATAATCATAATAATAATAATAATAATAATAATAATAATAATAATAGTAATAGTAATAATAATCTAATTTTAATATCACCACCAAACCAAACACCAAATTAATGTATAAGACCCTAAAATTGTTTAAATATAATTTTAAATAATTTACTTAAAACATGGTCGTCAAAATCAATAAAAAATTATAAAAATATTTTGAATCGAAAAATCAATACAAAACTTATAAAAATATTGTGAATTAAGAAATTAATATATTTGAATAAATACCATATAATGTGGTTTATGATTCCATGCTAGGAAAGTCACCCAAAACTTCTCTCTGAGAGATGGTAAAGTTAAAGTCTCCCCCAACCAAAATGTACAAGTCATTGAACATGCATGCAAAATCCAAATCATCCAAGAAGGGGATTCTATCAACATAGGGTCCATAAATGTTTAACATTGAAAATGGAAAGCCAAAATCTTTGACTAACAATTTAATCAAGATTATTGAAAAGATTTTCTTTTAGGAAAGAGCCTTCCAGGCAGGGCTCCATCTAGATAAGATCCCTCCTGATTGTCCTTCAATGCCAATGGAACAAAAAGACTAGTTCTTAAACCAAAAATCTAGAATACTCATAGCTTTAATTCCATATCATTTAGTTTCTTGAATAAGAAAAACATTAGGCTAAATATTTTGCAAAATCCTTTTTAGTGATAACATTTTTTTGGGGAGGGCCTACCCCTCTAACATTAAAAGATACAATGATCATTTTACGAGACATTTCAGTTTTTTCCCCACTCTAAGGACCATGGTGATGGGTACTTGTTTCCCCTTTTGAATTTCCATGACAATTTTCTCATGAGCCTTGAGTAAGTGTGATTTTTGACCCATAGGATTGGGTTGAATAGGGTCAGGGGCCATACCACCCTAAGAAGGAATTATCACCGTCAAATTGTACTTGGATTGGTAGGATTAGGTTTTATTGGGTGGGGGAACTAACACAACCCTTAAAAATTGGGAATTACTTTACGAGAAACCCTATAGATAGATGGGACTGAGAATAAATAGGGGGGGCTTTAATAGAAATTGAGGGAGAGGACAAAAAAGTGGGTGCATAAAAAGGGTCAGCAAGGACATATTGGATAGGGACCAGGATAGTGGGAGGAAATGAGATTCCTTTGGGGACCAAGAGAACATCTGGGGTGAGGCGAGCATTAGGAGAGGGGGAAGGAGAAATTACATAATGATAAATGGGGAGAATCGCCTGAATTGATCAAGAATTTAGAGAGAGGGGGGAGAGTAGACTTCTTTATGTGAATGGTTTGAATCTTAGGCTACATTCAGCTGAGGTGCCACCAACCCTTAGGGAATGGAGGAGTGAATTATCCTTCGATCAAAGGGATATCTAGGATATAACTCTTAAGTGACACTTTTTCTTCAATATTATGTTTCACCCAGATCTTGGGCATTTAAGAAAAAAGGGGATATCCTTGAGCATTGAGACTAAATATGCCTTATATCATGACATTCATAGAAACAAAACAATATCTTCCAATAGTATATCTTTTGGAGCCAAACCCTATCTCTGAAAACCAAGTCTAGGGAACCAATAATTTTGTCTCTCACATTAACCTTGATTTGTATCCAAGACCATATTCTATCGGTGTTGGATTCCCAGTTTGGCTCGATCCCAATAAAGACTCTGAGATTATTCCTGATGGATTCTAATGATTCTTTTGTCCAAAACCCAAAGGGGAGTCTTGTTAATATGGCCCAAACCCTCATAATGTTTAAAGCCACTTGTTGAGGATCAAAATCAATGGTCCACTTTCATTGAACCGGACTCGAAGGTCCCAAATTCCAGCTACTTTCCAAAATCACTCCACAGTCATCCACTGAACGTAGGATGAAATAAAGCCATCCCCTTATCATGATGTGGAACTGAGGGATATAACCTAACAAAAATTGCCAATTCTTTTCTAGACAGAGGGTTATATATGCATATTGTGTAACTTCCTTGACCTAACATCCCAACCTACAATCATTTGTAACTTTCCAGCCCTAGATTTGTTATAGTTTTTTTTTTTATTCAACCAGGCTACCGAGCCTGATTTCAGGCCTTTCTTATCCAAGTTCAATCTCTCTCTCTTCCTGCTATCCTAATAAGGAGAATTAGATGAAGGAAAAGATCAAGAAATGACATTATTTTGGGATTCCTCGGGAAAGTTTCCTTCATTAAAGGAGGAAACCGGGCCCGGATTTGGATAGGATTCACTAAATGGATCATTAAATTTGCCTCCCTCGAAGTGCAGATACCTGTACCATGTGTCTTGGCTCAAGGCCTTCCCCAAAACTCATCATCTGTGCAAAAGGCTCGGGATGAAAATAGAATGATCCCATATTCAAGGTTTTCCTCATCATCTAGATCCATTTCACACAACCTAAATCTTACTAACATCAGCTAGAGGCCCAACAAGGACATATGAGAAATATCCTAGTCATGAAACACATAATCCAAGCCTGAGACCGGACTGTGGTTGTTGGAAGAATGGAGAGAGAGAAAGTTGTGGGGGGAGGGATTCAGGGCATTAGGGACTTGGACCTATCACTTCCTCATAATGGGGAAAGAGATCCATGTGGCCTGGGCCTAAGGCCCTTTCTCCTTTGGCCAAGGGTTGAACCTCCATGTGAGCTCGAGCTACCGAAAGTGTAGACCTCATCCATTCCACTACATAAATAGCCTTATTCAATAAACAATACCCTTTTACATTAAATAACCATCCATTAATATATAATGGGTCTTATTCAAAGAATGTGTCCTTATACATTAATTAACTAACTCTTGGCTAGCCTAAAATAGGGAGGTTATGGTAGGACCCTAACAATATACCCACACAGTACCTCAATGAAAAAACATTAGGCTTTCATTGATTTGTGGATATTGCAACAAATGATATCACTACAGGACCAAGCTAACCATTTGTCATTTATTCCACAAAAATTTGTTGCTTCATTGATATGTACATGATCCAACATGTGTGGATTTTGTGGGGGGTTCAAGGGGATTTTTGGGTGGCTTACACCTTTCAACACCCACCAATTAAGAAATTCCTCATGTTACTTCCTTCATAACCTCCAATCTACAAGTATGTTACGACTTGGATTTAACACAAGGTCTTTGACTCTTCCATCATATGCCTCTTCCATCCAATTATGACCCTATATATAGTTCCACATTTTCATTAGTGGGGGAGGGGGGATCATACCAATACCCAATGGTTATTCATCAATGTGGTGTAACAAGGATAAATTTCTCCCTTACATAGAATACAACTCTCATTTATCTTCAAATGATGAGTCTCCCCATCAATAATTGAAAGCAAAACACAATATGATATCTCTCTCAAATGATTATTGAAACTCAGGTGCTATGATCCAATCCCATTTATGGAAGTCAAGTTTCAACATAACAAAACCTTTCTAACATTTGATTCTATCCATGTTAAAATCGAATGGTTTTTAAATAACTACATGCAGCTATGAAGCCTATTATGTAAAATTACCCAATTTTTCCCAACATTGAAATAAGGATCAAATACAACACTATGGAATCTCCATTCATGAGACAAGGAGACACGGTCATATCATTAAAATACCAACCCTCAAGAGACTATCTCACCAGAATAACAAAAATGTAGTCTTCCACAGAAGCCCCAAATTTATTTAAATTCATGTGTAAGGTGCATTAGTAAAAATGAAACAAAATTAACAAGCAAGTATTAATAGATTTAATTTCAATCAAGTGTCGTTGTTTTGAATTAAGCATAAACACACACAACATGCATAATCCATGTAAATTTATAATAGAAAATAACATTCAATTGCAAATTCATCAAAAAAGATAGAACACTTATCTTTATCCAATAATGGTAAAAAAAACTCGTTGTGTATGATAAATTTGCCACCCAACCATAGGCATCAAGGATATATTCCACCCCCATGCCAAGATATGAGGCCACTAGGGTGAAGGTATTCAAACTAGATACTCTAAGCTCACTCTATCCAACCCATTTATCCCATGGATTAGTCGATCTACTCAGTACACAAAACTCTAATCCTATAATATAATCATCAAATAACCATGGTACTTCCTTCCACTACCCTACACAACACAAGGAAGGTCTTACCCTTCTTTTCTTAATAGCCCCTCATGGATATTCATCCCTTCTAATGCCCTTCAATGTAGGCAAAAAAAATTCAATTTGTTTAATTCCTTTGGGGAATAATTTGGAAGAATATAACTTCACTCTCAAGCAACCAATGCATATCAATAGCCTATGGGTGAAGGTTTCTTAACTCACCCAACCTCTATACTCATGTACAAACTCTCTACCTCTTCCACAAGATCTTCAAATTCCCCTTTCACGATGTTACTTTTTGGTCATCCTCAAATTTCTAGCTAATAGCAAGAGATAGAGAACACAACATGGAACTTGGTTAGCTTTGAATATGAAAAAAGTGAAAATGAATTAACAATAAGTGAATTAACATTGAGAGGAGTGTTATTCTCCCCACCTAAATTCAATTTTTACAAGTAACAAATTAAACTTTAAATGTATATTATTATAACAACTTTGAATAGTACTATTAATATGGCTTTATTACCTATATAATAATGATGCTATTGATTCTATTACTAAAATTGATATTGTGAATCTATTCAAAGGCTCTAAATTCATGTTATCTCTCTATTCACAACCTTTATTATGAAATATGTGACTCACCCTTTATGAGTGAACATGTGACTTCCTAAGACGAAACACATGTTCTTAACCATTAGGCCAACTCAAGCTATACAAAATATATATCACTCTTATTAATTGAAAAAAAATCACTGTTATTAAAGCGACATGTGTAAATTTAGAATTGTTATGTCCTTATAAGGACATATTGTTTTTATGTTGGTGTATTAAATTATCTATACTAGGAATTAATAAATGGATTTGTCAAACTCAACTTTTGATTTTTGGTAATATATTTGGTGACATCCTTCCTTCATTTTCTTAGGGTTGGACATGACAACATGTTTGCATCTATACTATACCTACATTAATTGCAATTACTTTACGAGTTTTGGTGCATTCAATCACAAATCTATGGGAGTTATGTCACATTACTTTACAAGTTGTGGTGCATTAAGTCACAGAGCTATGTGAGTCGTGGAATTGTTTATACCCTCATTCACATCTTTGTAAAATTATGAATGCGGGTGTCTGTTTTCCTTGTTTTTTGAGAAAATAAAATATTTTTGTATTTATATTTTCACAATTTTTTGAAGTTCGAGTAAACAAAAGTATTTTTTTTTTTAGAAACTCACATTATAGTAAAAACAAAACTTGTCATGAATTTTGTAAGATTTCTATTGACTATTTTTTGAAATTGATTTATTGGCATTTGATATGTCAATTTAGCGATTGTTTGAC
This sequence comes from Picea engelmannii, assembly GCA_009831015.1. Lineage (NCBI taxonomy): Eukaryota > Viridiplantae > Streptophyta > Pinopsida > Pinales > Pinaceae > Picea > Picea engelmannii. The sequence goes on along the minus strand of ML780998.1, from coordinate 531,506 downwards.
AATGTGTTCCTTAAAAATGAAGGGATTGTTTGACAATGTATTCCTTAAAAATGAAGGGATTGATAATGAGTTATGTTTTTAGAAGTGAATGTACTCATTATTAAAATTTTGTGTATGAAAAACGAAATATGTTGCAACAATATAAACAGAATCTATTAAAGTATGACTATAGTTTTGAATTTAATGGACGGATATCATAATTACTACATTTTTTATGTTTAACCATTCTGAAAAAGTTCCATATTTTAAACACATTTAGTGAGACTCCATGTATGTGCCTTAATTTGGATTTAAAAGTAAAATCTAAAAATATCCTTTTGAAGATAACACTAAAACGTTATGTAGTGTAAATTTTCATTATTATTGAAGATATTGATTTTTCATTTTACTGAATCATTGTGTCATTTAAAAATAACATATAGACAATTTTTATAAAATTAATTAAAATTACTAAAAAACAATTAAATTTGATACAAATTGTATCAAATGAAAGTCCATTCAATTCTAAAAATGTTATTATTAGTTCCAAAAGTTTTTCAAAGAACCTGCTCCTTCCAAAGTTGGACAAAGATAAAGAGAAGAGTCAGTTTTCTGAAAAGTATCATAGGTGCAGGTTTTCGAACGAACAATTAGTCTTTTTTGGATGAAAGTTAGTTTTAAAGGAATAACTAACTTTCGGACGAAAAGTGGGTAATCAAACATCCATCGACCGGAAAAAAATTTGAGCAATGATTCAATGTAGAAAGATATAATTCTTTCGGTCGAATTTATTTTAACACATTTGTATAAGAATCGCACTCTACATTTTCGCTATTTGATCGTTATTTTTCACTTATTGTGGCAACATTTTCTAAATTAAAGATTTTTTTCAACAATTTTTTTTGAAAGTGGAGGTTTTCATAAACAATTTTTTCCTATATCAAAGAGATTTGTTTTGAAGATAAGTTTTCTTGAAAAATTCATTTCAAGGTCGATATTTTTTTTAACTAATTTTTGTCATAAATAACTAATGGTTGTTAAATAACTAGTCTTAGGACAAGGCAAACTGGAGACCCATAGAACCAGTCAGAATCACCATTCCAAACAGATAAGGGTGTAATTGGAGGCCTGACTGGGTGATCTCCTTATAATGTTGAACATGGTCATTTTTAGCCATCAACATTTTTTGCACTAGGAGGGCCACCGATGAGTGTGCATGATAATTTGAGTCTTTTTTGAGCTATTGTTTTTAATTCTTTCATTTATTTTTAATGGATTCCTCTAAACTTCCCATATGTATTTGTATATCTGGTTATGCATCAAGCACTACAACTAAGGTAGTAAATTACTTATCAAAGGTAAAATTGAATGGTGAGTCTAATTCTTCTACTTTTCATCATGTTCATCAATTTATTTTGAATTGTAAAAATCATGATATTGATGATGGTGTTATGCCCAATATGTTTACTCTTTACATTGACAGACTGGTCCAAAGACTGGTGTCTTTCATTTCCAGTTGCCTATGTAGGTAGTTGGGCCCAGTTCACAAGTATGTTCTTCCATGTTTTTCTGAACTACGATTATGACAAGGTTTGTGATCAACTTGAAACACTTCATAGAATTGAAGGTGAGTCTTTTAATGATTTTATCATTCAATTTAAAATTGAAAATTTACCCTCTATATTTGAATTAACGGGATGGTTTCAACACATTTTTTCTCTTGTATTTCTAATAATCATCATGAACAAGAAGATTCTATTGCTCGTAATCAATTTAAAGTTGTTGATGAAAACATTGTTGACTCTATTCAGGAAAATAATGTTGAAATAGATAATAAACAGACTGAGGAAAATATGAATATAACGGTTTCTAATCCAAATAATGTTAAATAAGTCCAACAATCAACAAATTTTTCTTCAAGTAGCATGCTTCTTACAACAGATTCCTCTAATTTTTCAAATTTTGTTCATGAATTGCAATTACATAATTCATAGTATTTTAATCATAATTTTCAGGAATTTAATAATAATAATTCTAAAACCAATTCTAATAATATTAAATATGACTTATGTATCATGAATATTAATGGAGTAACATAAATTGAAATTCGAGAATTAAATTGTAATTTTAATGAACATTTTGTAGAAAGAGAATATTTTCACCTCATTTGTTCCAATAGTCATTATGATTCATACCCTGATCTATTTAATAAATTGAACTTGTTTGATAATAGTTTAATAGTTCCTCTATATATGAATATTTTTCTAGAAAATAAACGAACTATTGAAAATTTAACATACAATGAATTGTCTTCTAGCATGGGTCAGAATAGTGAATTATTAATGAAATATTCATCCAACATCTCTGAGGAATATTACAAATATTATTTTGATCATTCTTCTTATTCAAATTTAACGTTTACAAATAAAGAAGTTGAATTGATTAATAATGATGAATTGATAATTGAGAATGTTGAGACACTTCACCCTCTGGTGATGGTTATGTTAGGCTCTCACATTCCTAATCTATCAGGTCAATCTATATTCGAAAATGTGAGAGATCTTAATTTATAAATTTTTCGAAAAAACTAACATCTTCAAATTTATAATTATTTCAATGATCAAGGGACCATTCTAGTTTATGATGCATACAGTGATCAAGTTCTTTTGAATTGTCATGATCATGATTGTTTTTCGCCAGTACATTATCTTACTTCTTTTAAATTTTATGAGACTTGTAAAAACAAACCTCTTGTGAATCAATCCCAGTTATCTTGTATCATTAATGTAAATAGTGATGTAGGTTTATTTCTTAATACTGACAACTCTTTGCTAGATCCAATTAATTCCTTTACTTTGGTAGATAAAGAGAAGACTAATGGGTAAAAATCAATCGATATCACATCCATTCCTTTAAGTAAAATCCTTCTATACCACCTTGCTCTCTTCACGTAATTTCTAAAAAAACATATCCAAATACATTTACTAAAAGGGTGGCATACGAGATTTGAAAGAACATTTGTGTTGGAAATGTATGCAAACTCACCAGGGTACTAAACAGGCTCATTGACAACGAGTAAATGCATGCATCGTATCAAGACAACTTTGTTGGGGTACTGAACAAGCCTACTGGCAGCGAAGAAATGTTAAGAAAGGAGATAATTTTATAATAGATGCATACTAATATATAATAGCCTCCTAGCTATTATGATTATCCAATATTACAGATGTAATTAAAAGTTAATAAATATTCCCTATATTTGGATTCACTATTTTGGAATTGGGCATTCAAGTACTTTCATCTTTAAAATATTATTTTTCTTTGATTTTGTCTTATGCGGGACCTTTCAGAATAGTTTTGAGTGTGAGAAATTTTTGAAATCTTTCTTTTCAATATTTAGTAAATTTGGTTCTATTATCTTAACCAAAGATAATTGCTTCTTCCCTGGGTATCACCAATTGTTGTGGCAAACAAGCCCCCCTTTATTTTGTTTTATGGTTGATTGAAAATTAAGGTCCCCTTTTATTTTAATGTCATTTCTCCATTTATTTTTGTTTGAATTTGTCTTTTTTGATTGGTTTTATTATAAAATGGATTGTTTTCTTTTCACTAGAAATTTAGACATTATCACAAATCCATTAATGTTGAGGATCCTCCTAATGTTAATTCCTTGTGTTTACTTTAATTTTGATTATTTTTAATGTTTCAAATTTAATTATTTTAAGCATGAAATTTAAAATATGATTATGATGAATATTTTTATATCATTTTACTGAAAATTGAGAGATTGATAATTATTTTGGAGTTAATTTCCTCAAACTTGTATAATATCATCAATTTAAAAACACAATGTTCAATTAAGTTATATATTTATACTTTATCTAGAAAGTGTGATATCAATCTGATTTGATTTTGTTAATTTTGGTTCATTAAGATTTGGAGATCTTGTAGTTCATCTTTTAATAGATTTTTTTATGAATTTAATTTCTTTTTTTTATAGGTGTCTATTACATATCTGCAGTTCAACTGTAGTCGCCAAAATAGTTCATTCGGTGAAAATTATTCAAGGCATAATGATTGGACAACATCTATTTGGAAGATTCATATCAGTTTCAGGAGAGGATATTCCATATTCTTTTATGAGAAAACAGTGATAAATATACTCAAACGGTTGAAAACCCACTTCCAAACTGGGTCTATTTACTTAACCTCCAAATGATTTCCTCATAAACTGAAAAAATTGGGAGAAATCATTATTGGAGTCTCATGGATTTTCTTAGATTGGAAGCACAACAATCTTCAGGAGGCAATTTTGTAGATTCAATCCCATCCAAACAGTGAAGCACTTGAGGAAACGATTTGAAACCCACTTCACAAACAATAAAATTTACTTAACACATAAATTATTTTCTCATAAAGTGAATATATTTGGAGAAATAATGATCTAAGTGAGTTGAATTAGATTTCGGGTCAATTTCAAGACGCTAACTGCAAACTTACATTATGTGAAAACCAAGAGGAATCTTGAAAAATGGTTGAAAAAACACTTCATAAACATGTTCATTTACCTTATGATGAAAGGAATCACCAAGAAAATCATTTTTTTGGGAGAAATCGTATCCAAAAAGAGGTGGACTAGATTTTTTGTTATGCCAACTCACTGGAAGCAATTTTGCAGGTCAATGTTTGGGTGGCCAGTGAGGAATCTATTCAAAGAGTTTAAACCCCACTTCATAAACATTCTAATTTACCTTATCCTAAAAGTATTTGTGAAGAAATGAAACCGTTTGGAATATATGATTCATTTTTGGGGCAGGTTTTGTCCATAATTAACAATGTGTGAATTATGTAGTTGATTTTGTTCATAATTATTTAGTTGATTGTTGTGAAAGTTTTGGATCACTCAAGGGGAATTCGACCTATAGGAAAAATGAATGTATAAAACTTTGTTTATTCATGTGTAATGGGGGTTCCATATCTAAAACTAGAGAGGACTATATGACAACTTTTGGAGCTAATAATAATAAGTTTTGATTTCATTACATTGTTGTATTTGATTTTGCAGACTTATTTATTTGATGATTTTTTTCATTTTAGTTTGAATTATGTTTCACTAGTGCATTAACAATTGATATGAGCACTATTTTTTATCTCATTTGTTTTATGTTGGTGAATGCTTTGTTTAAATCTATCTTTGTCGGGTTGTACATGATTTTAACCGAGATTGAATATGATTTCATGGAGATTAGTTTGCAGTGATTAATAATTATTTATTGATAATTTTCAAAATTGTCCTTATTTCTTTTATATTGGATTAAAATGAACTATTTCATTACTTCAATATAAATCTCGCAATGAATTCATTTTACATGATTGTATTTGGGTATATACATGAGTTTTTTTATATCTATTTATCAAAATTATTTCATTGTGTATTTGATTGAACAACCTATAAATCCTTGAACTATTTTGATGATTTGTAGCTCCATCTTAACCCAAATTACAATTACATTCCTTCCTCTTCTTATTAGATACAATTTCTCTTGATTAGGAGTAACACTATCCTTCTCCTGATTAAGCTAGGTTTTCCTTTTTGTTAACTTGCATAATAGATTAAAGTTGCATTTACATTTTATTCCATAAAGTATCATTTCGTAGGAGAAAAATCCAATGTGGCATAGTTGATCCCTTCTGTCAGCGTTATGGTTGATTTATTGCAAGCATGTTGCAAGCGAGTAATCCCTTTCCTTATTTCTATTGATGAAAGTAGGTAAAACAATATACATTAGCAGATAGAAGGTTGTGTGTGTGTGTGTGTGTGTGTGTGTATAATAGTCCTCATTATATTAACATTAGATTAGGCTAGTCTTAGGATAGGGGTAAATGGATACCCATAGAACCAGTCAGAATCACCATTCCAAATGAACAAGGGACTAATTGGGACCCTAACCAGGTGATCTCCTTATAATTTTGAACATGGTCATTTTTGGCCCTCGACACATTGATACTGCCATGGCCACTTTCTCATCAACCTCTAATCAACCTGTCATCCAACCTATCATTGTCATTGCCACATCCACCTATTACTAATGATCAACCGATCATCCAACCTTTCATTGTCCCTATCAATGCCTTATTCACTATTTATTTCACTGATATACCATCATCAACCATCTATAACCATATCCACTCACATGGATACCAAAACCATCACCATACCATGTACCAGAACCTGTACCATACCATGTACATCAACCATGTACCAAAACATGTACCATACCATGCACCACAACCTGTACCATAAATATGTCTCACACCATGTACATACGATGTGTCTCAAGCATATGACAATGTATCAACAAGATACCAAAGACATGCCTCAACCATGCAACATAACATCACCATCATGTAACTCTCAAAACTTGCATATAGATATACATGTAAAATTTTAGATGACCTAGTGCACTATCTTATAGACTTGTAGAACTTCCTCACCCTCAACAACATCAAACTCTGTCCACTTGGAAAATGGGTGCACATAGAAGCCCCAACATCACTTCTCAACTTTTCATACAAATGTACTCAAAATTGTACCTCAGATATGCAAACTTACAAGATGCACCACGAGCTCAATTTTCCATTTTTGATTCTGAAATTTCTATCTGAGGTAGCATTCTATGTATTTTCAAACTTATGAAAAATTGACAGTCTACAAAGTCCCAAGACAAAATTTATAATAGAAATTCTAGGATGACTTGTTTGAACCATATTTCAGGACCATTCAAGAACGTTGACTTCCACATAGAATATATACTAAATTATTGCAAGCCAATGTTTGAAATTTTAACCATAGATACCATGGGATAGTTAATCCATATCTTAGAAATTTTAGGGCCTAAAACTTATTAGAACATAAGTGTAACATCCCGCTCTGGTGCACTAAGAAAACTTATTCTTTGAGGACACTTGCTTGCAAGTGATCTGGACTTTTATGATATTAAAACATTTATCCTTGATTATGATGCGTTATGATAGATGACATGATGTTTTATTGCTTTGACAGGGACTGGTGCTATTGAATCAGGTTTATTGAGTGTGTAGGGTTTTGGACCTTGAGGATGCAGAGGCATCGATGGAACCCCTTGGACTCGGGATTGAGTCAGGGAGTGTGCTATTTGGGTTGATTTATTTACTGTGATATTTCATTGATTTGATAATTGATATGGACATGTTCTGACACGATTGTTGATGATGCAGGCTGATGATATCTTGCCGACCAGACTCACATATGGAGTAAAGGGGCCACACATGATTTCCAGAGAGGTTGAGGGAGAGGTGTGGACAACATCCCTGCCACAGCCTACTAGCACTCCCGCTGTGGCTCGAACTATAGGTTAACGATTACCTAGTTCGAGAGGATCCACGATGCCATGAGGGCAGACTGCGGCAGTCGCTCACGATGATTCTGAGGGGCACGCAATAAGGCGGGGGCCTTATTCCTTAGAGCCCTTAGTCTCCCACAAGTTCACCTGGCGGAGTGTTGACTCCAAGGGTTATATATGTCTATCAATCATTCAAGTTGGCGAGTGGCACCCTTGGAGCACGTGGTGAATCCTGAAGGGCACGTCGCGCGAAAGAAACACAAGTTGGTGAGTGGCACCCTTGGAGAACGTGGTGCATCCTGAAGGGTACGTCGCACGAAAGAAACACAAGTTGGCGAGTGGCACCCTTGGAGCACGTGGTGCATCCTGAAGGGCACGTCGCGTGAAAGAAACACAAGTTGGTGAGTGGCACCCTTGGAGCATGTGGTGCATCCTGAAGGGCATGTCACGCAAAAGAAACAACCGAGGCGAGTGGCACCCTTGGAGCACATGGTGCGTCCTGAAGGGCATGTCACATTGATGTTGAGGAAGGAACAAACCTAGATGGCCCTAAGACATTTAACGCCTTAAGAAATTCTTAAAATGACTTCCCTAAATAATTGTCGCCCAGTTCAGAATATAAACCTAAGTCTAAAACTTCTCTAGGGTAAAATTTTGTTTAGCCTTAAGAAAAAGACACTATAAAAATAAAAATAAAGATATAAACTAAAACCCACTTAAGTAATAGGTCTTCTTAAATTTAGGGGGTAAAATGAAGAGAGGAATAATTTAATTAAAATCCGTGGTTTTAAATTGTAAAGAAGAAATAAATTATTTAACTTGTGGAAGTATAAAAAGATTTTAAATTAATAATAAAGGGGAAGGAGGAAATAGCGCAACTGCCATTTTGGCTCTAATAAAAAGGGGAAAGAAGGGAATAATAAGAATTACGAAACTATTTAATGGAGGAAACATAATAAAGGAAAGTTGGGAACTTATGGTAAAAAGCGAGGTCAACATAGTAAGGAATCTGCAATTAAGAACCTTCTAATTTGAGCTTAATTAGCAACTTCATTTTTAGGGAAATTATTTAAAACATGTAAGGGGATCTAGGAACACCTTGGAGGAAATTTAGGAGCAACTCTAGGTGGCTGAGGGAAATGAGCCAATTAATAATTTAAAAGAAAATAATTATTGGAGGAAAGAGGGGGATGGACGACACTTGTGCGAACGAGAATATTTAGAATATTTTTATTAAAACTTAATTTAAAATTGATTCAGGGAAAGTATGAGGTTTAGACAACTCTATAAAAGAAAAGGAAGATGAGGAAGAAGGGGATCGGTTTTCAGTGTAATGTTACACTTCCATAATTGTGACTTGATTGATTAGTTGTGGAGATTTGGGATTTTCTAGCTCGGATAGGACTGGTAGCTCGGCCTTGCGAGGCGAGATGGGAAGCTAGACGTACCATCTGGATAGTGTGTGGCCCCTTTGCGGCTCGGGGGGATAAGGGGGAAGTAGAGTACCCCTAGAAATTGGCTAGGAGGTACCGGTGTAGTCTCAGTGGTTGGTGAGCAGGAGTTTTACGGAGCACGATACACCCAACGGAGAAGGCAAACAGGCAAAGGTACGCTTTCGAATGAATGGAAAAAGTTGTAGGTTTTATGAAGATATATGCATGTCAATTTTGTTAGAAGATAGTATGTAAATTATTACTTCGGCATTTGTAATTAGGGGATAGATGTAATTTATCAACCTACATTTTAAGTATTGATGGAGAATTTAGTTCCTGTGGTTGGTTTCTAGTTAAATTTTATTAAATCCTTGATAAGGGAGGCGCTTCCAGTTTCCATCAGGAATTCGATCACCCTTGCTTTTGTTTTTCATACCTAATTCATCCCTTTATTGGGAGCCCCTTGCAGCCTCCACCTTAATCTGAAGAGGGTAGAACCCGTTTATTGGCAACGTCTTTTTCCTTTCTATAAGAAAAGGGGAACCGGTTTCCTGACCCTTGTTTTTGTTGGGTTAAAACTATGATGCCAGTAATTTACGAGAAGGCTCTTTTTGCCTTCGTTTTATGTTGAGAAATTTCAATTTTCTACTGTTCATTGGTCGAATCTTCTTGGTTAGGCCGATCTCCTGTTAGGACGGTTCCAAGGATACTATTATTGCAATAATATATATATATATATATATATATATATATATATATATATATATATATATATTCCTTTTGTCCTGGAAGGGTGTTTCCTCAGATGGACTTGTTTGTCCTACCTTTCCACTGGTCACTTAACGTCCTGAGATGACGAAAGCAAGAACCCCAACCTGTAAGGATATGGCTACATATCGTAGTGAATCCCGTGGTCTTTTCGTGTCTAGTTTTCATGCACTATACCTCTATCCTAGTTGGGTGAGGAATGAGGAATTAATGGGCTGTGGGCTCTTCCCTAACACTAAACTCTAATTTTTGTGTCTGCACTACTACCTCAGCACTTCCAATTTCTTTTAAGGTAGCGATTTTATTAACCAGTTGACAAAATCTAAATCTGGGATGGATATTGAGTTCCTGTAACTCAACGATGACTCACCCTGACCAACCCGTAGCATGACTTCCCAGAAGTGAAGGAGACAATTCTCTTTGCTGCATTGTACAGACTTGCATTTCTACCCTACGTGTAAGGTGAGTTTCCCTACAGGTGCTCTCATCTTACTCTATTTTCCATCTCTCCCAGAAAAACCATCCCTTAAATTTCATCCTGTGTAATCCCTCCCATCCGGGATCTCTGATGTTAAACCTTGAAGTGATGGCGGTGACTGCTGGTTCCATCCACCTTTACAGGGGTTGTTTTTGTTCAAAGGAGTTATTGTTGTAACTGTTGGTGTCTTTCAGCGATTTCGGTGCACACGAGTTAAGACTCACTTCCATAGCATAGATTTGGGATTAACAGAACTGGCCCTTAACTTGGTGAGCTACCAGGAAGATCAGACACGCAACAAGTTAGCCAGTGAGATAAACTCATCTTTCTATTTCTGTTTCATCCTTTGCGCCTTTTGCTTTACCCTCCCTTTTTGTCAGACGTATCCTTGGGCAACAGGTGTAGTACTCTGGTGGAATTACAAGCAATGTAGCGATTCCCTATTTTATACATAATGGTGTTAATGTTATATATAGTATTAATAATGGTGTTAATATTATATTATAAGGATTGATGTTGTATATATTATCGAACTGATAACTTAGTTGGGTTGCATTGTTTAAATTATGCTTTAAATTTATTTTCTTTTGCTGATTTAGATTTTAAGATTTTTTTTACGCAAATTAACATGATCTAGTACCACCCGACCCTGATCTTTCACCCTTTCCTCTGTATTGAAACAGTGTCTATTTCACCCTGCCAAATGGTGCGGAAACCCCTTAAATTTGTCTCTGCCACTGTCATTAAAAACATCTAATCTATCCTAGAAAAACTATGCCAAATCTGGATAGTTACTACCTGACAATCTGTATTAAAATCATAAAATTTTACCGCCTCTGCAACTGTAAAAAGAATCACCCAGAATCGCCCTCGCCAGCAGTGTTCAATCCGAACCTTTCGCCCTGCACTTTTGAATTAAAAATCATAATTACTTACCTCTGCTAGAGCGCGATGTTCGGTGGTAAAGGGATTTTCTATGACACCGTCAGAAAGGAAAATTCTGAGTGGATTCCTAGCTCTGACAGTTGCCAGATGCTAATTTTTCTTTACTTAGCATAGTGGATGGGTCGCCAGTTTTTATTGTCATTGTTAATTACAGGGTAACTGTTTTATGCTATGTATCTATTATTGCAATGATAAGTTAATAAGAATAAAGCGTAAGGGTGACTGTCTTGATAATATAATATATTATTTGGCAATATGTAATTATAAGGCCTTTGTAATTAGATTGTTCTTACCATGTAATAAACATAATGTAAGGTTAGGATTATAGGAAAGTAATGCTATTGTTATTCTTGCAATGTTATCGTAACATAAAGGGTAAGGACATTGTTATTTTAGTGGAATGTTACTGAAATTGTAATGTTATGGATAACATAAATTGTTACAGTATTACGTAAAGGTATTGTGACTGAAATATGTAATAAGGTTAATGTAATATGTAAAGGTAACGTCATGGTAATACATTGTTTTGAATTATGTGAGAGTAGTGTTGCAATATAATATAGAGTGTAATGTTAGTGCTAGATAACATATAGAAAAATGTCATGGATATTTAGTGCAATGTTAATGTAATTTTATGGTCATGGATGACATCTAAATTTTAGGGTCCTTGAACTAAGTACCTCAATTTATTACGATTTAGTAAATGGGGAATTTGCATTTAGCCAATTTACATTATTTTAAGGATGGGTTGGGTGACTTGTCAACTTATGGAAGTTAATGGAGTAAAAGATCTGCAATTAATTCTATGTGAGTCATAGATAATGCCTTTTCTTGATCACATTGGGTTTTTGTCAGAACCCTTCCGACTTGCGTCATCCTTAGAGGATGTGGTCATTCTTTAATCATGGTAGTACTTGGTTGTAAACATTTTATTGCTTGGTCTACTTGCGTCGGGCGGGATGTAGACACCTCCATGTTCCTCAGAATAGTCGCCATCTCTGAGACCTTAAATGGTTAAAATCGATGGGAACCTGGGCTTGAGTGTTTCTTATGTGTCTTGGAGGTCCTAACCATTGCAGGGTAGGACAAGCGGGTAGTCAGTCTTACTTATTGTTGTTAATCGTCGTTAAATGCATGCAGTTACTTGTTGTGTGTCTTATCTCATCTTATTGGGTTCGTCGTGTTTTGCGTCTGGATCGTCGTTGAGTGGCGACATAGACTTGAATGTCTTGCTTCCCTTGTACACGTGCGCACACACTTTTAAAACACACACACACAAAAAAAAAAATTGCACTTGTTATAAGAAGTTTGTCGTCTTAATGGGGAGGTATGTTACATATGGTATCGGAGCGGGTTCGACCCGCCACTTGGGATTCGCTATGGCTTTCATTGACAAGATTTGATTTGATTATATTGTTGTTGATCGAGTTGATTGTGTGCATGCAGGTAATCATGGTTAGGGGATGCCACGGAGGCAGATGACAAGGTGCTAGGGGAGGAGGCGTGACGCCTCCAGTAGCATCCATGCCTGAGGGGTCTAACCCCCAGGGAGGTGAGCAGGTTCTCGGATAGGAGAAGATAGCAGTTGGAGACGTGGTCAGGATGATGAGGTCTTTTCAGCACATGTCCGAGGCACTAATTAGCCGATTGGACAGAGATGAGGCCAGGGCACCGGCACCAGCCGAGGTTCCGCCACGCGCACCGACCGTTACTGGTAGCATTCACCGTGAACTCGAGAAGGTTAAAATTTCCAAGTTCTTTGGTGCCCCAGACGGCGCAGCCGCCGAGGAATGGTTGGAGAACATGGTGATGTGCTTCGCACTTCGCGATTATACCTCCAACATGAAGGTCTACATGGCAGTCTTTGAACTGAAGGGGAGTGCTCTTCTATGTTGGAAGACACTCCTACCGTAGTTGAACATGGCCATTGAAGACGTGTCATGGGAACTGTTCGAGGAACGGTTCTGAGAGAGGTATCTTTCATAGGAATTCATTGAACGTCAGCTCAATGAGTTCAATGCATTACGACAGGGAGGTCGTACGGTGCCCAAGTACGAGGCACGTTTTATGGAGTTGCTCCAGTATGCTCTGCACCTTAACATTGAGAAGATCAAGGTCAACAGGTTTGTGTTTAGCCTTAATGGCAGCCTGCGTGCAAAGGTTAGGATATTAATTCTTCAAACCTTGCACGACGCCATCCAGAAGGCCCTCATAGCAGAGGAGGAGCTTATCAGTGGGGGTCAGACCAGGACTCCAGTGAGACCAGCAGGGTAGGGTTCATCTAGAACACCACAACATCAGACACTAGGGAGACATACATCGGGATATCATGGCTTCCAGAGGGGATCCACTTTCACCACACCCCGACGACCGCCACCTCAACAACGAACACCTTATCGAGGACCACAACATCAACAACAACATCGCCCGTAGCAACAATAATTTAGGCCTGTTCAGCAGAACATACCAGGGTTCCAGGCCAGTGGGCTATCCTCTTTTACTTCAGGTACCAGGACTATTGGGCCGAAGAAGGGGTGTTGGACATGTGGGGAGCCACACTACCAGTGTGACTGTCCTGTGGAAAGGACCAGAGTGTCCGGATTAGCTGGACCCACTACAGTGGGAGATATGGGCAAGGCCCATCGAATTCATGTAGTAGTGAATAACCGCCAGGAAAATCACTAGTCGACTATGCTCAAGATGACAGGTACCATCGCTGACCAGACCCTTAGTGTTTTGATAGACCCCGGTGCTACTGAGATTTTCATTTCTGGTGCAACGCTAAAAAGGATTAAGGTAAAGGCAGTCGACTAGGATGAGTTTAGCTTCGTAGAGATGGCTTTGGGAGCCAAACAGAAGGTTGGAGGAAAAGTTACGAGCTGTTCCCTTAACCTGGGAGAGTTTGTCACGATGGTCAACTTGTACGTCACAATCTTAGGATCTTATGACGTCGTGATTGGTATAGATTGCTTGGAATCGCATGATGTGATACTCAACTATAAGACGGAATGATTGAGCTTGGTTGATGACAAGGGACAGAGACTTGTGATTGTAGGACGGAACCAGGGAGTTTCCCTGAGGTTCATCTCTTCCTTACAGTTACGGAAGAGTATGCGCAAGGGGTGCAAGATTTATGTGATCCTTACGCTAAATGAAAAGGGAGTAGTGGAAGGTCTAGAACACCTTCCGGTGGTGAAGGAGTTTGCGGACGTATTTCCAGAGGAGTTACCTGGGATGCTTCCAGAAAGGGAATTGGAGTTTACCATAGACCTGAAACTGGGGAATGAACCGATAGCAAGAACGCCTTATCGGATGTCGACCCCGAAGTTGCAAGAGTTGAAAATGCAACTGAAGGAGTTGTTGGACCTGGGACTGATACGTCCTAGTGTGTCACCATGGGGTGCACCTGTTATTTTCATTCGAAAGAAGGACGGATCATGGAGGATTTGCATCCACTACCATCAAATGAACCAGGCTACGATCAAGAATCAGTATCCCTTACCAAGAATCGATGATCTGTTCGATCAAATGAAGTGTGAGACGGTGTTCTCCAAGATCGATTTGCGATCAGGGTATCACCAGTTACGGATCAAGGGGGACAACGTCCCTAAGTCCACCTTTAAGACAAGATTTAGAAATTACGAGTTTATTGTTTTACCGTTTGGACTGAAAAACTCCCCAGGGGTATTCATGAGTTTGATGAATGGGGTGTTCCGCGAGTACTTGGACAAGTTCATCTAAGTATTCCCTGATGATATTTTGATCTACTCTCGGACGATGGAGGAACATGACGATCACTTGCACTTGGTGCTACAGTGTCTATGAGAGCACAAATTGTATAGGAAGTTGTCCAAATGCTCTTTTTATCAATCGAGGATTCACTACTTAAGGCATGTCATCTCCGACAAAGGTATCGCCATGGATCCAGCAAAGGTTGAGGCTATCATGGAATGGCCTGCGTCGATGAATGTCACGGAAGTGCGTAGTTTTATGGGTTTAGTAGGATACTATCGATGGTTTGTCGAGGGATTTTAGAAGATAGCAAATCCGATCACGGAATTGCATAAGAAAACAAGAAGTTTGTTTGGATGGAGAAATGCGCGGAAGCATTTCAGAGACTTAAAGAGTTGTTGACAACAACATCGATACTAAAGTTCCTTGACATGGACGCAGACTTCTTAGTATGCACTGATGCATCCAAGGAAGGTTTAGGCGGAGTCTTGATGCAATATGGATGAGTGATTGCTTACATTTCGGGGAAACTGAGAAGGCATGAGGAGAACTATGCGACACATTATTTGGAGTTATTAGCCATCGTATATGCCCTAAAGGTTTGGAGACACTACCTTGTTGGATGAAAATTTGAATTAAATACTGATCATTGTGGACTACAACACATTTTTACGTAAGGCGACTTGAACGCATGACAATGACGTTGGTCGGAGTTGCTTAGCGAGGACGAATTTGAGATCACTTACATAAAGGGAACAGTGAATTGAGTGGCGGATGCTTGAGTCGGAGGTCGCGCATCTATTCGGTGTTGCCTCTGTAGGCAGATCTACGTGAGAAGATTCTCACTTTACAGCGGGATGATGATTGGTACAAAGAGGTCGAGGGTTTTATCGGAAAAAACACCATGATGGTACCACAATATGAGGGATTTTCATTTGATAGCGATGGGTTATTGAGGTTTAGAAGTTGGATTTACGTACCGCCAAACGACGAGTTAAGGATGTTGATTTTGAGCCAAGATCATAGAGTAGTTTACATGGCTCACCTGGGAGTCACGAAGATGAGGGAAGACCTTAAACCCTTATTCTTCTGGAAGGGAATGAAGGCCGACATAGTCAACTATGTGGCTAGGTGTCTGGAGTGTCAGCAGGTAAAAGCTGAACATAGACACCCAGCAGGATTACTACAACCACATGCCATTCCAGAATCGAAATGGGAAGTTATTTCGATGGATTTTATTATAGGATTGCCACTGACGGCAAGGAGACATGACTCGATTTTTTTAGTAGTAGACACTCTGACGAAGAGTGCTCACTTTATTCCTGTGCATATGACGTATCAGGCACCTGACATAGCTAGAGTTTTCATTAGTGAGATTGTGAGGCTGCATGGCGTGCCTAAGAGGATTATATTTGATCGAGGATCTCTATTTACTGGATGATTTTGGACGAGTTTCCAATAGGCCTTGGGAACTCAACTTAACTTTAGTACTGCGTATCACCCAGAGACTAACAAATAGACAAAATAAACAAACCAAACCTTGGAAGACATGTTGCGCATGTACATGGTGGACCAACAAAAGCGTTGGGAGGAATTCTTGCCTCTAGTAGAGTTCGCTTACAACAACAGTTACTAGAGAACCATTAAGATGGCGCCTTTTGAGTTTCTTTATGGGCGACCATGTCAGACGCCCTTGAGTTGGGATCAACTTGAGGATAGGGTCCTGGTGGCACCAGAAGTGATCCAATAAATGGAAGAGAAAATGGAAACCATAAGAGAAAGGATTAAAGAAGCATCGGATTGACAGAAGAGTTATGCCGATGCGCACCGAGTCGACCGTAGTTACGAGGTCAGCGATCGAGTCTTCTTGCAGGTTAAACCGCATAAGATTTCGATCAAGTTTGGAAAGGGAGCTAAACTCTCTCCTAGGTTCTTGGGACCTTTCGAGATTGTAGAGAGAAAGGGGCCCATGGCCTATCGACTAGCCTCACTTGATTCTTTGAGGCGTATGCACGATGTTTTTCATGTATCTGTTTTGAGACATTATATTAGTGATCCTACACATGTGATTGACATGAGTTCCTTGTAGGTATCGGATGAGGGAGCACTCATGGATGAGATGGTCCGCATCTTGGATCATCGCGTTCAACAGTTACGACATCGAACATTATATCAGGTCAAGGTCTAGTGGAAAAATTATAGTCCGCACTCGGTGACCTGGGAGGATGCATATGATATGCGCCAATAGTTTCCATTTTTGTTTGATGGATAGACTTATGATACTCGGATACATTTCTTTCGGCATTTATACTATGAAACTTCTGGACGAAGTTTAGACCAAGAGGGGGTGTATGTAACATCCCGCTCTGGTGCACTGAGAAAACTTATTCTTTGAGGACACTTGCTTGCAAGTGATCTGGACTTTTATGATATTAAAACATTTATCCTTGATTATGATGCATTATGATAGATGACATGATGTTTTACTGCTTTGACAGGGATTGGTGCTATTGAATCAGTTTTATTGAGTGTGCAGGGTTTTCGACCTTCCGGATGTAGAGGCATCGATGGAACCCCTTGGACTCTGGATTGAGTCAAGGAGTGTGCTATTTGGGTAGATTTATTTACTGTGATATTTCATTCATTTGATGATTGATATGGACATGTTCTGACACGATTGTTGATGATGTATGCTGACGATAGCTGGAAGACCAGATTCACATATGGAGTAAAGGGGAGACACACGATTTCAATAGAGCTTGAGGGAGAGGTGTGGACAGTAGCCCTGCCACAGCCTACTACCACTCCCGCCATGGCTCGAACTGTAGGTTAACGATTACCTAGTTCGAGAGGATCCATGATGTCGTGAGGGCAGACTGTGATAGTCGTTCACAATGATTCTAAGGGGAACTCAATAAGGTAGGGGCCTTATTCCTTAGAGCCCTTAGTCTCCCACAAGATCACCTGGCGGAGTGTTGACTCCAGGGGTTATAGATGTCTACAAATTAGTCAAGTTGGAGAGTGGCACCCTTGGAGCACATGGTGCATCCTGAAGGGCACGTCGATCAAAAGAAACACAAGTAGGCGAGTGGCACCCTTGGAGCACGTGGTGCATCCTGAAGGGCACGTCATGCCGAAGACACACAAGTTGGTGAGTGGCACCCTTGGAGCATGTGGTGCATCCTGAAGGGCACGTCACGCAAAAGAAACAACCGAGGTGAGTGGCACCCTTGGAGCACATGGTGCGTCCTGAAGGGCATGTCGTATTGATGTTGAGGAAGGAACAAACCTAGATGGCCCTAAGACATTTAACACCTTAATAAATTCTTAAAATGACTTCCCTAAATAATTGTCGCCCAGTTCAGAATCTAAACCTAAGTCTAAAACTTCTCTAGGGTAAAATTTTGTTTAGCCTTAAGAAAAAGACCCTATAAAAATAAAAATAAAGATATAAACTAAAACCCACTTAAGTAATAGTTTTAGTCTTCTTAAATTTAGGGGATAAAATGAAGAGAGGTATAATTTAATTACAATCCGTGGTTTTAAATTATAAGGAAGAAATAAATTATTTAACTTATGGAAGTATAAAAAGATTTTAAATTAATAATAAAGGGGAAGGAGCAAATAGCACAACTGTCATTTTGGCTCTAATAAAAAGGGGAAAGAAGGGAATAATAAGAATTAGGAAACTAAGTAATGGAGGAAACATAATAAAGGAAAGTTGGGAACTTATGGTAAAAAGAGAGGTCAACATAGTAAGGAATATGCAATTAAGAACCTTCTAATTTGAGCTTAATTAGCAACTTCATTTTTAGGGAAATTATTTAAAACATGTAAGGGGATCTAGGAACACATAGGAGGAAATTTAGGTGCAACTCTAGGTGGGTGAGGGAAATGAGGCAATTAATAATTTAAAAGAAAATAATTATTGGAGAAAAGAGGGGGATGGACGACACTTGTGCGAAGGAGAATATTTAGAATATTTTTATTAAAACTTAATTTAAAATTGATTTAGGGAAAGTATGAAGTTTGGAGAACTCTATAAAAGAAAAGGAAGATGAGGAAGAAGGGGATCGACTGTTAGCGTAACGTTACACTGCCGGAATTGTGACTTGACTAATTACTTGTGGAGAGTTGGGATTTTCCAGCTCAGATAGGAGTGGTAGCTCGGCCTTGCGAGGCGAGTTGGGAAGCTAGATGTACCATCTGGATAGTGTGTGGCCCCTTTGCGGCTCGGGGGGCTAAGGGGGAAGCAGAGTACCCATAGAGATTGGCTGGGAGGTACCGATGTAGTCTCGGCGGTCGACGAGCGAGAGTTTCACGAAGCATGGGACGCCCAACAGAGAAGGAAAAAAGGCAAAGGTACGCTTTCAAATGAATGGAAAAAGTTGTAGGTTTTATGAAGATATATGCATGTCGATTTTGTTAGAAGATAATATATAAATTATTACTTCATCATTTGTAATTAGGGGATAGATGTAATTTATCAACCTGCATTTTAAGTATTGATGGAGATTTTAGTTCCTGTGGTTGGTTTCTAATTAAATTTTATTAAATCCTTGATAAGGGAGGCGCTTCCAGTTTCCATCAGGAATTCGATCGCCCTTGATTTTGTTTTTCATACCTAATTCATACCTTTATTCGGAGCCCCTTGTAGCCTCCACCTTAATCTGAAGAGGGTAGAACCCGTTTATCGGCAATGTCGGTTTCCTTTCTGTAAGAAAAGGGGAACTGGTTTCCTGACCCTTGTTTTTGTTGGGTTGAAACTGTGATGCCGGTAATTTATGAGAAGGCTCTTTTTGCCTTTGTTTTATGTTGAGAAATTTCAACTTTCTAGGGTTCATTGGTCGAATCTTATTGGTTGGGCCGGTCTTCTATTAGGATGGTTCCCAGGATACTATTATTGCAATAATAAATATATATATATATATATTTTCCTGTTGCGCTGGAAGGGCGTTTCCTCAGATGGAAATGTTCGTCCTTCCTTTCCACTGGTCACTTAACGTCCTGAGATGACGAAAGCGAGAACCCTGACCTGTAAGGATCTAGCTACATCTCGTAGAGAATCCCATGGTCTTTTCGTGTCTGGTTTTCTTGCAATGTACCTCTATCCTAGATGGGCGAGGAATGAGGAATTAATGGGCCGTGGGCTCTTCCCTAACACTAAACTCTAATTTTTATATCTGCACTGCTACCTCAGCACTTCCGGTTTCTTTTAAGGTAGCGATTTTATTAACCGGTTGACAAAATCTAAATCTGGGATGGATATTGAGTTCCTGTAACTCAACGATGACTCACCCTGCCCAACCCGTAGAATGACTTTCCAGGAGTGAAGGAGACAATTCTCTTTGCTGCATTGTACATACCTGCATTTCTACCCTGCATTTAAGGTGAGTTTCCCTACGGGCGCTCTCATCTTACTCCGTTTTCCAGCTCTCCCAAAAAAACCATCCCTTAAAGTTCATCTCGTGTAATCCCTCCCATCCGGGATCTCTGATGTTAAACCTTGAAGCAATGGTGGTGCCTGCTGGTTCCATCCACCGTTACAGGGGTTATTTTCGTTCAAAGGCGTTATTGTTGTAATTGCTGGTGTCTTTCAGCGATTTTGGCACACACGAGTTAAGACTCACTTCCATAGCATAGATTTGGGATTAACAGAACCGGCCTTTAACTCTGTGAGCTATCAAGAAGCTCAGGCACGCAGCAAGTTAGCCAGTGAGATAAACTCATCTTTCTATTTATGTTCCATCCCTTGTGCCTTTCTCTTTACCCTCCCTTTTTTTCAGACGTATCCTTGGGCAACAGGTGTAGTACTCTGCTAGAATTACAAGCAATGCAACGATTCCCTATTTTATACATAATGGTGTTAATGTTATATATAGTATTAATAATGGTGTTAATATTGTATTATAAGGATTGATGTCGTATATATTATCGGACTGATAACTTAGTTGGGTTGCATTGTTTAAATTATGCTTTAAATTTATTTTCTTTTGCTGATTTAGATTTTAATATTTTTTGTTACGAAAATTAACATGATCCAGTACAACCTGACCCTGATCTTTCACCCTTGCCTCTGTATTGAAACAATGTCTATTTCACCCTGCCAAATGGTGCGGAAACCCATTAAATTTTTTTCTACCACTGTCATTAAAAAGATTTAATCCATCCTGGAAAAACTGTGCCAAATCTGGATAGTTACTACCTGGAAATATGTATTAAAATCATAAAATTTTACCGCCTCTGCAACTGTAAAAAGAATCGCCCAGAATTGCCCTTGCCAACAACATTCAATCTGAACCTTTCGCCCTGCACTTTTGAATTAAAAATCATAATTACTTACCTCTGCCAGAGCGCGATGTTCGATGGTAAGGGGATTTTCTATGACGCAGTCAGAAAGAAAAATTTTGAGTGGATTCCTGGCTCTGACAGTTGCCAGATGCTAATTTTTCTTTACTGAGAATAGTGTATGGGTCGCCAGTTTTTATTGTCATTGCTAATTATAGGGTAACTATTTTATTCTATGTATTTGTTATTGCAATGATAAGTTAATACGAGTAAAGTGTAAGGGTGACTGTCTTGATAACATAATTGTTTTTGTGATTATACAAGCATTGTTACTATAATATAATATTTGGCAATATGTAATTATAAGGCATTTGTAATTAGATTGTTCTTACCATGTAATAAACATAATGTAAGGTTATGATTATAGAAAAGTAATGCTATTGTTATTCTTGCAATGTTATCATAACATAAAGGGTAAGGACATTGTTATTTTAGTGGAATGTTACTGAAATTGTAATGTTATGGATAACATAAATTGTTACAGTATTACGTAAAGGTATTGTGACTGAAATATGTAATAAGGTTAATGTAATATGTAAAGGTAACGTCATGGTAATACATTGTTTTGAATTATGTGAGAGTAGTGTTGCAATATAATATAGATGTTAGTGTTAGATAACATATAGAAAAATGTCATGGATATTTAGTGCAATGTTAATGTAATTTTATGGTCATGGATGACATCTAAATTTTAGGGTCCTTGAACTAAGTACCTCAATTTATTACGATTTAGTAAATGGGGAATTTGCATTTAGCCAATTTACATTATTTTAAGGATGGGTTGGGTGACTTGTCAACTTATGGAAGTTAATGGAGTAACAGATCTGCAATTAATGCTATGTGAGTCGTAGATAATGCCTTGTCTTGATCACATTGGGTTGTTGTCAGAACCCTTCTGACTTGCGCCATCCTTAGAGGACGCGGTCGTTCTTTAATCATGGTAGTAATTGGTTGTAAACCTTTTATTTCTTGGTCTGCTTGCGTCGGGCGGGATGTAGACAACTCCATGTTCCTCAAAGAAGTCGCCATCCCTGAGACCTTAAATGGTTAAAATCGATGGGAACTTGGGCTTGAGTGTTGCTTATGTGTCTTGGAGGTCTTAACCATTGCAGGGTAGGACAGGCGAGTAGTCAGTCTTACTTATTTTCGTTGATTGTCATTAAATGCATACAGTTACTTGTTGTGCGTCTTATGTCATCTTATTGGGTTTGTCGTGTTTTGTGTATGGATTGTCTTCAAGTGGTGACGTAGAGTTGAATGTGTTGTTTCCCTTATACATGCGCGCACACACTTTTAAAACACACACACAAAAAAAAAAAAAAATTGCACTTGTTATAAGAGGTTTTTCGTCTTAACGGGGAGTTCCGTTACAATAAGTTATTGTGAAAATGCAAAACCTTCCTGAATTCTGGGCTATTCTAGAAAGATAACTTGTACATCATACCACACACTCAATATTTGATATCTAATTGTGAAAATCACACACAATCTAACACATAATTTACTATTTCTATTTAAATCGGTCTCACATAATTTTGATCCTATATGAATAAGTTATGACTATTTTACTTGGAACAGTTGTTTAAGAATAGTTTCAAGACTAGTCAAAAACCCTATATTCCACAGAGTGTATATCCAAAATTACAATGTGTAACATCCCCCTCTTGCACACACTGAGTGGACTTATTCTTTGAGTACACCTATGTGCAAGTGATCTAGTTCATTATACGATTATTTGTTCTGATTATGATTAGGAGATGTTGTGGATCTATTGATATGTTATTTTTTCTATATTTAAATCGACAGATGCTATTGACTAGGTTCTCCTGAGTGTGCAAGACTCTAGATGTTAGAGGATTTCGATGGCATCAATGGATCTCCTTAGACTCTGGATCAAGTCAGGGAGTGGACTGTTATGGTTTGAATGTTTTTGATATTACAGATGTGATGCATGACTAGATATATGATGTTGATTGTTATAGCTGACATGTTTCGTTGATGGATGTAGGATGATGATAGCTTGTCAACCAGACTCACATTTGGAGTAAAGGGATCATGCACGACAACCAGAGACATTGAGGGAGAGGTATGGAAAAAACCTTGTTGCAGCCTACTAACACTCACGCCATGGCTCGAACTACAGGTTAACGATTACCTAGTTTGAGAGATCCATGATGTCGTGAGGGTATAATGTGACAGTTGCTCATAATGATTCTAAGGGGAACACAATAAGGAAGGGTCCTTATTCCTTAGAGGCCCTTAGTCTCCCACAAGATAATCTGGAAGAGTATTGACTCTAGGGGTTTTACATCTACCCAATTCAGTCAAGAGTCGAGTGGCACACTTGGAGCATGTAGTTCATCTTGAAGAGAATGTCATGCAAATAAAACAGAAAGATGTGAGAGGCACCTTTAGAGCACATAGTGCATCCTAAAGGGAACGTCATGATTTCAACTATGGTAATTTAATAAACATAGTTCCTAGAAAACTATACCTCCTTAGGACCCATTCAGCCTTAAAATGAATGATGCTATGAGTAAAGTTTAAAAACAAATGTTTTCCTTAAGAACAGTCGCCAACCTAGTGAATTTAAAACCTAGGTATAAGTAGAACCTTTTAACAAAAAAACCTAAATAGACATATAACAAGAAGGGGGGTAAGGAAAATTCAAACATTAATTATTAAAGTAAAAATAAAATTGGACGATTAAACTATTAAAAAGATAAATTGTTGTTTTTATTTAAACTTGCTAAATCTAAAGTAAGTAGAAAAGGGGAAACTTAAGAAAAAGGGAAATTCTAACTTAGTAGAGAATCTAGCCTTTGGAACTTTCTATTTGTGAACTCAAGTAGGCTTTAAGTAAGGTGTAAGTCATTTAATAAATGTAAGGAAATAAAGGGAGACCGAGGAGATTTTGTAGGAATGATTTTAGGTGGGTGAGGGAAATAGGAAAATTTAATTAATAAATAAATTGATTTATGGTGCAACTAAAGCATTGAGTGACATGTGTACGGGGGAGGTTTGTCCTAATTAAATTAATAAAAATAATCTAATGAGGGTTTGAGAAACTAATCACTAAGGAAACTCTATAAAAAAGATTGCAGAGGAGGAGTATGGATCAGGTTTGGTATGCGTAAGGTTACGCTGCAGAAATTTATCTTGACTGAACTTTTCTTATGGGACTTGGGCATACCCAAATTGGACAACAAGTGGTAGATCAACCTTGTGAGGCAAGCTGGAAAGATATAATTATCTGGTATTGTGTGTGTGGCCCATTTGCGGCTCGGGCGGCTAAGGGGGAAGAAGAGTGCCCCTAGAGTTGGCTAGGAGGTACTGGTGAGGTCTCAACGGTTGGCAAGCCGAAGCAGGATGGAGCACGAGCACAAGACAACAATAGTGGAACCTTTGCCTTCGCTCAAGGTACACACATCTAAATTTCGCAAATTTATTTAGTTGATTGCTTGCTGATTTACATCTAGATGGTATGAAATTCTGGTTTCTCGCTCTGTGGTCCATTTTTGTGTATGGCTTTGTGATTCTCCCAAGAGAGACTTCATCCTTCTGTAGTTTATGGTCTCTATTGCTTGAGGAGCATCCCTTTGTTTTATGTATGTGTATTCTAAATCCAGTAGCACATAAACCTTTATCCATTCCATTTCTGTCTACCTTCTTCCCCTTATTTTGTAGTGTTGTGATAGGTGCGCCTGTTAGATTATTGGTTGTTCTACCTGTCTCTTGTGGTTTTAAATTTTCCTCGGATCTTATTTACTATTGTGCAACCCTTGGTTCCTTATAAGTTTTAATTGATTTTAAATTTATTTTTTTTGAATGCATCAAGATGCCCACTACGAACTTCTTTGCCCATGGCCTCCTAGACTCTCCCTTGGAGACTCTCCCTTGGAGCCTTGTGTTGGGTGGTTGTCTAGATACATTGGACACCGGAAGGATGATTCTTGTCTTGGATGATTTTATAGAATTAAGAGAGATTGAGCACCCAACAAAAACTTCTACCTGGGATTTTTTTAATCCCTTTTTAAGTGTTGCGATTAAAAGTGGGATTGGGTATCGTTTCCATACCTGGAAGTATTATGTGTTTTTTTCATATATCCTTGAATTACGATTAAAGGCTAGATCGTGCTTCATTACCTGGAAGCATTATGTTTTTATAATCCATGTATTGTGATTTAAAATTTGGGATTGTGTATTGTTTTTTCCCTGGATTTATTGCCTCGAATTTCGTGGCAAGTACATTAGCAACGGACGAGTGAAGGGGATTTAAATTCGGGACTATGTATTTTTTTTACCTGGAATCATTGACTCGACTTTTCGTGTTCTATACCTTAGCTTTGGATTGCGTTAATGGGGGTTTTAAATCTTGAATATGTCTTGTTGTTTTGTGTAATGTTTTACTGGACTTGTCCCCGCAAGTGGAGACATGTTGTTCCCTACATCCTTGTTTTTGTCTCAGTGATTTGGTCGTTGCCTTCATTGTCATTCCACCTTGAATTGGAAAACTTTGATTGTGATTTATTACCCCAGGGAAGTAGTGATTTTGGAAGTAATGATAATTACTGTAATTGACCTGGTGGATAGAGAATGTAAGGGCCGTAGTTTTTTGGCAGCGAATGTATGTCAGGCGACTTAATCACTTTCCCAGTTTTAGAGATCTGAAATTGAGTTTTATTCCCAGTTTTTTTTATTTTGGATTATCACAGTTTTTAAACTATATTGCCTTACCTTATAGTAGTTAACTAAATCGGGATTAGATTTTACTTAAGGACTGGCGGAATGGAAACAACATGGGAATCTCTGTTAATTGATTTTAATATTTGATCGTTAAAACAATTCAACGTGAGAACGGGCGAATTTATAATCGTGCCATATAATGACAGTGTAATTTATTGTTAATAACAACGCCAGGCAAATTTATAGAAACACCACATAATGGTAGTGTAATTTATAATTGTTTCGTTGATTGTTTAGAAGAGCTTCATACAGTAGGAACAAGTGAATGGCAGTACAAATTACAACTGGCCTTTAATATTCCATGGTTTCATAACAACACATCAGTTTATGAACACATAGAAGGAATATATATTATAAGCTAATATAATAGTTTTTTAATGGTTTATAAAGGGCCCCAAGTCGAAGAACATGGGAATGGCAGTGAAGATTGTAGTTGCCTTTAATAGATTTTCTGTTATTTTTATAAATTGCACTAAGAAAGTTAAGCCTTGTTATATTTTAAGAAAAACATTGATATATTTTATATTTTAGGAAAAGCATGGTTAAATGTTTTCTAAATTAAGAAAAGCATAGTTATATTTTAAGTTAAGTAGTGTGACATTTTAAGGAAGGCATTGTTATATGTATATGAGCACTTTTTTCAATAACAATAATTAAAATACTTTATTTAAGTTGATAAAACCAATTTGTTTCTCTTTTCATAATGTGGTTATTGATTTTATAAATTTAATCTACATTTTGTCTTATACTTATTTATTCGCATCTATACTAAATTTGTTTTTCCTATTTGATATAAAGGTAATAGCTCATCAATGTTTATAATTATTTGGATGTCTGACTCAAAAAAATTTTATAATGAAAAAGGGACATAAAAGTTGGGCTAAAGTTTTGCAAAATATAAAGTTCTTCATTTTTAACACATTCTCCTTTCACTTGTAATTTTAGAACGTTATCTTTCAATTTACAAGAAATTATGTTTTTTTATAGTTATTTTCTTTTCCATATCTAGAATTCTTCAATTCGATATTAGTTTTGTAATATGTAAAAGTATTTACTAAAAACCTTGTTATAATGTGAAGAAAATTTTAATGAAATAATAATAAAAAAGCATATAGAAGTAGACTATGATTTTGCAAACTACAAGGCTCTTCACTTTTAACACATTCTCTTTTTATTTACAACTTTAAAACACCATATTTCAGTGATAATGTATGTCAGTGCTAGTGGAATTCAGGCATGTTGGATTTTATGTTGGGTTGAAGGTTTAGAATTATTTTGTTTGCGCATGGTTCCCGGGCGCCTCTGTCGCAATGTGGCTACATGATACCTTATGATTGAGTCATTGCACGTGTTAATCGATAAGTGCATATCAAAACTAGCTTAGGATCATGCACCTCTCTATGTGGATGATGTTGTTTTTGTAACTAAGGTTGTACTCATTTTGTAACGTAAATGTCATTATCTACCCCTCGACGGGAGGGTTCTAGCTACCTTTGTTGCTACAACTGTTATGTTTGGATTGATTGATGTTGCTTTAGCTTAGTAGGTGTGGTCTTGCTTGTGTGGGGCATGATGTAGACACCTCCTTGTTCCTTAGAACAATTGCCATCCTTGAGACCTTAAATGGTCAAAATTGATGAGAACCTGGGCTTGAGCGTTGCTTATGTGTCTTGGAGGTCCTAACCTTGCAGGGTAGGATGGAAGGGTAGTCATTTTTATTCTTTGTCTGATTGAATGTCATGTGTTGCTTCTCATTGCATGATGTGCTAGTATGATAGGTCGTTCTGCTTATTGATGCGCAATTTGCATGTGTTGTGTCTGTCGTCGTGTTGCAATGTTTGAATGTATTGTCATTATTACTTCCTACAAAAAAACAAAATTGTACTTGTTATGTGAGGCTTGTGGTCATAACAACAGGGTTTGTTACATATGGTATCAGAGTCGGTTCGACTCATGAATTGGGATCACTACAGCTTCCAGTGATTAGATATTTGATTATAAAATGTTGCTAACTAGATTGATTTGTATTTCATGTAGGTAATCATGGTTAGAGGACATCGCGGAGGCAGATGACAGGGTGCTAGGGGAGGAGGCGCGACACCCCCAATAAAATCCATGCTCGAGGGGTCTAACTCCCAGGGAGACTAAAAGGTTGTCAAGCAAGAATAGATAGTTGTGGGCGATGTGGTTGGGCTGATGAGGTCCTTTCACAGGATGTTTGAGGCATTGATCAGTTGTTTGAATAAAGATGAGGCTAGGGCATCGTCACCTCTTGAGGGTCCACTGCGCACCCTGATCAATACTTGTAGTATTCATCGTGAACTTGAGAAGGCTAAGGTTCCCAATTTCTTTGGTGCTTCGTATGGTTCCACCACTGAGGCATGGTTGGAGAATATGGAAACAATATTTTCACTTCACGACTATACCTCCAACATGACGGTCTGCATGGTAGTATTTAAACTGAAGGGGAGCACTCTTCTATGGTGAAAGATACTCATGCTGCAATTGAACATGGAAATAAAAGATGTGTCATGGGAACTTTTCGAGGAATGGTTCTGGGAGAAGTATCTGTCTGAGGAATTCATTGAGAATCATCTCAACGCATTCAACACCTCGTGACAGGGTGCTCGTACGGTGCCCGAGTATGAGGACCATTTTATGGAGCTGCTTCGGTATGCTTTGCACCTGAATACTGAGAAAATTGAGGTCAACAAGTTCGTGTTTGGACTTAATGTCAACATTTGTGCAAAGGTGAGGATTTTGATGCCTCAAACCTTAAATGATGTTGTCTAGAAGTCCCTCATAGCAGAGGAGGATATTATTAGTGGGGGTCAGAGAAGGACTCCAATGTGACCAACGAGAGATGCGTCATTTAGTGCACAGCAACGTCAAACACCAACTAGACATTCTGACGCAAACCCCCTGCCCTCAGGTCGACATCCGCTTAGAATCGATTTCCTCCAAACATTAAGCTAGCCTAGCTCAATGATTCCTCACGGGAATTCTACTAATGATCCATAGGTCCTTCAGTAGCCCCACCTGTGAAAACATTCACAAGGTGCGAGCTTCACCTCCTCCAAGTGTCCACAGTACTATGAACAAGGTCTACACCCAAAGGTGATAATCGTGAGTCAAATTTTTGCTTACTCGGATGCAAGGAGATCGTGCGCTAATAAAAAAAGGTGCTGCCAGCTTTCAGCAATCCGAACTCCTACCTACGAGTTCTCCGCTCCTTTCCCTTTGAAATGTCGAACCCTAAAATGCAATATAGGTCAATGGGGTATTGACTCCTTCCAAGGTGACAAGCACATGCCACTTGTCACCTCTTCCTGGGCGTTGTGGTTATGCCACTTGTCATCCACGTGGCCCCTACATCTAGGATGTGCCACCTGTCTGCTCGATCCTTCAGCTTTGAGGACTTAAGAGAACATCGAACTGTCATTCCCTTCCCTCTACAAACCCCGAACTCTGAAATATTTCCTTTAATGATATTGACAACTGTATGCCTCCCTTGATCTGACGGCCCATGGCATATCAAGATTTCACAAATCAGTCATCCAAGATGATTGACCCAAAACCTCTTGTCACTCCATTCCCCAAACTCCGATACGTGAGTTCGCATGCGAGATCAATGGCCCACATTGATCCGGATCTGACGGTCACTATCCCTCTAGAGATTAAGAGTGTTTAAAAGACACTCATTCTTAATCTCTTCATTGTTCTAAGAGATCCAATGGCCCACGGGATTTCAACACTTCCTCCTAAAGCATCTCCACCGTCCTCTTCAGCTCCTCTCCTGTGGAACCTCCCAGAGGTTAAACTCTGTGTGCCTTCCTCCGAATCCGATGGTTATCGGTCCTTTACACTAGATCTAATGGCCTAGATATGTTTCTCCCTTGTGCGCTTTCCTGCATGTGTTTGGACGTAGACTTCGATGACCCAGATCTCGCCTCTCCAGTTGATCCAATTGCATATGTTCTCTACCTTGGGCATGTGCTTCTCCTTCCTCTTAAAATATTTCTTGCTCCAAAAGGCCTCAACCTTTGTCTTTGCTACAAAGCCTGTAACCTTAGCTTTTGCCTGTATTCTAAGAGACGTTACTCCTCCTGAGCTTTATTACTCTAAACCTCAAAGGTTTCCTTCATTCTCTACAATCTCTTGCATGACTCTTGCATGAAATTCTTCTATCTCCTCTGAGTTTATCTATGGCTCTAACCTCAAAGTGTCTCTGTCCCTTTCTCTCCTTGAAGGGATATAAGTCCCCTCTAGCAACTACCTTCTCAAGAATGCTTTGCTAAGCCTACAGGGTGTTCAGTAACCCTATGACTATCTCCTCCTATGACACTTCTCCTTCTTCTCGAAACTCGAAAGAGTTCCTTCTGTGCACACTTGCACCAACTCAATGCCCACCTAGAAGAGTTCTCTAGAATCTTTAGTGACTCTGTCTTATCACTAAACTTGAAATAGATTTCTCCTCAATGCACTCTGTGCATTTTCTCAATGCCCTCTTGGCAAATCCTTTACATAATTCTCAACAATTCTTCTTCTCCTCTCTATGCTCTCCTCTGCACAGTTCTTCCTTCAAGGTGTTCAACAACCCTGAGGATTCTTCTTGAGTCAATGACTTCAGCTGGTGCACCCTCCCGGCATGTCTTTGGCTGAAATTTCGTAGAATTCAGAAGTGCACTCTTGAACTAGTTTTCAGAGACCGTAGTACTTTGTCATGCACTCTGGCATGAAACCACAAAGAATCCAAACCTGAAATCAAAGAACTCTCAGATAGGAAAATCTATCTATCTCTGCAAATGCACATCTAACATACATCTACAACATATCATCAAGACATAAAGACATTCATTCATGAACTCACCAACACATGAACAACAACATGCAAGAAAAATTTCTCTGTTTGTTGTCGAGTGAATTATATGATAGTAATTGTGACATAAATTATCAATCCGGAGTCATAATCTTATGAGATGTATGCAAAGTATATGTAGGGTAAGAGGATTTCTAATCTATGCTAATGATTGAAAATAAACATGTTAAACTACTGTCATTGAATCTAAATCTAAGAAAGCACAAAATATTCAACTAATCTATGAAAGGAAACTATCATAATGCTACATAAACTTGAGACTAAAATTGATTCTATGAAATCAAATGATATATAATCTAACTATGACAAAAAAAACTTAATCTAACTACGAAAGCATGAAATATAGAATTAATCTATGAAAACATGAAAGTGCGTAAATTAAATCTAATGAAAGCATTTTAAAAACATCTACAACAACACGCGACAAAAAAGTAAATGACAAACCATTATCAGAAAGTAAAATCTTGCATTAAAACAATCCAATACATGAAAAATAATGAAAATCACTATCTCAAAACTACAAGACTGTGAATCAAAGCTCAATCACTCTATTCTTCTATTCTCTAGTCTAGAGAGAGGCCTCCTCCCAAAATGAGGAGAGAACCCACTTATTTATACATGAATAAAGATAACAAAATCATAATTATAGATCCTCCCTTCAAATCCTCCACAAATATCTTAGATAAGATATTCTATCCATGATCTTCTCCTTGAATTTAGCTTGATTGATTATCTCCAAATCAAAGCTTGAAGATGAAATTCGAATTTGAAGCTAGGTGGTGATTTTTGACTTTGTGAAAATCTTCAAATATGTCTGTACTCATCACAAAACTCATCCAACTTTGAGATATAATGAAAACATGTTAATTTTCTAGTATTTAATCACAAATTCTCTTAAAAATACTTAAAAACAAATAATTTGGAAAATGGAGATATAAACCCATATGTATTATGAAAGTGGTGGAGATTAATGGTTTTATGGAAAGATAAGATAAGAATGAGGTGATAAATGGTGTATGATCAAGGAATAAAAGGTGTATTTATGCGGTCGAACATTCCCCCCAACTGAATTTGTTGCATGTCCTTATGCGACTGTGCATGAATTTTTCTTTAAAACTTGTGGAATCTTAGTTGTAGCTTTCATGATGATGATGATGTATAACAATAAATCATTTCATGATGAATGATACATGAGTGGAAGCTAATTTTCTTATGGTTGGTTCTTGTGTGACAACCATCAATATGACAAATGTTGGTTCTTGTTTTAACAACATTTATTCATTTTTACTTATTTTCTTCCTGCAATTCATAATATTTGAAAACATGCATGTACTGGAAATGATAAGTCATCAATGTATTTAGAAAGCCTTATTTTTCTTCATATTTGAATCATGCCAATACATATCAATTCTTTTAGAATCAAATGCAACATAGTTTAGTTTGGGAAAGACACGTTGGTTGATGGTAAAATGAGATTATGAATATGTAAATGGAATTATGACATGAATATCCCCCCCCCCAAGCTGAAGATTTGTTACATTTTAGGAATAGGAGAAGACTAAGGTAAGGAAATTTTCCAAATTTATCTAGTTTTAGCACTTAAGGAATTGCATGATTAAAGATTAGAAAAGAACATACCTCCACTTACCCAAAAAGTTTATGAACTCTGCAATAGGAATGTGGTTGATGCTATTGTTGACCATAGAATTAAGAATTGGAATCTGAAAGTGGAACTGTGCTACGGCTAAAAAGAATTATGCATTCTCTAGTACTGTCTAGTAATGAACATGTGCTGAAAGAGTTATAAAATGAACCGATGCAAAACTGGTATAGAACGGGTACTGAATAGGTACAGAACGAAAATAAACAAAAAAATGAACTAAAATTGAACTGAAAGTAACTGCAGCGAAGACATCTCGAACAAAGTGTAAACAAGTCAACTGTCGAGCTTCAAGCTCTGTACTGGAAACTACTGCATCTGGGAAAGTGCAAAAACCCTTGCTGAGATACAAATGAATTCCCTGTTTTTGAAGAAAACAAACTGTTAGCTATCTCTGAACCAGTCTTCATTTTATTAGCATAAAGAACCATCAAAAAGCATATCATCTGCAACTACTACAAACACACTCTATGGTACAATTCTTAATTGTGTGAATAGATTTTGTTGAAGTCAAACACAATAAGATATCATTGGATTACCGACCATTAATGAATGTCGTTAACCAATGTGAGAAAACCCACCATTGATGTCAATGGGTATCAAGGTACCTACAGTACACTCTATTCCATGTGAATAAATGTGTTGAAGTCGAACATATATAGAGTCTACTAGTCAAGAGGCATTAATGAATCCTCATGCTAGTGGTGAGAGAGCTTGCCATTAAGGCATGCAAGCCTCAAGGTACTGAAATTTTATCTAGTCCCTATTCCAGATGAGGTGTCGAAGTTGATGGAAAGAGACTTGTTGAAAGGTGGACCTTAATGTATCCCACATCATCCAACACGAGTGAAAATATAAAAATTTGCAGAAAATGATTTGGTGGAATAGTGAACACTTACCAGTGGATTTTTCGAGCCCTAGTTAGTTTATGCTCATTTCTTTTTCACATTTTAAGAGTCTGAAAAATGGCTAAAAGAAGACTCAATATGAGGCACAAGATGGGTGAAAATCAGGTAAAGTATATGTGACTCAGAAAAGTAATCATGCAGAAGGGTCATAAGCTAGTGGCGATGGATATAAAAAGTGTTAAGCCGACTACATAGAAAGTGGTGAAATGGGATTCAACATGATTTTAACTAAGGATATTTGAAAGAGAGAAGATAGGTGCTTATGTCATGAGGCAATTGATTTCTGAAAAGTTTTTCTATGGCAGCAAAACACAACATAGAATCTCAACTCCTTTAATCATTCATGAAGTATGTTTTCTTCTTGAAAATTTATGTGATTTAAGAAATCACTTATGCACACAATTTGATCGTCTTGAACCTGTAAAGTGTTAGCTTTTTCCTGCAACAAAATTGTGAGAGTATTGAAAAAGATAACTTGTTGAAAAACACATATTTAAACAAATCAATTGCAAAACAAAGTGAAATGCATTTTTACTTGAGAATAGTAATGCATCTTAAGCACTTTTCGTCAAAACCTGTTTTTCCTGCATAAATAAGTTAGCACAAAATATGGATCAAAGCGCAAAAAAAATTAGTTTTGAAAAAATTCCAAGTTTATTTACAAAATTTTGAATTTTATAGTTTTTTTTTTTAAGTTATATTAACAAAGATTTTTATTATTTAATTTTTTTTAATTTTTATGGTTTATATTTTCTTAATTTGATATTACAAATAAAGTTAAAAGAGGCTCTACATAATATATAACCAAAATACTAAAATAGTATGCTTTTTATATACAAATGAGTTCAACATACTAGGAAAAGAAACAAAATGTTAGTAAGCAAATATTTGCATAGATAAAGTAAACTAAATCCAATCCCTTCTTATTTTCATTATTAAAACCATATTCTATGATTTTAACAAGAGAACGTAAATGTAGGGGATCAGTCACAACCCATTAGAATAACTATCTATCTTGTTTATTGTTATGAATTTTCCCCTTGCCACTTTTCCTTTTCTTGTATCCCTTTCTTTTCATAGGACTGTCATCAGCTTTAGTGTATGTAATCTCACCCGACTTCTGCGCATTGTAAGACCTATCACCAAACTTTCAACAGTGCTTCAAGGGCATCTCTCATTAAACTGACATTTCCCACATATGCAAAGTCGTATTCAACACACCATCAGCTATATCAACGATCGCCTATTGTATAGATTTAGAATGTTTGGGATTCACAAAGTTCTTTGTGGTTGAAATTTTATTGGACTCAATGTTAATGCCAATGATACATGCAACCAACAGAAATCGATTTAAAGAGCCTCAGAAAGAGAACATAGGGATGTAGCAATCAACACCAGGTTGATCTGCAACAGCGCCAAAATGTCAAGCAAATTATATGATAGTAATTGCGACATAAATTATCAATTTGGAGTCATAATCTTATGAGATGTATGAAAAGTATATGTAGGGTAAGAGGATTTATAATCTATGCTAATGATTGAAAAGAAACATGTTAAACTACTGTCGTTGAATCTAAATCTAAGAAATCACAAAATATGCAACTAATCTATGAAAGGAAACTATCTTAATGCTACACAAACTTGAGACTAAAACTGAATCTACGAAATCAAATGAGACATAATCTAACTATGAAAACAAAAACTTAATCTAACTACGAAAGCATGAAATCTAGAATTAATCTATGAAAACATGAAAGTGCGTAAATTACATCTAATGAAAGCATTTTAAAAACATCTACAACAACACACGACAAAAAGGTAAATGACAAAACACTATGAGAAAGTAAAATCTTGCATTAAAACAATCAAATACATGAAAAATAATGAAAATCACTATCTCAAAACTACAAGACTATGAATCAAAGCTCAATCACTCTATTCTTCTATTCTCTATTCTAGAGAGAGGCCTCCTCCCAAAACGAGGAGAGAACCCACTTATTTATACATGAATAATGATAACAAACTCATAATTACAGATCCACTTTTCTCTCAACCTATCCCTTCAAATCATCCACAAATATCTTAGATAAGTTATTCTATCCATGATCTTCTCCTTGAAGTTAGCTTGAATGATTATCTCCAAATCAAAGCTTGAAGATGAAATTCGAATTTGAAGCTAGGTGGTGATTTTTGACTTTGTGAAAATCTTCAAATATGCTTGTAGTCATCACAAAAATCATCCAACTTTGAGATATAATGAAAACATGTTAATTTTCTAGTATTTAATCACAAATTCTCTTAAAAATACTTTAAAATAAATAATTTGGAAAATGGAGATATAAACCCATATGTATTATGAAAGTGGTCGAGATTAATGGTTTTATGGAAAGATAAGATAAGAATGAGGTGATAAATGGTGTATGATCAAGGAATAAAAGGTGTATTTATGTGATCCAACATTTCTATTAATAAAAACTGGCTGATTACAATGTGTTCAAACTCAGACTACAATAGAGTCTCCGCTCTCTTCTCCTCTCTACCCTATTCTCTATTCTACCTCTTCTCTCCTTTTTTCTTACTCCTACTCTTAACAGTAAACAAAAAAGATGATATTTTTACAAAAGGGGGCTCCTCGAGCGCTTCCCTCCATCTCACCAACTCTCATTAATTTACATTCAATTAAATTGAATGGTTGTCTAGTCTGAATCAGATCTAGATCTCAGCCTTACAACCATTTAAGGAAACCTTTATCTAAAACCTATGTACATGCATGGCTTTTGGCTCTTTGGCCTTACAAACATTTAATTACATTTCAAAATTTGAAAAACAAGAGGGTTGTGCCTCTCTCCTTCCATTGAATGCATGCTTGATGTGTTGGCTGCCTGGTGCGTAGCTGCCTTGGAGCGATGTTCTTGCATCATAGTCCTCTGCTGTGAGAAATTCATGATCTCCTGCTCATGAGATTCTCAGCAATATTGTTGAAATCCACCTGGATCCCAAAAAGTTCTTTGGAGCTGTCCATCTGCTCCATCGCTTCGTTGTTGTTGTTGCTTCTGTTTCCCTACTGCTATGGCAAGTTCTCCTCTACTCAGATTCCCTTTGTTGGCCGCTTCTGCTAATCTGATCATCAGCCTCCTAATCTCCTCAATTATCTCGTCAAGTTTCTCCCATGGATAGCTCTCCTTTTTCGTCCTGCTCCACTACACTTTTTCTCTACAAATGGGTAGATCAACTAGATCTCCCATGCCATTTTCTTCCTCTGTGGCCTCAACTTGCCACCCTGTTGTAGAATTCATCTCTGCAGTCTTATCTTCTTGAATGATCTACTGTTCATTCACCTTCTCTGATAGACTTGCTTCTATCATTTCCCCTTGAGTTGGTTGAATTCCATCTTCCTCCAGCTGCTCCTTAGACTAGAATTTTCCTTCATCTATTGTTGCATGCCTTGGCATTGCAGTCATCATCATCTGTTCAGCTCCCTGGCTGAAACTTTTGACCAATTCCTCGGAATACTCCTCTATTAAAATTTGCATGACTATCTTCTCTCGGTAGCCATCTACTGGATCTAGATGTCCTAACCAATCCTCCAACATTTCTGACTCCAACTCCCATGGAGTGAGTATCTTATCCCCATGTTCTTCTCCTGTTGGGGAAGATTTTGATGTCTTCTCCATTTCTTCCTCTTTGAAAGTCACTGATGGTTGTCCTTCTCCTGTTGTTGTTGCATCTACAACATAGGCTTGAGCCTCCACTAGGCTATGTGGTAGGAATACTTCAATTGCCCCAATGATCAGAAAGTGTGTATGATCCTTCTCTATCAGCTCCTCTCGCTAACCCGAACTCATCCCTGAGTTCATGAGACTTTCAGAAAGTCTCATCTGCTCTCCCTTGCCCACCTGGAAATATGGGATTTCCTCTCTACCCTCCTAGAATTCTATGAGATCCTCCAACGATCTGATCTCATTTCCTTCCTGACAACCTGAATTTTCTGTTTTTCCCTCTTGGCAGTCTTTGAGATCATCCTATGACCTCTTCTTATTGTCCACCTGGCAAATTGAAAGTTCCTCACTGCCCACTTGGAAGCTTCTGAGATCTCTGCTCGATATCTCTTCCTCCTCATCACTGATATTTCTCCCAGTCTCTAGTTCACACACATGAACCATCTCCTCTTCATCTCTGAGGCTTTCCACATACCTCAACCATTCCTGCAGCAGTCTCCGTTGCCATCAAGCCAATAAATATTGAACTAGCCATTTCACCTTTGTTTTCATGGGTCATTCATACACCCACCGTGCTCTTGCACTCTGTTGCATTTGAAATGCAAGCTTCTCCATACTCGCTCTTATCTCAGCGAGCTCTTCATCCATCTTAGATTTTCTCTACTGCTGGTGATCCTTGCCTTGACCATTCCTATGGCTTTCAGTAGCCATCTTCATCCTCCTACCTTCCCTCTTGGAAAGTTTGTTTCTATCACTCTGCGACTGAGAGCACTTCCAACATCTTCTACAGTCCACCCGACTATACCATTTGTTGTTGCATCCTACAACAATATTTTCACACAAAGCATCAACACTCTGTCTTCCTTCCTCGCCCTACAAAAATCAATTCTATGCAAGATATGATACCAAAGTGATGTAGACCCCCTGTCCTTAGGCCAAGATCCACTCAGGATCGATTTCCTCCAAAAGATAAGCTATCCCAACTCAACGATTAGTCACAGGAATCCTGCTAATGGTCCACAGGTCCTTCAGTAGCCCCACCCGTGCGAACATGCACAAGGTGCGAGCTTCACCTCCTCCAAGCGACCACGGTGCTATGACCAAGGCCTACACCTAAAGGTGCTAATCGTGAGTCAGATTTTGGCTTCTTTGGATACAAGGAGACCCTACGTTAATCCCAAAAGGTGCTACTGGATTTCGATAGTCAAAACTCCTACCTGCGAGTTCTCTGTTCCTTGCTCTTTGAAACGCTGAACCCCTAAACACGATATAGGTCAACTGGGTATTGACTCCTTCAAAGGTGACAAGAACACGCCACCTGTCACCTCTTCATGGGCATTGTGGTTACGCCACCTGTCATCCACGTGGCCCCTACATCTGGGATGGGCCACCTGTCCGCCTGAGCCTTCGACTTTCAAGACTCAAGAGAACAACGAACTATCGTTCCCTTCCCTCTAAAAGCCTCAAACTCTGAAATCTTACCTTCGACGATATCAACGGTTGTATGCCTCCCTTGATCTGACTGCCCATGGCTTATCGGGATTTCACAAATCAGTGATCCAAGATGCTTGACTCCAAACCTCTTGTCACTCAATTCCCCAAACTCCAATACGCAAGTTCGCATGCGAGATCAATGACCCACATTGATCTGGATATGATGGTCACTGTCTCTCTAGAGATTAAGGGTGTTGAAAAGACACTCAGTCTTAATCTTTTCCCTGTTCTAAGAGATCCAATGGCCCACGGGATTTTGGTACTTCCTCTTGAAGCATCTCCACCGTCTATTTCAACTGCTCTCCTGCCAACCTACCAGAGGTTAAACTCTGTGCACCTTCCTCCAGATCTAATGGTTATCGATCCTTTGAACTAGATCTGATAGCCCAGATCTGTTTCTTGCTTGTGCGCTTTCCTGTGTGTGTTTGGACATAGAATTCAACGACCCAAATCTCGCCTCTCCAGCTGATCTAATGGCAGTTGTTCTCTACCTTGAGCATGTGCTTCTCCGTCCTCTTAGAATATTTCTTTCTCCAAAAGGCCTCAACCTTTGTCTCCGCTGCGAATCCTGTAACCTTGGCTTATGCATGTATTCTAAGAGACGTTCATCCATGAACGGGGTGTTCCATGAATAGTTTGACAAGTTCATCCAAGTATTCATTGACAATATTTTGATTTACTCTAGGAAGATGGAGGAGCAAAAAGAGCACTTGCGCTTGGTACTATAGTGTCTATGAGAAAACAAATTGTTTGGAAAGATATTTAAATTCTTGTTTTATCCATCGAAGATTCACTACTGAGGGAATATCATCTCTGGCGAAGGTATCGTTGCGGATCCAGCAAAGGTCGAGGCTATTATGGAATGGACTACACCGATGAATGTCCCAGAAGTGCGTAGCTTCATGGGTTTGGGAGGATACTATCGATGGTTCGTCGAGGGTTTTTCGAAGATAGAAAATCCAATTATGGAATTGCAGAAGAAGAACAAGAAGTTTATTTGGACCAATAAATGTGCAGAAGCATTTTAGAGGCTCAAGGAGTTGTTGATGACAACACCAATACTAAGGGTCCCTGACATGGACGAGTATTTATTTGTATGCACTGACACATGGAAGGAAGGTTTGGGTGGAGTCTTGATAAAATATGGTCGAGTGATCGCTTACATCTTGAGAAAGTTGAGAAGGCGTGAAGAGAACTATGTGATGCACGATTTGGAGTTGTTAACCATTGTTTATACCTCGAGAGTATGGAGATGATACCTTATTGGAAGACAATTTGAACTAAAAATGGACCATTATGGTTTACAACACATATTTATACAAAGCAACTTGAACGCGCGACAAAGGAGTTCGTCGGAATTGCTTAGAGGGTACGATTCTGAAATGGAGTTTTATTCCCATTTTTTTTATTTTGGATTATCATAGTTTTTAAGCTATCTTGCCTTACCGTATAGTAGTTAACTAAATCGAGATTAGATTTTACTTAGGGATTGGTGAAATGGAAACAACGTGGGAATCTGTGTTAATTTATTTTAGTATTTGATTGTTAGAACAACGTAGTGTGGGAACACATGAATTTATAACCGCGCCATATAATGACAGTGTAATTTATTGTTAATAACAACGCTAGGCGAATTTATAACAATGCCACATAATGAAAGTATAATTTATAATTGTTCTATTGATTGTTTAGAAAAACGCCATACGGTAGGAACAGGTGAATGGTAGTATAAGTTACAACTGGCCTTTAATATTTGATGGTTCCGTAATAGCACATCATTTTATGAACACGTAAAAGGAATATATATTATAAGCGAATATAATAGTTTTATAATTATTTATAAAGGGGCCCAAGTCAAAGAACATGGGAATGGAAGTGAAGATTGTAGTTTCCTTTAATGGACTTTCTATTTTTTTTTATAACTGGCACTAAGCAAGTTAAGCCTTGTTATATTTTAAGAAAATGACTGATATATTTTATATTTTAGGAAAAGCATAGTTACATTTTTTATAAATTAAGAAAAGCATAGTTATATTTTAAGTTAAGCAGTTTGATATTTTAAGGAATCCATTGTTATATGTATATGGGCACTTTTTTCAAAAACAATAATTAAAATACTTTATTTAAGTTGATAAATTCAATTTGTTTTTCTTTTCATAATGTGGTTATTGATTTTATAAATTTAATCTACATTTGGTGTTATACTTATTTATTTGTATCTATAATAAATTGGTTTTTCCTATTTGATATAAAGGTAAAAGGTCCTCAATGTTTATAATTATTTGGATGTCTAACTCAAAAATTTGCTATAATGAAAAAGGAAGATAAAAGTTTGGCTATATTTTTGCAAACTATAAAGTTTTTCATTTTTAACACATTCTCTTTTCACTTGTAATTTTACAACTATTTTACGCTTTTTCCTCATTTTGGGGCCAAATAACAAGTTCTTGTTCAAACCATTTATGATATTCTTAACCATTCTTTGGGGCTTCCAAATTCATGACCTCATAACTCCTCAGTCGTGAGGAACTACGTGACGTACCAACTGTTGTTGGAAACAACACAACAAGGAGTATCCATATATGAGTGTGTTACATGTATTTACATTGTCCTTCATGTCCTTATTCCTAAAAGAAATTAATGCTTCATGACCACACCTCTGGGGATTATTGTATACTTCTTCAAATACATCCAACACATTTGTTGACATCAATGACAATTACTTATGTTGACATCAATGACAACCAACTGTCCAATAAATTTATGATATACGTGTGGGGTCTAACAATAGTTCTTAGCCCAATATCTCAAGTCACTAACTAAGGAATCTTGATTATTCCCTTAGTTATACTACCCAACTACCCTGGTACTAGAGAGTCATCTCTCCAAATATTTTTATTAGTGTAATATAGAAACAAGATGGTTGATCTATTTATCTAGTTTTAGTTTCAAGTTTACCTAGGGGATGTTTGATATACCCAAAGGTACATGGAAGTGAGATTCTATATACAAGTATTTTTTATTACAGTAACACTAGAATGGGTGTAACATCCCACTCTTGCGAACACTGAGCAGAGTTATTCATTGAGGACACTTGCGTGCAAGTGATCCAGTTCATTATATGATTGGTTGTTTTGATTATGATTATGAGATATTGTGAATCTAATGATACGTTATTTTTTATATATTTACATCAACAGATGCTATTGACTAGGTTCTCTTGAGTGTGCATGACTCTGGACGTTAGAGAATTCCAATGGCATCGATCGATCTCCTTGGAATTTGGATCGAGTCAGGGAATAGACTGTTATGGTTTGATTGTTTTTTATATTACACATGTGACGTATGACTATATATTATGATGTTGATTTTTATAGCTGACATGTTTCCTTGATGGGTGCAAGATGACGATATATTTCCAACCAGACTCACATTTGGAGTAAAGGGGTCATGCACAACAACCAGATACATTGAGGTAGAGGTGTGGTAGCAACCCTATCACAGCCTACTAGCACTCTCGCCATGGCTTCAACTGTAGGTTAACGATTACCTAGTTCGAGAGATCCACAATGATGTGAGGGAAGACTATGATAGTCGCTCACGATGATTCTAAGGGATGTGCAATAAGGTAGGGTCCTTATTCCTCAGAGGCCCTTACTCTACCACAAGGTCAGCTTATAGAGTATTGACTAGAGGGGTTTCACATCTAACAATTTCAATCAATAAGACAGTGGCCCCCTTGGAGAACGTAGTGCGTATTGAAAGGAAAGTACTGCAAATAAAATGGGAATGCAAGGAAGTGGCACCCTTGGAGTAGGTAGTGCATCTTGAAGGGCACATCGTGATTTTAACTATTGTAAGTTGATAAACCTACTACATAGAAAACTATGCATCCTTAAGACCTGGTCGGCCTTAAAATGATTGATGGTATGAGTGAAGTTTAATAACAAAATTTTCCCTTAAGAACTGTCGCCAAGCCCAATGAATTTAAAACCTAGGTCTAAGTGGAATATGTGAACAAAAAAAAAAACTAAATGGACATGTAACAAGAATGGGGTAAAGAAAATTCAAGCATTAATAATTGAAGTAAAAATTTAATGAAGGTTTAGTTATTAAAAGGGGTAAATGGTTGTTTTTTTCTAAACTTTTTAATTCTGAACTTAGTTAAAAAAGGGGGATACTTAAAAGAAAAAGGGAAACTTAAAGAAAAGGGGAAACTTAAAGAAAAAGGGGAATGTATAACTTAGTAGGGAATCTAGTCTTTGGAACTTTCTATTTGTGAACTCAACTAGGCTTTAAGTAAGGCGTAAGTCATTTAAGAAATGTAAGGGAATAAAGGGACACTGAGGAGTGTTTTTAGGAATTATTTTAGGTGGGTGAGGGAAATAGGTAAATTTAATTAATTAACTAATTAATTTTCTTGTGCAACGAAGGGATCGAGTGACATGTGTATGAGGGATGTTTATCCTAATTAAATTTAATAAAAAGAATCTAATGAGGGTTTGGGAAAATAATCACTAAGAAAACTCTATAAAAAGGATGGAGGAGGAGGAGTATGGATTACGTTTGGTATGCGTAAGGTTATGTTGCTAGAATTTATCTTGACTGGACTTTTCTTGTGGGAGTTGGGATAGACAGCTCAGATAATGAGTGGTAGCTCGACCTTGCGAGGTGAGCTTGGAAGCTAGCATTCTCTAGTATTGTGTGCATGGCCCCTTTGTGGCTCGGAGGGCTCAGGGGGGAGAATAGTACCCCTAGAGTTGGTTGGGAGGTATCAGTGAGGTCTCAATGGTTGGAAAGCCAGAGCAGGATGAAGTGCGAGCAAGGGACAACAACAGTGGAACCTTCGCCTTCTCTCAAGGTATACACGTATAAATTTCTAAATTTTATTTATTTGATTGTATGCTGATTTACATCTAGATGGTATTAATTTATGGTTTCTCGCTCTATGTTTCATTGTTCTTGTATGGATTTATGATTCACCCAAGAGAGACTTCATACTTCTACAGTTTATGGTCTCTATTGCTTGAGGATATGCCCTTTTGTTTAATTTATCTATATTCCAAATCCAGTAGAGCATCAACCTTTATCTATTCTAGTTTTGTCTACATTCTTCTTCCTATTTTTGTAGCACTATGATAGTTTCTCCTGTTAGATTATTGACTGTTATACCTATCTCTTATGGTTTTAAATTTTCTTGGGATCTTATTTACTGTTGCGCAACCCTTGGTCCCTTATAGGTTTTAATTGATTTTAATTTATTTTCTATTTTTCTGAAATACATCAAGTTGCCCACTACGAACTTCTTCACCCCTGGCCTCATGGACTCTCCCTTGGAGCCTTGCGCTTGGTGGTTGTTGTTCAAGGATAAATTCGTGAGTGCGGACACATACCAAACAAAACTCGTCGAAAATCACCTGACCAAGAAGGACCTTGGCCTACTACACCGTGAGAAGGACCAGCAATTGAATCAGGAGGAGGAAGATCGTCACTAGAAAGATGGAATCGTCCACCAGGTCTTTCACCACGATGAGTGCGAAAATCCTCAACCGAACCGTGAATTCTAAATCCGGCGAGAGGATCAGCAAGAGGATCTGTAGGGTCAACTTGTGGTGGTGGTGGTGTAAAGACTTCCGGGACGTTACTTTCGTCCACGTGTGTGATAGGCACAAGAGGGATTTCACCTGGAGGAGGAGAGTCCTCAGGAGTACCCTCAGGTGTTGCGGTGTGCAAAGGTTCGGAAACTTCCGAATGTTCCGGTGACAAACCTTGCATCCTACGCGAACGTCGGGGAGGAGAAATTGTAAACAAGTAACAAAGTCCTCAACCAAAATCCTAAAGCCAACTACGAGTAACCAACAACACACACTAGTAAACAAAAATCTATAGGCAATCACCAATCAAACAAAACCTTCTAATATCGAAGCCACTAGTTGGTGATG
>ML780998.1:437078-485270 GCA_009831015.1 Picea engelmannii | reverse complement strand
AGCCTGCGGAAATCAAGTATTTCCGTAGGACAATATATATGCAGCCTGCGTACTATCTTCAAAAGTGTGATTTTGAGAAGCTGATAAGTGTAACTTTCTTCATGAAAATGATCTTAAAGAAGAGTTAGATCTTCCATCATCATTATCATGTCATCATTTCGATAACCAAAAATGTGGATAACAGTTGTCTAGATACAATGGACACTAGGAGGATCATGCTTGGCTTGGACGCTTCACTTGATTTAAGCAAGAGTGAGCCATGGACCCAAACCTTTTCCTATGATTTTAATCCCTCTTCTAAGGGTTGTGATTAAATTGGACCGCATATCGTTTTATTCCTGCAGTTATGGTCTTAATTTCTCGTGGCCAGAATGAGCCTCAGACCCAAAACCTTTCCCCATGTTTTATAATCCTGTTTGTAGTGAAATTAAATGTGGTTGTGCTTCTTTTTCTTTCTAGAGTTTGTCTGATCATTTTGCGGCTAGAACGAGCACTGAATCCCAACCTTGCCTGTGTTTT
This sequence comes from Picea engelmannii, assembly GCA_009831015.1. Classification (NCBI taxonomy): domain Eukaryota; kingdom Viridiplantae; phylum Streptophyta; class Pinopsida; order Pinales; family Pinaceae; genus Picea; species Picea engelmannii. The sequence goes on along the minus strand of ML780998.1, from coordinate 484,751 downwards.
TATGATCCTTTCTGTATTGCGAGTTAATGTTGGACTGTGTATCATTTTCATTCCCATCAACGATTTAATATGGCAGAGATGTTTATGCCAGTGATTTATTATCCAGATCTTTCAAACTATCATATCCTAATCCTATGATTCTTTCCTAGTGTCATGGACTATGTACTACATCATGTCCGTCAACCCGGGCCATGCCTAGACGCCATTAAAAACATTCATTTTGTTCATGTGAATGATTCTGCAATTTCCCTTTTATGATAAAGCCTTATCTCTTTCCATCCTCATCGACGTGACTAGATATCTCCAATCAACATCGCGTGATCATTGTTATGTCTTGTCCATTGATGTCATATTTTCCAATGCACACAATCCACAAACAAAGCAGTGGTTATTCTTTCTCTCTCTAGTCAAACTTTCTGACGTGTCACATGAGACTTGTTGGGTGAGTTAAGGCTCAAGATCACGTAATATCCCAAGGCCCAGTAAAAATGGGGCATGTGACACCTGGATGGAAGTGATCTTTATGGAAATGGTGGTTTCCTTTGTTTGTTTACGTGAATGGAATATATCTTTATGGAAGTGGCAGTTTCCTTTGTTTACTTTCTGAAATTCCCGAGTAAACAGTGACATGCCTATTTTTATATTAGTTTATTTCTTTAATGTTGGATGTCATGACTACATCTATAATTAAAACAACTATTGTAACCACCTCATTGTGATTATAACAATACTATAATAGTTAAATTGATTAATAGTTTTAAATTGTTTTAAATTTTTTTATTCAGCTTAATAGTTCCATGTTAATGGTGGATACAATAGTTATATAATAGTTTAATTATGACTATTAGTTTTAATAGTTGAATTTGTTTTACAGTTTTTTTTAAATCAATTATTTTCCCTTGAATGCATTCCATATAAGACTCTAATAGGTTTCAAGGAACTTTTTGAATGCCTTTAATTCAATTGTATAAAAATCAGTTATTATAATAACTATCGTAAGCTTGCATGTGGAGTCTTAATGACAATTGTTAATTAGAAGACATCCACTTATTCCTTTGTAATGTTGAGAGGATGTATTTTTCATATAGATGGAAGGGAAGGATTAATCCTTGAAAATGATGGTCTCTTCACTTTAACTTGTATAGTTATTTATTTTCTTATGTTAAATGTTAATTTTATAGGATAAATATTCATTTATTCAAATATAAATGATGCTCTTTTCTTCATAATGATGTAAAGGGGTTGTAATTGAAAGAAGTTTGGGGAGCAAATGCCTTATTTTAAATGATAATTTTCATAGGATAATATTAATTTATTCAAATATAATTGATGCTCATTCTTCCTAATAATGAAAAGGTTTGTAAATTAGGAAGAATGAGGAAATATTTTGATTTATGTTAATTAATGATTCATTAAGAGTAAACAATGATTATTCAGTTACAAATGAAATTTTAGTTCTTTATGATGTTATGAGGGGTTTTCTTTAAATGAAGGCGGGAAGTATTTTTATAAGTTTTTGGATTTTGATTGAGGTTGGATGAAATGTGCTAAAATAATTTTATGATGGTATGATAGTTGTGTGATACATCTATAATGTTGCAATTTCTAATCCTGTCTTGATTGTAGTTACATTGCACCACGTTTATCTAGATTGATTACAATGCTCTCATTTGGTTTCGTATAATGTATGCCCATGCAAGTTGGATTTTGGAACAATTGGATTTTATGTTTGGTCGAAGTTTTAGATTTTTTCTTACAGTGCTTCGGTCCCCGGTGTGCTTTTTGCACTATGGCAACATGATTCTATAAGATTGGATCATTGTGTGCTTTTATCAAGAAGCGCATATCATAGCCCAACTTAGGGTCATGCACTTCTCGATGTAGATGATGTTGTTTTGTAATTAAGGTTGTATTGGTTTTGTAACATCAATTTGATTGTCTCACTCATCGAGAAGGTTCTAGTTACTTGTGTCGTTGATGTTGTTGTATTTGGTTGATTGATGTTGTCTTTTAGCTTAGTAGGCATGATCTTGCTTATGTCAGGAGGAATATTGACACCTCCTTGTTCCTCAGAATAGTTGTCAGCCTTGAAACCTTCAATGGTTAAAATCAATGGGAACCTGGGCTTGAGCGTTGCTTATGTGTCCTAGAGGTCATAACCTTGTAGGGTAGGACAGACGGGTAGTCATTTTTATTGTCGTCTGATTGATTGTCGTATGTGGCTTCCAACTACATGATGTGCCAGTATGCTAGGTTGTTATGTTTGTTTAATGCATGATGTGTTGTGTTCTTCATTGAGTTGTGTTGATTGATTGTTTGTCGTTGTTACTTCCCTGCTTAAAAGAAAAAAAGATATTTCACTTGTTATGTGTCGCATGTTGTCATAACAATCGGGTTCATTACAAGGGGTACCAACGTGCATTAAAAAGGTTTCCAACAAAGTGATTCCAATTTTATTTCCAACATATATTCTTACCGAGCCACACTTTTACCCACTAAATGATAGATCTATATTTTATTTAAAAACCCTTGAATACATCTCTAGCCTGAAAAATTTTATACTAAAATTTTGAGGCATCATAGCTCATGAAAGAGCTCGCATACCACTTGCAATTTTACTTAACTCTTAAACCTGAAACATAAACCAGGAGAATAGAGATAATAAGTGCAAGAAACTAGATACAAGAGATAATGAGGTAAAATATGAAAATTAAGCCCTTGTATTAATTATATTTAGAAGAAAGAAAACAATGTTCACTTGCCTCTTAAGGTGAAGAAACCTTTCATTGAGACAATATCCAAACAAAAAAATAGTCGACAAAACATTACATAGCCTCCTAGATATTTAAATAGAAAAACTATAACTACTTGTTGTCTCATCATTAATGAGTACCAACTACGTAAATGGACTTTTTTCCCTTGGAAAAAAATATTTTGTATTCAAAATGGAGAATATACATGTTACAGTCCATATCATAGACCTTTTGTCCCTTAATAATATACAGTCCATCTTATAATTTTCATTTTGGAGAGACTATTGATCTTTTGGCGAACTTTCTATTTTACAAAAAGATGAAACTTTATTCCCTTCTATCAAAAAAATATTTTTCACCCTATCCTCAAACTGTTTATGTTACCTTCATTTACATAATGTAAATATCTACCTACTACATCCTTCAACTGTATTATCTTACAACCAAAATTACATAGCCTCTAGATCTTCTCCATCTATGAATTCATAGTAGCCAAAGACTCCAACAAGAAGTAACAATGCTTATTTGGATAACTCATCAGCTTTATCATTGAGTTCTCTGAGGATATGGATGAAAGATAGTCATTCGAAATATTGGTAAGCCAATTTTTATCCCTAACCATAGGAGCCAACCAAATATTTTGAACATTATTATTTTCATGGAAATTGTCATGGGGAAACAAGTACCCTTGATTTGTATCCAAGACCATATTATATCGTCTTTGGATTCCCAGTTTGGATCGATCCCAATTAAGACTCTGAAATTATTCCTGATGGATTCTAATGATTCTTTGGTCCAAAACCCAAAGGGGAGTCTTGTTAATATGGCCCAAACCCTCATAATGTTTACAGCCTCTTGTTGAGGATCAAAATCAATGGTCCACTTTCATAGAACCAGACTCGAATGTCCCAAATTCTAGTCACTTTCCAAAAGCACTCCACAGTCATCCACCGAATGTAGGATGAAATAAATCCATCCCCTTATCATGATGTGGAACTAAGGGATACAACCTAACCACAATTGCCAATTCTTTTCCAGCCAGCGAGTTATATATGCATATTGTGTAACTTCCTTGACCTAACATCCCAACCTACAATCATTTGGAACTTTCCAGCCCTAGATTTGTTATAGTTTTTTTTTTTATTCGACCAGGCTACCGAGACTGATTCCAGGCCTTTCTTATCCCAATTCAATCTCTCTCTTCCTGCTAGCCTAATACGAAGAATTAGATGAAGGAAAAGATCAAGAAATGACATTATTTTGGAAGTCCTATGGAAAGTTTCCTTCATTAAAGGAGAGAATAGGGCCCGGATTTGGATAGGATTCACCAAATAGATCATTAAATTTTCCTCCCTCATAGTGCAGATACCTGTACCATGTGTGTTGGCTCAAGGCCTTCCCCGAAACTCATCCTCTATGCAAAAGGCCCGGGATGAAAATGGAATGATACCATTGTCAAGGTTTTCCTCATCATCTACATCCATTTCACACGACCTAAATCTTACTAACATCAGCTAGAGGCCTGACAAGGACATACGAGAAATATCCTAGCCGTGAAACACATAATCCAAGCCCGAGGTTGGACTGTGGCTGTTGGAAGAATGGAGAGAGAGAAAGTTGTGGGGGGAGGGATTTAGGATGTTAGGTACTCGGACCTATGACTTCCTCATAATTTGGAAAGAGATCCCTATGGCCTGGGCCTAAGGCCCTTTCTCTTTTGGCCAAGGGTTGAACCTCCATGTGAGCTGGAGCTACCGAAAGTGTAGACATCATCCATTCCACTACGTAAATGGCCTTATTTAATAAACAAGACCCTTTTACATTAAATAACCATCCATTAATATATAATGGGCCTTATTCAAAGAATATGTCCTTATAAATTAATTAACTAAATCTTGGCTAGCCTAAAATAGGGAGGTTATGGTAGGACCCTAACAATATGCCCACACACAACCTCAATGCAAAAACATTAGGCTTTCATTGATTTGTGGATATTGCAACAAATGATATCACTACAGGACCAAGCTAACCATTTGTCATTTCTTCCACAAAAATTTGTTGCTTCATTGATATGTACATGATCCAACATGTGTGGATTTTGCGGGGGTTCATGGGGATTTTTGGGTGGGTTACACCTTTCAACACCCACCAATTACGAAATTCCTCATATTACTTCCTTCATAACCTCCAATCTACAAGTATGTTATGACTTGGATTTAACACAAGGTCTTTGACTCTTCCATCATACGCCTCTTCCATCCAATTATGACCCTATATCTAGTTCCACATTTTCATTAGTGGGGGAGGGGGGATCATACCAATACCCAATGGTTATTCACCAATGTGGTGTAACAAGACTAAATTTGTCCCTTACATAGACTACAACTCTCATTTATCTTCAAATGATGAGTCTCCCCATCCATAGTTGAAAAAAAAACATAATATGCTATCTCTCTCAAATGATTCTTGCAACTCAAGTGCTATGATCCAATCCCATTTATGGAAGTCGAGTTTCAACATAACAAAACCTTTCTAACATTTGATTCTATCCATGTTAAATCTAATCGTTGTTAAATAACTACATGCAACTATGAAGCCTATTGTGTTAAATTACCCAATTTTTCCCAACATTGAAATAAGGATCAAATACAACACTATGGAATCTCCATTCATGAGACAAGGAGACATGATCATATGATTAAAATCCCAACACTCAAGAGACTATCTCACCAAAATAACAAAAATGTACTCTTCCACAGAGGCCCAAAATTTATTTAAATTCATGTGTAAGGTGCAATAGTAAAAATGAAACAAAATTAACAAGCAGGGATTAATAGATTTAATTGCAATCAAGTGCCCTTGCTTTGAATTAAGCATAAACACACACAACATGCATAATCCATGTAAATTTATAATAGAAAATAACATTCAATTGCAAATTCATCAATAAAGATAGAACACTTATCTTTATCCAAGAATGGTCCAAAAAACTCATTTTGTATGATAAATTTTCCACCCAACCATAGGCATCGAGGGTATATTCCACCCCCATGCCAAGCTATGAGGCCACTAGGGTGAAGGTATTGAAACTAGATACTCTAAGCTCACTCTATCCAACCCATTTCTCCCATTGCTTAGTTGATCTACTCACTACACAAAACTCTAATCCTATAATCCAATCATCAAATAACCATGGCACTTCCTTCCACTACCCTACACAACACAACGAAGGTCTTACCCTTATTTTCTTAATAGCCCCTCATGGATATGCATCCCTTCTAATGCCCTTCAATGTAGGCAAAAAAATTTAATTTGTTTAATTCTTTTGGGGAATAATTTGGAAGAATATAACTTCACTCTCAAGCAACCAATGCATATCAATAGCCTATGGGTGAAGGTTTCCTAACTCACCCAACCTCTATACTCATGTACAAACTCTCTACCTCTTCCCCAAGATCTTCAAATTCCCCTTTCATGATGTTACTTTTTGGTCATCCTCAAATTTCTAGCTAATAGCAAGAGATAGAGAACACAACATGGAAGTTGGTTAGCTTGGAATATGAGAAAAGTGAAAATGAATTAACATTAAGTGACTTGAAAGTTTAAAGCTGAATTGGGTTGAATGAAGTGCTTTAACTCTATTAAAAATTGCTCCACTAATTAATTTCATATGATATAATTAAATCATTTAATTATTTTTTAAATATAATTATTCCCTTAATTAATTCTATATGATATAGTTAAATTATTTAAATAATAATAATAATACTAATAATATAATTTTAAGATCACCACCAAACCAAACACCAAATTAATGTATGAAACCCTAAAATTATTTAAATATAATTTTAGATAATTTACATTATGAATAAAAAATTTTGAACATAAAAATCGATACAAAACTTATAAAAATATTGTAAATTGAGAAATTAATATATTTGAATAAATACCATATAATGTGGTTTATTAATGACAAATTGAATTTCCTTTCTCGTCGGCTGGAAATTAGTTTATCACTGGTCATGCCCAGGGTTCACACATTATATATTTAACTCCACTTTCATATTTTCCACTTGCTTCGTTCACTTTTATGTTCGCAGCTTTATGTCTGGTAAAACTTTGGGTGAACTTGATTCGGAAATACGTGTGTTTGAAGTGCTCTAATGGAGGTTATTCCAGACGATCTCGTTCGAAAGTGCTTGCTAACAGTGTCTTACGCATCACACCATGACTTGAAAGATGTGTGCAGAAGCTGGGAGGCTATCATGAGTAGCCCTAGGTTCTATGCGGACAGAAAGATATCTGGAACGAGTGAGCAACTGCTGTGCTTGGTTCATGACCCTGTGAAGGGCACCTGGGAAAGGTTACCTCCCATTGATGATCCTCTCTTTGCTGGAATAAATGCATGGTCTCAGTGCGTTTCTGTGAACCGGAAGCTGCTTCTTATAGGTGGATTCTATCCGTTGAACATGACTTTGACGAAGTGTGTATACATTTATGACTTCGAGTCTGCTAAATGGAGCCGCAGAGCTGACATGCCTACAGCTCGATCCTTCTTTGCCTTCTGTGTCTCTTCTTCCACCGGGCTTGTCTACGTCGCTGTAAAGAACAATGAGCGGGGCAACCCTCTGGCGACTGCAGAAGCTTATAATGTGGAGGAAGACAATTGGGAAATTCTGCCTCCTATGATCGAACCGCACGGTCAAGGATGCCACGGTGTTTTCATTGATGGTAAATTCATGGTGTTAAGCAAAGACAGAAGTGCAGAAGTTTTCTACCCGAGTGGGGAAACGTGGAGAAGGTGGGAAAATATGATTAGTTTCAGGGTAGATTTATGGAGAAGTTTTGCGGTTGCTATTTCTGCTTCCGGTGAGTTGTACGCTTTCAGTGAACGCCAACAACAGGTGATGAAGTATGATGGTGGAAAAAACGTTTGGACTGTTGTAGCTTCTTTTCCGCGACATATTTACCTCTTTAAGTGTGCTACACAGTGGCGTGACCATATTTTTGTAAGCGGGGTGGATTTTGGCAATGTAAATTTTGATAAGCAAATTTGAAAAAAATGGCTATTTTATTTTTTATTCCGTGCTCCAAGAGACACAAGTTTCGAACTCATGACCTCTCCCCAAACTGGAAGAGTGTGCTCATGTCTTAACCAATTGTGCTATCCCATGGGACCTTAAATATTGCAACTTGCCCAGTAATGATTCTTTTTAATTTATTTTATGGAAAAATGTCCTAAAATCATTAGGATATTTTCAGTGAAATTGTATCAAATAATCTTATAGCAATACAATAAAATATTTCATATCTCATAATTCAATGAAATTGTCTTATTGCACACAGCTTGTTTGTTGTTTGGTATTACTTTATTTGCGTTTTGAATCTTGTCACTAAATCTGCATGCATTGGGATCTTCAACTCTGACATTATACACCAAATATTGAGCAAAGTTTTCTAATTGGATATCAGGTTGATAATATAATAATTTTTTATATAACGATTATTTTTACTTTAGAGGATGAAAGCTAATTTTTATTCAATTATGTATAATTTTAAATCATATTTTATGAAAAAATATCACCCTTTTGCCACATACTCTAACATTCCATTGATAATGTATGAAGCTTTTACTACATAATTACGTCGAAAGGCGTATACCTATTGACAATGAGGACAATTAATCAGCTTTTAATCTAAAATTCTAATCTAATGGTTAACAATTGAAGATGCTGACATATTCTTAGTCGTCCTCCCAAATCAATGAATGTGATTTACTCTTCATAACTTCCTTGTATTTCTGAATGCATCCATTACCCTGTTTACTTTTTAACATTTACCTAATCATATTAAGAAATTACTGTAGAACTATATGATTGCCACGTTTAAATGATTAACCTTTCAAGTTACCATTTAGGTTTCCTCAACTGTCCAAGCGTTTCATTTTCTTTCTCCTGTGCATTTCATTTTCTGTCTTTCCTAACCTATCTGCACGTTTCATTTTCACCACGGATTTCAACTATCCGCCCATTCTCTACCGCCGATTTCCTTAGCTGTCCCACGTTTTCTACAATTAAAACATCCCCTTTCGGCGTTCTCAGCCGCGAAATAGCAGCTGTGCTAGTACATAATATGTTTAGTATCAACGTCGTTTGAGATAAACATTATGATATTTTCAACGTACCACCTACATTAAATGTCAAGGGAGATAGATAAAAGGCCAATCTATCCAATGAAAAATTGTCCAAAAGAGAAGCGTTACATATATTTTTAACTTTACCTCCCGTTAGTGTTGCTCCACTGCCAACACCTTCTAAACTTTTGTAAGACTGACTAGATTTGTCTGGCCATGTTCTCTCCCTCTCTGGTTTTATGTTTCTCGATGATAAAGTAGTTCTATGGTTTTATGTGTTCAGCCCTTTGGTACTTGCTTGATGCGTTTACAAACACATTAAAAAAAACTTCCTTCCCTTGCTTTTACGGTGGATATATCTTGGCCTAACAATGGAGGAGCAATTCAAGAACAAATAGGAGTAATTCTAAAATTTGAGTCTAACCAGAGATTTTCTTCTTATAACGCACATTTCAGGAGCACAATGGAATCAGACTTTTCTATGCATGCTTGCAAATTGATTCCACCTATTTTGAGATCTAACAAATCATCTATCAAGAGTAAATAATAGATTACTTCTTAAACCCTTTAATAATATTCTGTTGCAGATTTCTATCCTCTCACTACTTATGATTGGATATTGAAACTCTTCCTTGATTGGTTGAACTATAGAGATAAACATTTCATGATTATATAGAGTTTTGAACAAAACTTCAACTTAGCTTCAAAGATTAAAATCTCATCTTCCACTTGAACTGTGTCAAAAGTAGAAGAACCCATTGTTCAATAGGGACTAGGAGGACCAACTAAACAAGCACTAGTTCAATTTTCAGTGCAAAGGTTATAATGTCAACTTCGAGCTGAACTATGTCAAATTCCCTTAAGGAATGGCTTTAAAGATTTGAGTTCAAGAGTGGAAGAACCAATTCAACATTTACTAAAAGAACTAACCAGAAAAAGTAGTTCAATTTGCCATTGAGAATTAGTAGAATGAAGAAGCACTCATTAAATAAGTCCATAGTGAGCATGAATCTATATTGTCACACCATGTTTTGTGTGGATAAGCTCATAGTGGGAATTAATCTACTTAATGGTTAGTTTTGTTTTAGGTATTGGCATACCATTTGTGTGTGTGTGTGGATAGTTTATTAGAATATATAATTGCATGAGTAGCTTTGATTATGTATTCTCCCTTTTGACAAAATAGGAATTTTGGTTCTCTTATACAATTTTTTAGAAATTTTATATTCAACTTCACATGTAATAACTTGTTAGCCATCCATAAAGGGGTAGACTTCCAGTCTTTCTAGATGCCTCTTGGTTTTGAGTAGTTAACAGGGTTCCTTATCTCTAAGAAAGAAAAACTCTTATCTAAGTGGAAATCTAAAGTCTTATTGTGGGACCAAAAACAATTTTAGTCAATCACTAGTATCTACTAGATACTCAATATATCATCTAATCATAGCTAAGGCTAACATAAAAAATTATTTAAATGTGGGCAATAAGCAAATTATTTTAAGATGCATCTTAAGTATTGTATATCAACTATATATAGAGAAAGAGATAGAGTAATTGAAAGTAAAAAAATCATTCCTTCAATTGACATGTGGAATTTAAAACAATATTAATAAGAAAAAATTGATTTCAATGTGGCCATAAATAAAATATTTCTATGTCCAACTATTTTAATATTATATATATAGATAAAGTTGACATTTAAAAAATATTTTAACATCCACCTTCATAATAATTGTATATCAACTTTATATAGAAAGAGTAATTGAAAGTAAAAAAAATCTTATTTTTCATATAGGTGCTTTTTAAGTCTCCATGTGAGAGAGATTCCTTAAATGCATGCTTAATATGAAGTTAATATGATGGGTTGAGTATGAGGGAGATGTGCAATTCATTTTGTGCTGAACATGGAGTTGACATGTGGCAGGTACACCCACAGGCACACACACATATTTGTATTCCATATGAGGGAGATGTGTAATTCCTTCAATGCTCCCCCCTCACACACACATATAACAATTGAAAGTAAAAAAAGTTTTATGGTTAAAACATTTGAATGGTAGGTTGAGTAGGAGGGAGATGTCCTTTCATGATCAACCTGGAGTTGACATGTGGCATGACACACACACACACACACACACACACATATATATAAAGAACTGGTAGATCCATCTTAACTCCAGATCTATCATGTGAGGAGAGGCATCAAATCCTTAGAGATGAAAACATTTCTTAAGTTCTATTTGTTTGTTAATAGTTATTTTGTTCTCCATTTAGTTTACTAATTATTGTACCCTTAGCAAAAATCCTGTTACTTTTTATTATTTTTAAACTTTTAAAAAAAAATTGAGATATATGTTTGGTTTAAAATAAAGATAAATTGGTATTAAATATGTTCATTAAAAACTAGCATGACGAGGATAATAGTTATTCCTCCTAACCACTCAAACTCAATATGGATCCAATTCATTAAAAATATTATAGTTTTATACAAGAAATTATAAATTAAATATTAGATTAATACAATTTTATTTTTCAACTAATTCTTTTTCAAAAATTCTCTATTATGTTCATAAATTATATATATGATCAAATTAATAAATTACCAATGTAAATAAAATAATATTTAAAAGCATTATTAAAAATTTTAAAAATATATATAATCATATTTACAAACATTATTAAAAAATTAAAAAAAAATATAATCAATAAAATTTACTGGATAATAGAACTTAAAAAGAAATATAATCATATTTAAAAACATTAATTATTAAAAATTTTAAAAATATATATAATCATATTTACAAACATTATTAAAAAATAAAAAATAAAAATATAATCAATAAAATTTACTGGATAATAGAACTTAAAAAGAAATATAATCATATTTAAAAACATTATTAAAAATTTAAAAAAAATATAATCAATAAAATTTACAAGGAGAAAAATTTACTCGATAATAGAACTACAATGGGAGTTTATAGAAACCCGGAAATAAGAGAATTATAATAATTCACTTGGGTTGTTGTTTAAGCAAATTGGTGGAATTTTACTTATGATGGATTAGGTTTGATTTTCAACAATAAAGTGCTTGTACTAGGTGATAATTCCAAAAGCAATTTACAAATTTCAAGATTTTTGTAATTGTTTAGTCCAAAAATGTGGTCGGTGTAGATAAAGAGATAGATTAAAATATATTGTGAGGCATCTACATATTATTCACAAATTAGAAACATTAATTTCATTTAAAGAAGTAAGGTGTTCTTCCAATCATTGGTTGAAGATCTCAATGCCTAAACACTAATCAAATAAAAAAAAATATGTAATATTTATAGTGTTTTTTTAATTTATATTTTTAGTATTTTTTAATTTCCATGTTATTTAAAAAAATGATATTTTTAATATTATAATTAATAATAATAATAATAATAATAATAATAATTTAATTCCTGCTAATTCTTAATTCCCCAATAAAAAAAATTAATTTGTTTTTTTTTTAAGTTTGGATTTTTTTTTTTTAAATTAATTAGAATTTGAGTTTTTTATTTCTCTTAACATATAATATATTATTGATTAAAATTAATTAGATTTAATTTATATGAATGAGAAGAGTGTTATTCTTCCCATCTAAATTCATTTTTTACAAGTAACAAATTAAACTTTAAATGTATATTATTATAACAACTTTGAATAGTACTATTAATATGCCTTTATTACCTATATAATAATGATTCTATTACTAAAATTGATATTGTGACTTTATTCTGAATTCATGTTATCTTTCTATTCACAACCTTTATTGTGAAATATGTGATTCACCCTTTATCAGTGAACATGTGACCTCCTAAGAGGAAACACATGTTCTTAACCATTAGGCCCACTCAAGCTATACAATATATATATATATATATATATCACTCTTATTCATTGAAAAAAAATCATTGCTATTAAAACGACATGTGTAAATTTAGAATTGTTATGTCCTCATAAGGACATATTGTTTTTATGTTGGTGTATTAAATTATCTATACTAAGAATTAATAAATGGATTTTTCAAACTCAACTTTGGATTTTTGGTAAAATATTTGGTGACATCCTTCCTTCGTTTTCTTAGGGTTGGACATGACAACATGTTTGCATCTATACTATACCTACATTAATTGCAATTACTTTATGAGTTGTGGTGCATTCAATCACGAAGCTATGGGAGTTATGACACATTACTTTATGAGTTGTGGTGCATTCAATCACGGAGCTATGTGAGTTGTGGAATTGTTTATACCCTCATTCACACCTTTGTAAAATTATGAATGCGGGTGTCTGTTTTCCTTGTTTTTTGAGAAAATAAAATATTTTCATATTTATATATTCACAATTTTTTGAAGTTCGAGTAAACAAAAGTAATTTTTTTTAGAAGCTCACATTATAGTAAAAACAAAACTTGTCATGAATTTTGTAAGCTTTCTTGTAATGCCCATATAATTCTAAACATCATTAAGTTTCATAAACATTTTATTAAGTAAACTAAAAGAACAACTTCCTAGCATAATATTGATTTTCATGACAACAACTTCAGCAACTTAGAATTCTCAATAAATACTAAAATAATGACAGAAAGAAATAAATACATAACTTAACCAAGTACCTGGTTCTGATGCTAATTCATGTTGCCTCTGTGCCTTGATGTTGCCTTTCTGCTACCTGCACCTCAGATCAATCCTGCCATAAACAGGAAAATAACTACCCAAAACTACTTTCCTCCCTGCCAACTAGGAAAACTACCTAGCTCCAGGATATCTACGGATATCCTGGCCCTCCGTGCCCAAAACCTCCAGCAACTCAGTGCCTCCCCTGAATAAAAGCCACAGTGCCAAAACGCTGTGCTCACAGCAAGTCCAAAATTCCTCGGAAAAATCTTTGTTCTGTCCAATACAGTCAGTCCACAGCATCCATTCCCCCTCCCCCAGTCGAATGGTGCATCCATCCCCGTCTTCCTGTCCCTTATTCCTCCCTGCCGACTCACGCATTTACTTCACAACCACCCTCCATCCTTCGTCCTTCGTCATGAGTTAATATTTTATCTTCTCGGGATCCATGGCTATCCCTCTCTGCATAAGCCACCATTTTTATATCATTTTTCATTGATCTTTTCATTTTATTTCACAGGTCATTAAATGTGATCAATAGTTAATTTATTAGTGGGTTAACTGCAATTATCCCTCAATTAAATATTACTTGATAATATTTATCCATTTATCAATTTAGGGTCATTATATACTCCCACCCTTCAAGAAACTTCGTCCCGAAGTTTAAAGTATCTAATAGTACAAAGGAAAAGAGCATGGTTCATACATTCACATCAAATAACTGCATTAACAGTAAATAAGTCAAGAAAGCTCATACATACTAGTGTATATGTACAAGAAATGCATGTGTAGCTAGTACATGCAAGTCTCGGGCATGTACTAATAATCAAACTGTCATCCTTTAGTAATTTATGCATGCAGTCAATTCAGTCAGCAAGACTAGTCTTTTATAAAAGACAACAATTAATCAATTGTTTAAAAATTTCTTTAATCATAATTATCCCATTTAACAATTTTATTTTACACAGCTGTAGTTTAGTTAATGAATATTCATATATACACATTTCTCCCTTCATCAAATTCCATCACAATACAAATCTCCATATGTCTTAACTATTCTACTCATCCTTCCTTCCTAACCTACTTCTGTCTCCCATCCTATCCGTCCTCTGCTAGACTATCTTGGAGCGCCAACTATATTGGCCTAACTCCAAATAGAACCCGTAAGTGGAAGTGTCGCTATCTTGACCAAGCTTCCCTAGCAGGCAACTGACAGTCCTCATCACACGTCTTGGGGAGAGTGAACCAGCATTGTCCTCCCAGGACTTCAGGTTTTGGAGGATACACGGTGGGAAATGACTCCACCCCTCCTAACAGAACTAGGGTCAACACCCTACAATGGAACATATAGGGGCACTGTGTTGCTAGAGGTTTTGTCATCGTTTATTCGGTTTTGGGCAGTGTTAGTACCAAAATCATATCATAATCATGCACTAGTCCACATATCACAGCAATGCATCCAAATCAATATAATTTCACACACATTATTCATACCATAATGTTTCTCAGCAGTGGTCCACATATCCACTTTCATCATCATTATCACTTGGCTATTTCATAGCCCATAACCTGCAGATTAGTCTGCAACACAAACTCATATATTTCTATGCATTATCATCATATAATTTCATACTTTCATTATTTCAATTTGGTATCCCCGTACCAATACATTAACATCAAATTTTTCCCATTTGAATTAGATTTCATAATATCCCATAATTCATACTCTTTACTCATTCACCAGATCATCACTTACCAAATAGATTTCATCGTATCCAACATCATTCTAATGGTATTCAAACATTCAACAATTTCTCTTTCTCACAATATGTCGCATCATATACATCATCATCAATAGCATTTAAACATTCATAAAAATTTCATTCACATAATAGATCATCATTAATAACACTTAAACATTCATTACTGTTCATAAGTTTAAAGTTTAATATATCACTTAATAGTTTCGCTGTGACTAGGAAATAAAGTGCATAGGCCTCAGGTAATCCTAGCTGTCTAAGTCAAAAGATTGTGTTACCTACACCCCACCTTCGAGAATCCTGTTCTCGAGGTGGTCAAAATAGTGATGGATAGTCTCGCCGTAGTGCTTCGGCATTCTCCCAAGTAGCAGATCCTGGACTATACTTGTCCCACTGGACCTTAACTTGGTCTACCAAATGGTTTCTGAGCTATCGGACTCTACGGTCCAATATGCGTAATGGTTCGACCGTGAGGGTTCCCACATCCGATACCTGCAATTCTTTCCAATTTAATTTATGTGATTCATCAGCAACATAATGACATAAAACAAATACATGAAATACATTATGAGTTTTATGCAAGTGGGGTGGCAGTACGAGCCGATAGGCAACGGTTTCGATTTTCTCTTGGACCCTAAATGGCCCTATAAACCATGGTGAAAACTTTGTCCCCTTCCCGAACCGTATGGTACTCTTATTAGGCCTGATACGGATGAAAACTTGGTCCCCCACTTCATAACTTTGGTCTGTCCTATGTGCATCAGCATAACTTTTTTGTCTATCATGTGCTTCCTTTAGCCTCTGCCTGATCTGAATCACCTGTTCCTCCATTTCCTGAATCAATTATGGCCCAACTGTCACTTGGTCTTCAATTTTATCCCAACTCAATGGTGTTATGCATGGCCTTCCATACAAAGCTTTGTATGGTGGCATTCCGATGGAACTATGATAATTGTTATTGTAGGCAAACTCTACCAAAGGTAGGTGCTTCTCCCACTGGGTTTGATTATCCATTACATACATCCTAAGCATGTCTTCCATGACTTGATTTACTCTCTTGATTTGCCCATCTATTTCAGGATGATAAGATGTGCTTAAGCTCAATTGAGTCCCCAATGCTAACTATAAACTTGTCCAAAATCTAGAAGTGAATCTGGAGTCCCTATCTGAAATAATCTTCTTAGGTATCCCGTGCAAACGGATAAATTCACTTATAAACACTCGTGCCACATTAGTAACATCATATGTGTCTCTAACTGGAATGAAATGAGCACTCTTGGTTAACTTATCCACTATCACAAGAATGGCATTGTGCCTATGAGATGTGAGTGGCAACCCTACAACAAAATCCATTGAGATGACTTCCCACTTGGACATAGGAACGTCATATGGTTGTAGGAGGCCTGCCGAGTGATGGTGCTCAGCCTTCACTTGTTGACACTCTAAGCATCTGGCGATGAAATGGATTACATCGCACTTCATGCCTACCCAAAAGAATATTTTCTTCATCTCCGCGTACATCTTCTTCACGCCCGGATGCGCACAATAAAGTGATCTATGGGCTTCCTTCAGTATGATGCTTCGAATATCCCCATTCTCCGGAATGTACATCCTTCCTCGATATCTCAACAATCCGTCTGTTTCTAGATTACACCCCTCATACTTTGGGTCTATTTGCCTCCCGTTATGGAGGTTTGAGGTAATTTTTAAATACCAAATGTCTCCTAGTAGTTGTGCCAACATCTGTTCCCTTAGACTAACCTTTAAGGTCACCAAGGAGAAGATACGTGGTCTCCTACTCAAGGCATCTACGACCACATTTTCCTTTCCCTTTATGTATGAAATACCAAAATCATACTCACTCATAAACTCACTCCATCGCCTTTGCCTGGCATTCAGATCTCTTTGGGTGAAGAGATGTTTTAAACTTTGATGGTCTGTTTTGAGTTCAAAATTTTGCCCCACAAGATAGTGCCTCCTAAGTTTCAGAGCTAGCATTACAGCTGCCAACTCTAAATCATGAGTCATGTATAACTCTTCGTGCTTCTTCAACTTCCTTGACGCATAAGCTATCACTCCTCCATCCTGCATTAGCACGGCCCCCAATCCTTGTTTCGAGGCATCCATGCAGACCATGAAGTCCTTTTCCATATCTGGCACTCATAGAATTGGTGCACTAGTTAGTAACCTCTTAAGGTCAATGAATGCGCCATCACATTATTCTGTCCATTCATACCTGACCCCCTTGCGTTGCAACATGGTGATGGGTTTCGCTATTTTTGAGAATCCTTCCACAAATCTCCAGTAATAACCCACTAGCCCCATGAAGCTTCTCACCTCATGTGCATTTTTCGCCACTAGCCATTCCAGAATGGCCTTTACCTTTTCTGGGTCCACCGAGATTCCTTCGCCTGAAATGATATGACCTAAATAGTGGATCTCTTTTTGGAGGAAGGAACACTTCGACAGCTTTCCATACAATTTATTTTTCTTAAGGCAAGACAACACTATTCGCAAGTGTTCCTCATGTTCTCTTTCATTCCTGGAATAGATGAGAATGTCATCTACAAAAAATTATACAAATCGATCTAAGTACTTCCAGAATACGTTGTTCATGAGGCTCATGAACACTACTGGCACATTAGTCAATCCAAAAGGTACCACAACGAACTTGTAATGTCCAAATTGAGTTTGAAAGGCAGTTTTTGGGATATCACTTTCCTTAATCCTTAACTGATGATACCCAGATCGCAAATCGATCTTGAGAATACCGTTGCTCCCTTCATTTGATCGAAGAGGTCATCTATTCGCGGAATTGGGTACCTATTTTTCACTGTAGCACGGTTCAAGTCCCTGTAGTCTATACACAGTCATAAGGATCCATCCTTCTTCTTTACAAAAATTACCGGTGCGCCCCAAGGTGAGACATTGGGCCTTACTAGCCCTAAGTCTAGTAACTCCTTCAATTGCATTTGCAATTCACAAAGTTCCGGTGTCGTCATTCGATACGGAGTCTTGGATATTGGTTCTGCACCAGGTTTCAGCTCAATGGTAAAATCAAGCTCCCTCTCAAGAGGTAATCCTGGTAATTCGTCTGGAAAAACATCCTGAAATTCTGACAATACTGGGTACTGACCCAATGAGGGTCCCTTCCTTTCTTTCACTACCTCCATTACATAAAGTCGACACCCTTGTCTCAAGCATTGCTTGACCTTCATAGTTTATATAAAGCGTAATGACACTTTTCTCTGTACACCTTGGATCTCTATTGGTCTTCCTTCATCATCAGTACAAAGTACTTTCTTGGTGAAACAATCTACCAATGCTCGATGAGCTTCTAACCAATCCATTCCAATGATTAGGTCATATGCTCCAAGAGTAGTGACGTATACCTTCAACCTGATAGTGCACACTCCTAGGTCTACTATACAATTATCGACACTAGGTCCTACAACTTGTTTTTCCCCCGAAGCCATCTCGACTTGTTTAAAGTCATTGTGCTCATAGGCTGCTAGCCCACTCTTTTCTAATGCAGATGGTGAAATGAAACTATCTGTCGCACCAGAATCAAACAAAATCTTAACATTAATATGATTTAACATACCTGTCGACTCCACTACAGTGGATTGATGCTCATCCTGGCGGTTATTAACCGCTGCATAAATCTGGTGGTTGCTACCTGACCTTCCCATTGGTGCCTTTCCTTCTCTGGGCAAAAACCCTGATTGTAACTCTGGATAGTCTCGTTCGTAATGGGGTCCTTCGCATCTCCAACAGGTAATACGAGATTGAACCGGTGCACTATTATGTGACTGTTTCCTAAATGAGTTCCTTCCTCCAGGACCCCTGCCCCTACTAGTTGCTCCTCGAGATGGTCGTGGGTCTGTCTACACCGTTGGCGATGAATGAGATGCTGCACTAGATGCCATTGAAATTCCTGTAGCTACTTCCCTTGGAATGACTCTATTACCATAAGGTGGTGGCCTTGAGCTCCCTCCCCTAGTAAATGTCCTCAGGGTCTTTCCTCTGAATCCATGGCGATGTGGAAATGTCGATCTTGTACCCCCTGTTAAGTTCATGTGTTCTTCTACATAACGCGCATTTTCTACCACCTCCACCACTGAAGACGGTTTCCACATCCTTACCATAGCTCTGATCTTTGGGTTCAATCCATAAACGAAGCGCTCTGCTTGTCGTTGATCATTGTCCATATATGAAACACACTTGACCAGTTCCATAAATCTGATATCATATTCTTCTACAGTTCTGTTTCCTTGGACTAGGGCATGAAATGCCCCTACTTGTTGTTCCTCATAGTATGTTGGTAGATATTTCCTTTGGAACCTCTCCTTGAAAAGTTCCCAAGATACTGTGTCTAGGGTAAGGTGTAGCTATCTTTATAAGTTTCCCCACTAGTTCAAGGCGCTATCTCTTAACTGGAAAATTGCAATCTTTGCCTTTGAATTGGACACATAGTCCCTTAAGGCAAAACACCTTGTCATGCCTTCCAACCATGCTTCCACGTGTTCACTGGCGCGACCCCCGACAAACTCTGGAAGTTTTATTTTCTGCAACTCTCGTGTGATGTCTTCAGGTGGAAGTCCTCCCCCTGAATCCCTTGATGCTTCTGGATTACCCATTCCAGATGGTGGGGGTTACACTTCAGTCCCTGCTGGTTGGAACCCTTTTAAAGTCTCGTTAATAGCTTCTAATGAGCGTAGTATGAGAGCTAGTTCGGGCGATGGTGCTGGTGGTGTTGGTGGTGCTGGTGGTGTTGGTGGTGGTGATGGCATTGGTGGCGTAGGTGGTGCCCATGACAACGCTCCCCGGCCTCGACCTCTTCGAGTTCTGGCCATCTGGTATGACTTAACCTGCATCACCCAAAGCTATCAAGGTGAGTTCTAGGACGTTTCAAATTGGTGCTACTTAACTCAGAAACAGGGTTAGGCATAAGTTTTCTTTACTTGTCTGTAAACAGACATTACTCCATCAGGGGAATTGGCTAGGTTTGGGTTAGGATTAAGCGTCTAAGCTTGGTCAACATCAAGTTTTAAGGTAGGTTAACCTTATATTTAAATAAATACTTAATTAATTTAAGTAATTTTCAACCCAATTAACCTTTCATTAATTTATACTAACTTAACCTTATTTATATATAAAATTATTTATACCAAATTATTTAATTTATTTTATATTATTCTTAATAATTTATAATATATAAAAAAAATTAGTTTAAACGTGCACACAAAATTCGGGCACGCATGGGTTCCACGTGCTCGTCTGGCTTCCTCAAGCTCCCTCATATCTAACCTCATCATTCTCCACCTTTCAGCCTTTCAACTCTCTACGCGTCCTTCCTCTGTCCTGCTTTCTCATCCGCTAGGACTTGCCTCGCAGTAGTCTTTGTCCATCATAGCTCTGCCTTTGCTCTGCTCAGAGGTTTCCAGAATCTCCCTTGCCATGGCTCACATTCTCACCATTGTTCAGAGCACCTTGCTAGTGCTGGGTATTGTTGTATATGCTCCAGTTTGTTTTACAGTGACTGAGTACAGTGATATGGCCACTGACAAGATCCAGAACCTAGAGTCCAGTCTCTCTGAAATATTGGGAATCATCCCCCTATCTGTACACATTTCAGAGCTCACCCTCAACTATGGTAAGAGGTACAATTCAGTCCGCCAGTTGTGCATAGTTTCAGTACCTTCATGAAGAATGTTGGTTATTCGAATTAAGAAATTGCACAAACTTTCCTTATGCTTTGGTAATGAATGGTGATTTCTCTTTTGAACAAAATTTTTTTCTTGTAATTCTAGCTCTGTACGGATTTTAGTGCTCTGCCTTCAATTTATTTCATTTATCTTTATAAATTTGTTCATCTATGCATATGCATGTAGTTATATGTGTAAATATATATAGTTTTATAGGTATACAGGATCATTCAATTTCATCGACTGAGCCTAAGCGTCTCTTTGGAATTTCCTCCAGAATTCACTGTCGAATGCCCCAATCCACAGGCCCTATCTCCCCTCGTCACGGTCTCTGCACCTATCGTGGATTATCCCCGACTCTGTATCGGAGCTCGGGGTTTCAGACTTTTCGCAGTCACGATCCCCTTACCTCTCCAATTCCCGATTCACGATGGGCTCAGTCTCTAAGAGTTAGCCCCTTACTGACTATACCTTGGTCTATATGACCATGTTCACAGGACCGTGGCCACTTATTTTCCTATCAGGATTTTCTTCTTAACTTTCCCGAGGCGTTCTTTTCTTCGTTAGCCCCTTCACTATGCACTTGGTCCATATGACCTGCCTCCGTGACCGTGGCCTTGTATCGCCCTATCGGGATTTGGGGTTTTGGCGTTTGCGATGTCAACGAACGCACGTCCTTAGGATTCCCGATTCCCCAATCTTCGATGCCACCTGTCGTTGACTCCCAACAAGGTTGGACCTTCCGACACCTGTCCTCACTTAAATTCTATGGTTGTGGGACCCGTCGTGTTTTGGGATTTCATGACTTCTCCGGTCGTGATTCCTTCATGTGCGGGAAACCCAAAATGTCGATATCCCGACTCCTTCAGATCCTCGAACACGCATCCCTTGGATCAACGGCTACGATGGTGTCGAGAATTCGCATATCGCGGTTTCGTAATGCAAGGGTTTCGTGTCCTTGAAACCCCCGATACGCCGATTCCCGATATGCCGATGGGGCCTACCATCGATGGTTCTTGATGGTTGCCACCTGTCCCTCAGATGGACGACTTTGATTGTATCGGGAAATCGTGAATCGCGATTCCATTGTGTAAGAGTTTCACAACCCTGGAAACTCCGATATGCCGAACTTCGAATTTCTAGGATCTCTCGCCATGCATCCTCGCTGATGGACGGTGTTGATCCAATCGGGAAATCGTAGATCACGATTTCCTGTTGCGAGCGTTCCATGTCCTCAGAAACCCCGATATCCTGAACTCCGGTTGGCTGACAGCTGGCCTCCACTAGGCCTCTGTCGTCCTTCTCTACCGTGACGACAGTTAGCCCCCACTTATTGGGGTTTTGCAGATCGTGAATTCAAAGTGCCTAAACATTATGTCCCCGAAATTCTCAATTTTCTGATGGGGCCAAATGCCGATGGTTTCTTGATGGTTGCCACCTTTCCATACAGATGGACAGTCCTGATTGACTCTCGGGGTTTCGGGACTTACGATGTCCTAAATTCCTTGTCCTCAGAAACTCCGATTTCCCGATCTGCGACTTTCATCTGATCCCTGACACCTGTCCCGTGTGAACGGACGGCTGAGATCTCGTCGGGAAATCGCGGATCGCGATTTCCTGTTGCACAATTTCTTTACCCACGAAAACTCTGATGCCTTGACTCGCTAGGATCTCATGCCATGTGTCCTCTCCGATGGATGGTCCAGATCCAATCGGGAAATCACGTATCGCGATTTCACATGTACAAGTCTCTTGTCTCTGGGAACTCTGATTCCCTATGCCCAACTCTTCGGAATCTCTAGCCACGTGTCCTTACTATTTGGATGGCTCTGATCCTATCGGAAAATCGTGAATCGCGATTTCCTTATGCAACGGTCCTACACTCCTAAAATATCCGATGGTAAAATCCCGACGCCTCCCAAAACGCTGACACGTGTCCTGCCAAGATCAACGGCTAAGATCCGTTCTCGGGATTTCGAGAACCACAAGGTCTCGATTTTCTAACTTCACAAAACCCCGATGACTCAGATTTCTCGATGACTCCTCCTATGCATGTTAGGGCTTAAACCCCGTGCAACTTGTCAAGATCTAACGGCTAACGAGATTTCATTCGAGATCCGACGGCGCAGATCCATTCTCCCATGTAATAGACAGCTCTTCTTTGAGATAATGATTAATTTTCATGAAACATTACGTAATGTAAAAATTTCTCTTTTTGGCACGGTTGAAATTTTATATAGGTCTATGGTTCTTGAAATTTTTACATTATTTAAAATTCACCGAGGCCAATACGGGCAACTAGTTTCACTATTCCTGCATAATATAAGTCTGTTAACTTTCCTTTTTCAGCCTGCGCATCGGCAGTTCCCATTTAGGTAAGTTCGAGGTAAGGTATTCCTTTTTAAGGTCTCGCAAATGTCTTTTGCATTTTATTTAGTATAATTTGTGTAGTTATTGGATCTTACCAGTTTCAAGCCTTCGACATAAGCTTCCCACAATATTTTCATTGGTTTGCATTTATGCTACCCAAAACTTCATTAACAACATTTCTCACGGAAAAATTAAGCTATGAATTCTCTTTTTCATGCTTAACAGCTTGGATACCACACTGTATCGGTCCTATTTAGTCAAACTAATCATGTGTTTCTTATAGGTTAAGCATGGCTGGAGTTAACACTCTCGGTTTCGGCCCTTAGGCCCCAGATTTCGAACTAAGAGGCTCTGATACCATATTTAATGCCCATATAATTCTAAACATCATTAAGTTTCATAAACATTTTATTAAGTAAACTGAAAGAACAACTTCCTAGCATAATATTGATTTTCATGACAGCAACTTCAGCAACTTATAATTCTCAATAAATACTGAAATCATGACAGAAAGAAATAAATACATAACTTAACCAAGTACCTAGTTCTGATGCTAATTCTTGTTGCCTCTGTGCCTTACTGCTGCCTTTCTGCTACCTGCACCTCAGATCAATCCTGCCACAAAAAGGAAAATAACTGCCCAAAACTACTGTCCTCCCTACCAACTAGGAAAACTACCTAGCTCCAGGATATCTACGGATATCCTGGCCCTCTGTGCCCAAAACCTCCAGCAACTCAGTGCCTCCCCTGAATAAAATCCACAGTGCCAAAACGTTGTGCTCACAGCAAGTCCAAAAGTCCTCAGAAAAATCTTTGTTCTGTCCAATACAGTCAGTCCACAACATCCATTCCCCCTCCCCCGGTCGAATGGTGCGTCCATCCCCCTCTTTCCGTCCCTTATTCCTCCCTTCCGACTCACGCATTTACTTCACAACCACCCTCTGTCCTCCGTCCTTCGTCATGAGTTAATATTTTATCTTCTCGGGATCCATGGCTATCCCTCTCTGCATACGCCACCATTTTTATATCATTTTTCATTGATCTTTTCATTTTATTTCACAGGTCATTAAATGTGATCAATAGTTAATTTATTAGTGGGTTAACGGCAATTATCCCTCAATTAAATCTTACTTGATAATCTTTATCCATTTATCAATTTAGGGTCGTTACATTTCTATTGACTATTTTTTGAAATTGTTTTATTTGCATTTGATATGTCAATTTAGCGATTGTTTGACAATGTGTTCCTTAAAAAAGAAGGGATTGATAATGAGTTATGTTTTTAGAAGTGAATGTACTCATTATTAAAATTTTGTATATGAAAAATGAAATATGTTGCAACAATATAAACAGACTCTATTAAAGTATAACTATAGTTTTGAATTTAACGGACGAATATCATAATTACTACATTTTTAAAGTTTAACCAATCTGAAAAAGTTCCATATTTTAAACATATTTAATGAGACTCCATATATGTGCCTTAATTTTGATTTAAAAGTAAAATCTAAAAATATCCTTTTGAAGAGAACACTAAAACATTATGTAGTGTAAATTTTCCATAATTTTCGAGAGTGTTTTATTGAAGATATTGATTTTTCATTTTACTGAATCATTATGTCATTTAAAAATAATATATCGACAATTTTTATAAAATTAATTAAAATTACTAAAAAACAATTAACTTGCATACAAATTGTATCAAATGAAAGTCCATTCAATTCTAAAAATGTTATTATTAGTTCCAAAAGTTTTTCAAAGAATCCGATCCTTCCAAAGTTGGACAAAGCTAAAGAAAAGAGTCGGTTTTATGAAAAGTATCATAGGTGCAAGTTTTCGAACGAACAATTAGTCTTTTTTGGATGAAAGTTAGTTTTAAAGGAATAACTAACTTTCGACCGAAAAGTGGGTAATCAACCATCCATTGACCGGAAAAAAATTGGAGCAAAGATTCAACGTAGAAAGATATAATTCTTTCAGTCGAAATTATTTTAACACATTTGTATAAGAATCTCACTCTACATTTTCTCTATTTTATCTTTTGGGGGGCAAAATTTTCGTCATTTTTTAGTTAATGTGGCAACATTTTCTGAATTAAAGATTTTTTTCAACAAATTTTTTTGAAAGTGGAAGTTTTCATAAACAATTTTTTCCTATATCAAAGAGATTTGTTTTGAAGGTAAGTTTTCTTGAACAATTCATTTCAAAGTCGATATTTTTTTTAACTAATTTTTGTCTAAATAACTAATGGTTGTTAAATAACTACATGTAACTATGAAGCCTATTGTGTACAATTGCCCAAATTTTCTGAACATTGAAATAAGGGTCGGATACAACACTATGGAATCCCCATTCATGATACAAGGAGACATAATCATATCATTAAAATGTCAACCCTCAAGAGACTATCTCACCATAATAACACAAATGTGCTCTTCCCCGGAGGCCCAAAATTCATTTAGATGCAGGTATAACTTGCAATAGTAAAAATGAAACAAAATTAACAAGAATTGATTAATAGATTTAATTGCAATCAACTGTAGTTGTTTTGAATTAAGCATAACCACACGCAACATGCATAATCCATGTAAATTTATAATAGAAAATAAATTTCAATTGCAAATTTGTTAATAAAGATAGAAAACTTATCTTTATCCAAAGATGGTCCAAAAAACTCTTTATGTATGAGAAATTTTCTCCTATAATCCAGTGATCAAATAGCCATGGCACTTTCTTCCACTACCCTACACAACACAAGGAATGTCTTACCCTTGTTTTCTTAATAGCCCCTCTAGATATTCATCCCTTCTAATGCCCTTCAATGTAGGAAAAAAATTCAATTTGTTGAATTCCTTTTGGGAATAATTTGGAAGAATATAACTTCACTCGCAAGAAACCAATGCCTATGGATAGACTATCGGTGAATATAACTCTCTACCTCTTCCCCGAGATCTTCAAATTCCCCTTTCGGGATGTTAATTTTTAGTCATCCTCAAATTTCTATTTAATAACAAGAGATAGAGAACACAACATGGAAGTTGGATAGCTTTGAATATGAGAAAAGTGAAAATGAATTAACATTAAGTGAATTGAAAGTATAACACTGAATTGGGTTGAATGAAGTACCTGGCTCTATTAAAAATTACTCCACTAATTAATTCCATATGATATAATTAAATTATTTAAATAATTTTTAAATATAATTACTTCCCTAATTAATTCCATATGATATAGTTAAGTTATTTAAATAATAATAATAATCTATTTTTAAGATCATGCTCAAACCAAATACCAAATTGATGTATGAGACCCAAAATTATTTAAATTATCTAAAATTATTTAAATATGATTTTAGATAATTTACCTAAAACATAAAACATGGTCGTGTAGACTCAAAATCAATACAAAACTTATAAAAATGTTATGAGTTAAAAAATTAATATATTTCCATAATGAGAATAAATACCATATAATGTGGTTTATTAATGGACAAATCGAAGTTCCTTTCTAGTCGGTTGGAAATTAGGTTACCACTAGTCATGCCCAACGTATGCACATTATATATTTAACTCCACTTTCATATTTTCCACTTTCGTATTTAACTCCACATTATATATTTAACTCCACTTCATATTTAACTCCACTTTCGTTCACTTTCATGTTTGGTAAAAATTTGGGTGAACTTGATTGGGGAAATACGTGTGTTTGAAGTGCTCTAATGGAGGTTATTCCAGACGATCTCATTCGAAAGTGCTTGCTAAGAGTTCCTTACGTATTATAGGATGACTTTAAATATGTGTGCAGAAGCTCGGAGGCTATCGTGTGTTATCGTAAGTTCTATGCGGACAGAAAGATATCTGGAACGAGCGGGCAACTATTGTGCTTGATTCAAACAAATCTAAGGGCTCATCTTGCTTTCGTAATAACAGTTCATGACCATGTGAAGGGCACTTGGGAAAGGCTACCTCCCATTGATGATCCCCTCTTTGCTGGAATAACAACATGGTCTAAGTGCATTGTTGTGAATCAAAAGTTGGTTCTTATAGGTGGATTCTATTCGTTCAACATGACTTTGGCGAAGTGTGTATACATTTATGACTTTGAGTCTGCGAAATGGAGCCACAAAGCTGACATGCCTACAACTCGATCCTTTTTTGCCTGGACTAAAGAAAAAAAGAGTAGTTCAATTTGCCAGAAGCTACCTAATTAGGTTAGGTTTTTCTTAGGTATTGGCATACCATTTTTTTGTGTGGATAGTTTATTAGAATATGCTAGATGCTTCTAGTTTTGAGTAGTTAACATGTTTCCTTATGTCTAAGAAAGAAAATCTCTTAGCCAAGTGGAAATTTAAAGTCTTACTCTAGGACCAAAAACAATTTTAGCCAATCACTAGTATCTACTAGATACTCAATATATCATCTAATCATGGCTAAGGCTACCATAAAAAATATTAACAACAAAAAAATATTTAAATGTGGGCAATAAGAAAATTATTTCAAGATGCATCTTAAGTATTGTATATGAACTATATACACAGAGAGAGAGATAGAGTAATTGAAAGTAAAAAAAATATTCCTTCAATTGACATGTGGCATTTAAAAAAATATTAATAAGAAAAAATTAATTTTGATGTGCCCATAAATAAAATATTTCTATGTCCACCTATTTTAATATAATAATAATAATAATAATAATAATCTATTTTTAAGGTCAACTGGTAAAGTCTACCAAGGTATACATACCCTACCCCCCCTCTGGATTTGAACTTGTGACCTCTTAAGAGGAAACACATGTTCTTAACCATTAGGCCCACTCAGGTTGTATATATTTAGAGAAATTTGACATTTAAAAAATGTTTTAACATCCACCTTCAATAATAATTTGAAAAAAATAATTTCAATGTGGCCATAAATAACATATTTCTATGTCCACCTATTTTAATATTATATATAGAGAAAGTTGACATTTAAAAAATATTTCAACTTTATATAGAAAGAGTAATTGAAAGTAAAAAAATTCTTATTTTGCATATAGGTTCTTTATACTTCTCCATGTGAGAGATATTCCCTAAATGCATGCTTAATATAAAGTTAATATGATGGGTTGAGTATGAGGGGTATGTGCAATTCATTTTGTGCTCAGCATGGAGTTGACATGTACATATTCTTTTTCCATATGAGGGAGATGTGTAATTCCTTCAATGTTCCCCCCTCACACACATATAACAATTGAAAGTAAAAAAAGTTTTATGGTTAAAACATTTGAATGGTGGGTTGTCTATGAGGGAGATGTGCAATTCCTTTCATGATCAACATGGAGTTGACATGTGGCATGGCATGGCACACACACACACACACACACACGCACGCACACACACACACATATAAAGAATGGGTAGATCCATCTTAGCTCTTGATATGTCATGGGAGGAGAGGCATCAAATCCTTAGAGATGCAAACATTTATTAAGTTGTATTTGTTTGTTAATATTATGTTTTTCTTTACTCACTTTATTGAGTATTGTTGTTGTACATATCTCTAATGTATTTTTCACAATAATAGAATTACAATTTTATTTGGTTAATTGTATTTGTTTGTTAATGGTTATATGTTTAGTTTACTAATTATTGTACCCTTAGCAAAAAACCTATTACTTTTTATTATTTTCAAACTTTTATAAAATAACGGTAAATTAGTATTAAATATGTTCATTAAAAACTAGCATGGAGGATAATAGTTATTCTTGCTAGTTTAGATTTATGTGGTGAGAGTTTTGTTTTTGAGAAAGACATAAAATGTTGAGGAAAAATACAAGAGAGGAACCCTAATAAATACTAAAATGGAGTGGAGGAAACCTAAATGTGTGCTTTGTGAAACCCTGAGATTTACTAAAATATTTAATAATAAATTCTATCTTGCATTGATAAAAACAAAGTGAAGCAATTAATAAAAAAAATTGTTAATTAATATATTAAGTGGTAAGTTATGAGGAGAGGTAAATTTTGTTAATTAATATATTAAGTGGTAAGTGATGAGGAGAAGTAAGAGGAATGTAAGGTAAACATTTTAATTTAATTTGATAATCCAATTATTATTATTATTATTATTAATGTTTTATGTTAGTTTAGGTTTAAATTATGATTAATTTTACTAGTGGTAATATTAATATTATTAATAATGGTTTTTGCTAGTTTAGGATTAAATTAGAATTAATTTTAATAGTGGTAACAAATATTATAGGAGATTAAGGTAAGAAATCATAAAAAAAATTAATGATGTTTATTGGTATTAATTAAGTTTGTTTAGTTATTAAATTAGATTAATTTTAATTTAATAGTCTAGGGAAGAAATTAGGTTGGAACATAGTATTGAACCTTAAAAATTGGTGCAAGTTCTTAAGTCCTAGGGATCAAGCTTTTATTATCTTATTTCCCGAATGAGTGGGATCCAACTATCACTAATCTTGAGACTGTTGTCTCTATTTAGGTTATTTGGGATTCTTAATGATTTCGATTGCTTCCCTAATTTGTCATTTAAGGAAGTGTCTTATTTTGCTAAGATTTTGGTGTCTTCTAAGTGTACATGATGCTTTGTTGTGAGAGAGTATTCGGTTAATGCTGAGGTGTGAGTTTGTTAACTCTTAATGTTAGCACCATGCTCCTTTAATCCTGGTGTGAAAAGAGTGGTATGTTTCTCCAATATAGCATTTTCCACACGAACATTCTATTATGTATACTCCATTGCAATTAAGTTGGTCAAGTTTTTCTTTTACTGATCTCATTTTCTATTTGATGGTATCAAGCAGTCTAAATGATGTCTTAATCTCTTTTTTGTTTAGGAATTTTGCCATTTTATTAGTAGCTCCTTGGATGTAAGAGAGGTAAGAAGTCGGGCTCGGGGTTTGGTTGTTTCGTTGTTGAGGCCTATTATTTTCTCTTTCTAGGGATTTATTTATTGCATTCTTAATCTCTTTTTCTTTGTAACCTATGCTCTTGAAGACTTTGTGAAGGTGTTTTTTCTCTTGTTCTAGGTGTTCTTTATCTGAAATTCTTATGCCTCTTGTGGATAAGGTGTTAAGAACTCCTAAATTTTGGGTGGGATGATGATGGGAACTAACATGCAGGTAGTTTTCAGTGTGGGTCTTTTTTCTATAGACTGAATGACCAAGTTTCCCGTCTTCTTTCATGTTGATTAGTATGTCTAGGAATGGGATGTTGCCATTATCTTCAAGTTCCATTGTGAAATTAATGTCTTCGGACAAATTTTTAATATGCTAGAAGAATTTATATAGCACTTCTTTCCCATGGGGCCAAATTATATTATTATCATCAATGTATCGCTTCCATCTTAGTGGTTTCAGGGGATAGGAATCTATGGATTTTTTCTAAAAGTTTTCCATGTAAATATTGGAAATGATGGGGGAAAGTGGAGAGCTCACTGCTAGGCCACTAGTTTGTTCATAAAATTCAACCACTCAATATGAATCCAACTCACTAAAAATATTGTAGTTTTATATAAGAGATTATAAATTAAATATTAGATTAATACAGTTTTATTTTTAAACTAGATTTTTTTCCAAAAATTCTCTATTATGTTCATAGATTATCTATATAATAAAATTAATAAATGACCAATATGAATGAAATGATATTTAAAAACATTATTAAAATTTTTAAAAGAAATATAATCAATAAAATTTACAAGGAGAAAATTTTACTCATAATAATAGAACTACAATGGGAGTTTATAGAAACGCGGAAATAAGAGAATTATGATTAATCACTTGGGTTGTGGTTCAAGTAAATTGGTGGAATTTTACTTATGGTTTAGGTTTGATTTTCAACAATAAAGTGTGTGTAATCCCTGATAATCCTTAGAACAATTTACAAGTTCGAAGATTTTTGTAATTGTTTAAGCCCAAAAATGTGGTGGTGTAGACAAAAAGATATATTAAAATACATTTTGAGGCATTTACATATTATTTACAAATTATAAAGATTAGTTTCAATTAGAGAAGTGAGATGCTCTTTCAACCATTGCCTAAATACTAATCAAATAAAAAAAAATTGCATTTAATATTTATAATGTTTTTTAATTTATATTTTTAATATTTTTTAATTTTCATGTTATTTAAAAAAATGGTATTTTTCATATCATAATTAAAAATAATAATAATTTGATTTGATTTTTTTATCAAAAGGTTTGTATTTTAGTTTTTTTTTTTTTTTTATCTCTCTTAACATATAATATATCATTGATTAAAATTAATTATAATTTGAGGTTTTTTTTGTTTCTCTTAACATATAATATTCTCCCCACCTAAATTCATTTTTTACAAATAACAAATTAAATATTAAAATTATATTATTATAACAACTTTGAATAGTATGTCTTTATTACCTATATATTAATGATGCTATTGATTCTATGATTAAAATTGATATTGTGACTCTATTCAAAAGCTTTGAATTCATGTTATCTCTGTATTCACAACCTTTATTCTGAAATATGAGACCCACCCAAGTAAAAGTGCATTGTAAAAAATATTAAATGCAATGTTATAAGTAAAAGCCTCAATAAACTTTAAGTATTAAGTAGCACGGTAATCCACCCAAGTAAAAGTGAATTGTAAATAGTTGTTAATGTAGTTTTATGGCAGTTTGTACAAAAATATATATAATTTTTTTTAAGTCATGGGAAATCACCTAAGAGTGATAGTAACTTGTGATTTAGCAATGGTCGAAGCATCCTAAAGCTTACTTCGGTGGAACTCTATCCCAAGGGTTGTCTATACTTCTAGATTTATCACAATGGGCCAACATGTACATACACTACCCTCTTTGAATTTGAACATGTGGCCTCCTAAGAGGAAACACATGTTCTTAACCATTAGGCCCACTCAAGCTATACAAAATATATATCACTCTTATTCATTGAAAAAAAATCATTGATAATTCATTTAGGTTGCATTACTTAGCAGTATGTGTAAATTTAGAATTGTTATGTCCTTATAGGGACATATTGTTTTAATATTGGTGTATTAAATTATCTATACTAGGCATTAATAAATGGATTTTTCAAACTCAACTTTGGATTTTTGGTAAAATATTTGGTGACATCCTGCCTTGTTTTTCTCAGCGTTGGACATGACAACATGTTTGCATATAGATGATACCTACATTAACTGCAATTACTTTACAAGTTGTGGTGCATTCAATCACAGAGATATGGGAGTTATGTCACATTTAATAGAGGAGTCGTGGAATTGTTTATACCCTCATTCACACCTTGGTAAAATTATGAATGTGGGTGTCTATTTTCCTTCTTTTTTGAGAAAATAAAATATTTTCATATTACAATTTCATAAGTTTTTGAAATTCTGGTAAGCAAAAGTATTTTTTTTAAGAAACTCACTTTACAGTAAAAACAAAACTTGTCATGAATTTTGTAAGATTTCTATTGACTATTTTTTGAAATTTTTTTATTGACATTTGATATATCAATTTAGCGATTGTTTGACAATCTGTTCCTTAAAAATGAAGGGACTCATAATGAGTTATGTTTTTAGAAGTGAATGTACTCATTATTAAACTTTGTTTTATGAAGAATGAAATATGTTCCAACAATATAAACAGACTCTATTAAAGTATGGTTATAGTTTTAAATTTAACAGACGAATATTATAATTACTACATTTTTTTTAAGTTTAACCAATCTTAAAAAGTTACATAATTCAAGCACATTTAGTGAGACTCCATGTATGTGCCTTAATTTTGATTTAAAAGTAAAATCTAAAAATATCCTTTTGAAGAGAAAACTGAAACATTCCGTAGTGTAAATTTTCCATAATTTTCGACAGTGTATTATTGGAGATATTGATTTTTCATTTTACTGAATCATTGTGTCATTTAAAAATAATATACAAACATTTTTTATAAAATTAGTTAAAATTACTAAAAAACAATTAAAATGAATACAAATTGTATCAAACAAAAGTCTATTCAATTCTAAAAATGTTATTATTAGTTCGAAAACCAGACTCACAGTTTTTCAAAGAGTCTTCTCCTTTCAAAGTTGGACAAAACTAAAGAGAAGAGCCAGTTTTATGAAAAGTATCATAGGTGCAGGTTTTCAATCGAGCTATTAGTATTTTTTGGATGAAAGTTAATTTTAAAGGAATAACTAACTTTTGGTCGAAAAGTGGGTAATCAAACATCCATCGACCAGAAAAAAAATTGCAGGACACAACAATTCAATGCAGAAAGATATAAGTCTTTCAGTCAAAATTCTTTTAACACATTTGTATAAGAATCTCACTCTACATTTTCACTATTTTATCTTTTTGGGGGCAACATTTTCTCTATTTTTCACTTGTTTTGGCAACATTTTCTAAATTAAAGATTTTTTTCAACAAATTTTTTGAAAGTGGAGGTTTTCATAAACAAATTTTTTCTATATCAATGAATTTTTTTTTGAATGTAAGTTTTCTTGAACAATTCATTTCAAAGTCGACAATTTGTTTGACTAATTTTGTCATAAGGAAGGTTTTCTCAAGAAAAAAATTTCAAGATCAAAAATATTTTTTAATTGTGTTTAAAATCAACTTTTTGTCCAAAATTTCATTTAAATCAACTTCATTTATTGATAAAAAAATTTCAATTTTTTAAAGATATGATTATAAAATTAATTTTTTATTTATTTAAAAAACAAATTGAGCTATAACGTTTGATGTTTGAAATTATATGACTTGTTATAAAATGTTTATTTTTTAAAAGCCTTTACAGATCGAACAACCATGGGAAACAAAAGGGAGCACAAGAGAAAATATGATCACACTCGGGATGATACTCGTCATAATAAACTGTCGAACTATAGAAGAAAGAAACAAGAACGTGCAAACATTGAAGGAACAAGTGATGATAATGTAATTAGATATTTGCATCTTGATGTTCAACAAGAAGAAATGGAACCAGGTACATGCATACATATTATAGATAATGTTTATAATTTAAAAACATATTGTCTAATATAATTGATAGTAGTTTGGAAAATATTTTGCAAAAAAAAACAATAGATTTTCCTCATAACATTGATGAAGTCGTTGAAGCCGAAATTAAAACAGAATTCCAACCACCTACAAGTGTGTGTGTGTGTGTATGTGTGTGTGGGTGTATGAGATGAACACTTGTAGATTTAAATTAATTTATGATTGTTCATTTAGTTTTTAATGTCTAATTTAAATTTGTATGTTTTTTTTTTATACAGTTCATTTATTTGAAATTTCCATGTTTACAACTTAGAAAATTGAATCTATGTTAATTTCAAGTGTTTTTAAATTTAATAGATTTAATTTTTGTTTTTAAATTATATTAAAATTTATGGAGATAATGAAATGTTAGTTAATGTTGATATTGACGAATTTGGAGACAAAAAACCTAACCATGTTATATGATATCATGTTGAAAAGATTTATGATATTTTTTTCAAAAATGAATCGGTAACCACATAAACTCAAATTTTGAGAGGTCTAATAAGGTCAAAAAAGTTAAAAAAAAAATTACATCATTATTAGGTACTCAAAAATCAACAAAAGATAAAAAGGTGAAACATAGTGTCTTTGAAAATATAACAGATGCATTAAAATATCTTGGATGGTCTAAAAAAAATATGTAAGTGTTAAATGTAGAGTAATACAAACAATGGTTGTTTCATCTAGAAACATAAAGACCGTTTGAAACAGCAAATGCAAAAAGCAATGGGAACCTCAAGAAAAACAAAGTACAAACATAGAAAATTGTGATTTCAAATAAATAAAAATGATGAACTTTCGTGTTGGACACTTATTTGTAGACAACCTTACAAAGATAGACTTGCAGAATATGTTAAAACTATGGCCCATGAATATTGGTTCGAAAATTTTCGTGTTTCACAAAATGTAAGGGATGTGTTGCGACGAAGAATAACATGAAACCTATATTAATACCATGTAAAACATATACTGGAAATGACACAAACATAATTGTTCAATAAGTTCAAACAAAATCATAGTCAAGTTAAAATGTTCATCAATACATTTGTGCAACAAAAACCATGTTATGTTAAACCCATCATTGTACATGACACTCATTGTTGTCATTATCATGTGGAATTTGATTCATATTATGACATTTTTCTTGATTTTGGTAAAACATTGTGGGCATGTTCACCTCCTCCTTCCACAATTCATGTCTTTATATCCCAAATTCTATGTGAAAGAGAAATTCATGAATTATTTTACCGAAACAAATGTGTTGGTGGAAAGAAATGTGATCATTATGGAAATCTAGATTTATTTCACACCAATTATCATATTGATATGAATGATCAATCCTTGGAAAATATAACAGTAAAATGGAAGATATATAAATATATCAATGTTACTACTAAAAATTCTTCAAATGTTATTTCCAAAAGATTGATTTGCAAGAGGATAAGATACATGTGATATATTTTTCGAAGAAGTTTGAAAACAAAATTAATAAATACACCAAGCATTCACATAGAGCTCGATGGAAATACCTACAATTCAAACAATTCCATGAATTTTTTCCACCTAGGACGATATTTTAACAGTAGTTGATTTTGCAGAGAATTACAGATTCGCTACACAAAGAGAAATACAAAGTTAATATTATAATTTCAATCAAATCTCTATACTTGTCAACTTTATATACAAACATTCTCAACAAAGTGTTGATAACATAGAAATCACCAATGACAATCAGCATGTCATTAAAGAATATCAATTTTATATAAGTGATGATCATACACACGATACTCATTTTGTACAACATTGTTTTGATAAAATTTATGATTCCTTGAAATCCCATGGGATCGAATATGATAAACATTGGATATGGTTATATGGATGTGTAGGTCAAAACAAATCTTCATGACAATTCTATTGGTTGTGTCGTCTTTATAAGAAATCTGTTAGATTACTAAGAGGCGGGGTGAATCAGTAATAGAGCAATTTAATCCTTTTTAATCATATAATCCGAGTGTTATATCAATGTATCATTATCATCCAATAACTACAGAGTAAATAAGAAATGAACAAATGAACAAATGAACAATCATACATATACATAGTACACCAGTGTTTTACGTGGAAACCCAAAGCGGGAGAAAACCACAGAACGCTTTTTCTTATATGTATTGAAGAATTACATTCATTGGAAGCACCAACTTCCTTTCTCTTCCCAGTGCAACTAGAAGGAGGATCCAAACCCCTAGTTTCTCAGGGTAAAACCTGAGGGAAGCAACAACTCCCCAATTCTCTAGCTATAACCATAAGGAGGCTACAACCCCTATGTTCTCCAGCTACAACCAGAAGATGGCTACAACCACTTGTCCTTTCCCTATCAAACCGCACTGAAGTAGAAGTAGAATGATGGAACCATTGTCACACTATCACTGTGAGATATATTGCTTTAAGACTATACCAATCAACCTGCACCAAATAACCTGTACCAATATCCTAAACCATGCATCAACATGTACCTCAACCTGTAATCAACATGTACCATAAACAAGTGCATCAGCCATGCACCAACCTGTACCAAACAACCTGTAATCAACATGTTCCATAAACAAGTGCATCAACCATGCACCAACCTATACCTCAACCTGTACCATGAACAAATGCATCAACCATGCAACAATCCTGTACAAATAACCTGTCACAACATGTGACAACAACTTGTCAAATCAACCTATCACAACAACCTGTCTGATCAATCTTATCAACCAAATCAGATCTACTTACTAGGATCAATCATCAAGACAACTCTCAAAGATGTGCATCAACCAAGCATAACACAACAACTCATAATCATCACCAACATCAATATGTGCTTCTAATAATATAAGTATGCTACATCATCCATAAACCATGTGTCAACAATACTACTAACAAGTTCCTACAACCATGTACTGAGTATGTACCAATCATATATCGACCACTCATTAACTTTGACTCATCAATATGTACCAACGTCATCAACTATACACCTCATGTATGTGCCAACTCATCAACTACTTGTCTCAACCATGTACCCAACATGTACCTTAACCAAAATCCCTCATCAATTTCATCATCCAAATATGATTTGTAACTTTTTAATAGACTTGGTGTATATGATCACATACCTACAAACCTTCCTTGAATTTAACAATAAGAGACTAGCATTTTCATCAAACCTTTCTTTAGTTTCAGATGACTAGTTTTGGATTGGTCAACAACCCTAACTTGAAATAATCATAATTGTCTACCTATAATGAATAAATATATGAAACTAATAAACAATGTTCTTCAGTGCGTTTTATGCAATTTCTCTAGGTGTCACTACTTGGAACCTCTCAGAAAAGGATTTATAGCAAAAATGGCATACCTTTCTGAATTATGGCTTATTTTAGAGAGTGACCTTGTAGATCGTTCCCCGCATGGAATATTTGTTGAAATGGTCTGAAAATGTTACACAACATAATAAAGACTGTACTCTAACCAACACATTGTTTCGTACTTAATTTGGACATTTTATGAATAAGTTATGACATTTTTACCCGAAACACCTGTTTTAAACTAGTTTGAGGACTATCCACAAACCCTATTTTCCACGTAGTGTAACTCCAAAAATACAATGAAACAAAAGATGAATTTATTACCACAAATACTTTGATATTTTTCCTCAATGGCATAGAAATTTAACAGTCTAAATCATTCTATAAAAAAAAAATATTGCGAAAATGGTGAGATGACCTATAAATAGCATACCTTAGAAAGAATCATCAAAAGAATTTATCCTTCCTTGAATTTCTCCCTTCTTTTCTTCACCTTCCCTCACAAATTCATCTCAGATATCCTTTGGCTAAATCGGAAACCTATAGGTATTCAATATGCTAAAGTTTGATCTAAAATGAGAGATCTTTGCCTCTTATTTATACTCTCCAAGTAGCTTCCTTAAAAACGTCTTCTAGGTCACTTTGCCCACTTTCCTTATTTTAGGGTTAACCCACTTCTAAT
The DNA here is from genome assembly GCA_009831015.1 of Picea engelmannii. Lineage (NCBI taxonomy): Eukaryota > Viridiplantae > Streptophyta > Pinopsida > Pinales > Pinaceae > Picea > Picea engelmannii. The sequence continues at coordinate 446,324 of ML780998.1, read as the reverse complement.
TTCTCCATTAAATTTATTATTTAAATAATTTATTTTTTATTCACTTTGAATCATAGTACACTCATCACTTCATTTTATTATTTACCTTCTAAAATATCTTAAACCACTTTAACTACTTTGACTTTCTAGGGCTTCTAGATGACATATGAGGGTCCTCCAACTGCGTAAGGCCATAACTCTCAAACCATGAGGATTTATGTGATGTTCAACATACCAACAGAAATGGAATGACATGTACTATCCATATAGAATAGTATTACCTGAAAATATATCAAAACGCATACCATTATCCATCAAACAAACTCGGGTCCATTACCCAAACTTGGGTTCTCCAACTTCTCATGGCCATAACTCTCTAACCATGAGAAGTTAGCTGATGTTACACATACCATCACAAATGGAATGACAAGAAATATAAATCTAGGAAAATTTCACTGACAAATTCACTAACCTTCATCTCATTATTCCATAAATAATCATGGGTTCTCTAACCATACTTCTAGGATATCTCAATCCGCAAAGCATCTTCCCGTGAGGGATTTCACCATAAGGGGACCACATTGGAGTTCATCCATTTGTACTTATTATCAACTATGAAAAGACAATAATTATTCATCTTTGCATCAAAAAAACTTGGATCCATGACCCAAACCTTGTGCTACCGAAATTCTCTATCGGACTTTATCCAAGGGTTGTCATCAATCACTAAGGGGTTGAAATCAATAACTAAGGGTTTACATAAATCTACAATATCATTCTCCAATAGTTGAAATCAATGACAACCAACAATCCATACAATCTATCCATCAACCTAATCCAACTGTCTGACAATATCCCCTTTTTTCATTGATGGAAACATCAACATCGATGGAAACACTTAGTCATGATAACATTCATGTTTATACTCTTTATCAATGTTTCTATCTATCCCCCTTTGAAATCAGTGGAAAAGGGTATCTCCCTTTGGGGATGCTCCCTCGGACTGAACTCTCCTTGGGCCTGATCTCCCTATCTATGTGACTTTGATTTTTCTTTATATTTATAATCCATTGATTACTCTCTTTCCCTTCATATGAATAATATATCCCCCTTTGACAAAGGGTATCACTCTGAAGTCATATCACTCAGTCTTCCCTTGTGACAATCGTTCCCCTTGGAAACATGCCTTTATTATCTCTCTGCAAGCATTTACCTTTGCATCTTATAAATCTCTCCCCTTTTATCCTATTTATGATGCTTCCTTGTGTACATCTAAGACATATAATATAAGCATTCAATAGCATTCATTTTGGAGTAGAAATTACTCCTAGTCTCTGGTAAAGATACTCAAGGGATTCTTGTGGAAGTGTTTTTGTAAATATGTATGCCACTTGTTCTTTTGTGCCCACATACTCAACTCTGATGTTCTTTTCTGCAACCTTCTCTCGTAGAAAGTGATACTTTATTGGAATGTGCTTCATCTTGGAGTGCATCACCGGGTTCTTTGAGATACTGATGGCACTTGTATTATCACAATAGATTGGAATGGGCTCATCATACTCAACCTGTATATCTGTCAGATTTTGTTTCATCCAAAGAACCTGTGTACAACAAGATGCTACAACAATATACTCTACCTCGGTTGTAGATTAAGATATTGATGATTTTTTTTTTCTTGGCCATGATACTAAACACTCAACCAAGTAGAATGATCTTCCACTAGTGCTTCATCGGTCATTAATACAACCTGCCCAATCTATATCTGTGTAGGTAATAAGAAATAGATCCTTATCTGTTAGATACCATAATCCAAACTCTTATGTTCCTTTGAGATATCTGAAAATTATCTTTACAGCTAATAGATGTGATTCCTTTGGTGTTGCTTGAAATCATGCCACCTGTCCAAATTCATGCATTACCTCTGGTTTGGATGTTGTCACATATAGTAGGTTTCTAATCATTGACCTGTATTTCCTATGATTTTTATACTTTGAATCATCACCTTGCTTAACTTTCAATTGGTTTGCATTGGAGTGATAACTGGTTTGCAAGCTTCCATTCCGAACCTCTTTATCATTTATTTGATATACTTGGTTTGAGAAATAAAAATTCCTTGGTTGCTTTGACATATCTGATATTCCAGAAAGAAGGATAGTTCTCCAAGTAATGACATTTCAAATTCATTATGCATATCACTTGCAAGTTTCTGGCTTAACCTGTCATCATCAGTACCAAAAATGATATCATCAACATAAATTTCAATTAATAAAATATTATCTTGAGTTTCCTTGATGTAGAGGTTGTTGTGTGCGCTTCCTTTCCATAGTTCATACAGAGTTTTTTCATTGTTGTTTTTTAGCATTACTCTGTTTTGAATGTGAATTGATGTATGCACTCCATGTGTCCAAAAAAATATCTGTCAATTTGGAATCCATTAGCATTGTTCGAGCCATTTCATGTGTAATTATCATCCATTATGATAATGTTCCTTTGTCTATGAACCACTCTCTGAACCAATCTATGAATCCATGCTCTCATCCACTATCATATATCTGTCCAAACCTGCTAAGTGTTCTTACGAATCCATCATTGTCCATACTCTCAAAGACTCTACTTGCACAACTGTACATAATGCTAACCCATTTATCACTATACTATCATGAAGTTTTGATTAATCTATCAACTTATACTAACTGATTTCTCTGAATCTGTCTTCTCAAACTTTGCAAGTTTCTCAAATGATGGTTCTTTGGTCTATCACAACTATCACATAGACTCTCCCTGTCTAATATTCATATTACTCGGGAGTCTCTAATTCGAATGGCTCAGAACAATTCCTTCTCTGATTTGTATTCATCAACTATCTTCATTGGTACATTCATCGTCATCTTCATTGGTACATTCATCATCATCTTCATTGGTAGATTCATTATCTCTATGAGATCTAACTTCTTTCTTTCTGTCTGTGGATTCATCTTTCACTACAATTCCTGAAAGTACAATCTCTTGAACATGTTACTTATTTACCTGTCCTTCCTTTCTTTCAGTTATTTTCCAAACCTTTCTCTATCTGACATCTTTCTTTTTCTCTGTAGAATTTTCTTCATCTCGTTTTATTGACAATATTGTGATCTTTGGTACCTGGTATTTGTTCACATATACTTCCTATTTTCTTATCCATACATTCTTATATCTAGTATCAGTATTCTCTTTCATGGAAGTATCGATCATGCTTCTACAATCACTTGATATGTGTACATAGTTATGACATTTGTAACACTCAATGTTATGTGCAACCACATAGGCACTTATTACTTGAAAATTTATTTTATAATCCCTGCAATATGCAACCTTATGTCCAAGGTTAGTACAATAAAAACAATGACCATAAAATAAATTTGCATACCTAGGAGTGAATGATCTTCTTTGTGGCATAGTCCTTCTAAATTTTTGTGTTGACTGATCATGATCATGATTGAAGCTTCTTTGTGGCTTGAACATGGATGGTCTTCTTGAAGATGTATCTTCAATAGTTTTCTTAGATTCTGGCTGACCATGATTCCTTCTTTTGAGTACTTTTGCATAACTCTTTATATTTTCTTCATTCCTCTTTCCAAGCAACCTAGAGTTCTTCTCTTCATTCTCTATAACTTATTTGGATGTTTTTGTCTCTTCAACATTCTTGTTGAGCTTAACAATTCCACTTCTCAATGTGACAACTTCTTCTTCAATCTTCTCAACCTATTCTTCTTTCTTCATTATCTGAGAGTTCATGACTTCTTATGTTCTCTTTGCTTCATCAAGTTGGATTTTCAATGTAATTATTTCTTCTTCCATTATTCTCTCTTCTTAAAAAAAATCTTCCTCAAGTTGGTTGAAGTCATTGGTTCTTTCCTTGAGATGATCCATTAGTATCGTTTCTCTCTTTTATGCTTCTTCCTTTTGTGTTTCTATGTTGGCTTCTAAACATTTCTTTTGATATTCTAGATTTTCTTCAATTCTTTTGGAATCTTCTAGTTGAGCTCTTAAATTCTTGATGACCTGTTGACCCTTTTCGGAACCTTGAACACTTTCCTTTTGGTTCATCAATTCTTTCTTGGATGACCTGTTTTCTTCTCTTTATTTATTTATATATTTAATTGCACTCATAAAAATTTCTCTATAATCAACTTCTGCTTCTTCATACTCTTGCTCTTTGGAATATTTATGACATGATGAGCATCTTTCTTCTTGTTTTGTATCTTCATCTTATTTGGCATTTTCTGAATCTGTGATGGGTGAAGAATATATGTCATGTAACTTATCCCAAAGTTCTTTTGATGATGAACATTTACCAACATTTTCTCTTACCGGATTAGGTAATCCTTCTGAGATGAAATCCATTGCTATTTTGTTATTCTTCCTCAAGTCCTTCTTGCCTGCAGTCTTTTCCCTTTTTGAAATATCATATCCTGTAACAATTGATAGCCAAATATAATGTCCATGTACCTATAAAAATACTTTTTTCCTTATGCTCCACATCTCATACTTAAAACCATTCTGACCATTAAACATTGGTACTCCATTCTCAGAATAATCCATGATCTCCTTCGAGTGGTTAAATTGTTTCCTAAAGGAACTGACTTTGATACCAATTGTTGGATTACTGAGAGGGAGGTGAATCAGTAACAGAACAATTTAATCCTTTTTAACCATATAATCCAAGTATTATATCAATGTATCATTACCATCCAATAACTGCAGAGTAAATAAGAAATGAACAAATGAACAATCATACATGTACACAGTACACTAGTGTTTTACATGGAAACCCAAAGCGGGAGAAAACCACAGGATGTTTTTTCTTATATGTCTTGAAGAATTACATTCATTGGAAACACCAACTTCCTTTGTTTTCCAGCTGCAACTGGAAGGGAGTCTCCAACTCCCCAATTCTCTAGATACAACCAGAAGAAGGCTACAACCCCCTATGTTCTCCAGCTACAACCAGAAGGTGGCTACAACCACATGTCCTTTCTCCATCGAATCGCCTTGAAGTAGAAGTAGAATTATGAGACCACTGGGACACTATCACTGTGAGATATACTGATGTAAACCTGTACCAATGAACCCGCACCAAATAACCATTACAAATAACATGAACCATGCATCAACCTGTACCTCAACCTATAATCAACCTATACCATAAACAAGTGCATCAACCATACACCAACCTGTACCATGAACAAATGCATCAACCATGCAACAAACCTATACAATAACGTGTCACAACAACCTGTCACAACAACTTGTCCAAACAACCTATCACAACAACCTGTCTCATCAATCTTATCAAACAAATCAGATCTAATCACCAAGATCAATCACCAATACAACTCTCAAAGATGTGCATCAACCAAGCATAACACAACAATTGATAATCATCACCAAGATCAATATGTGTTTCTAATAATACAAGTATTCTACATCATCCATAAACCACGTGTCAAAAATACTACTAACAAGTGCCTCCAACCATGTACCAAGTATGTACCAATCATGTATCAACTACTGATCAACTATGACTCATCAATATGTACCAACATCATCAACTATACACCTCATGTATGTGCCAACTCATCAACTACTTGTCTCAACCATGTACCCAGCATGTACCTTAACCAAAATCCCTCATCAATTTCATCATCCAAATATGATTTGTAACTATGTAATAGACTCGGTGTATATGATCACATACCTATAAACCTTCCTTAATTTTAACAACAAGAGACTAGCATTTTCATCAAACTTTTCTTTAGTCTCACATGACTAGTTTTGGATTGGTCAACAACCCTAACTTGAAATAATCATAACTATGTACCTATAATGAATAAACATATGAAACCAATAAAAAATGTTCTTCAGTGTGTTTTATGCAATTCGTCCATGTGTCACTACTCTGCACCTCTCATAAAAGGACTTATAGCAAAAATGGCATACCTTGTTGAATTCTAGCTTATTCTAGAGAGCAACCTTGTAGAGTGTGTCCCTCATAGAATATTTGTTGACTCAATATGATACTATTATTGATCTAGATTTATGTAGGAACACAATGAAATACAGAAATACACATAAACACAGAGATGCAGTGGAAATAAGACTTCATTTCATTACTAACAAATGACTAAAATATGCTTACAGACAGAATGGAAATAAACTAGCTAGGCGCTGGTAGCTTATCTCTAAGAAGAGATGTGGCCGCTACTCGCATCCGTGAGAAGATGATTACAATGAGGCTCCAAAGGCCCTTTTACAATAAACTGGAATGCCAAAAGTCCTAGACATCCAAAAACCTAACCCTAGGAGATGAAGCGCCAAAAGTCATGTGGGCCCCGTTTGGGTAAGTTGGTGCATCAACTTCCTGGGGTCGTAACTTTTGCATACGATCTTTGTTTTAGGTGTATGATAGCTCATTGGAAAGATCTATCTGAGGCCTACAATGATTGAGACAAAATAGCATCATTAGATATTATTTTGCGAGAGAAACATACCCAGAAAAACATCATTTAGGGCCTCAAAATGGCCCCGGAAGTTCAGGACCCGAAAAAACTGCTAAAAATAGTAAACTGTGTGAAAAATTTAAAACTAAAAGAAGAAATGGTGGGGGTCCAAGTGGAATAGGTGGGTGGCCACCAATATCCACCTAGATCATTCCTCCTCCCTTAAGAAGCAATGGTCCCCATTGCGTTGAGTTCCTCCATGAGATGAGGAAACTTCTGTTGAACTTGGTCCCTGGTGAGCCATTTGCCTTGGTGAAGGAGTTGGCCTGCTTTGACAACTTGATATAGTGGTATCCTTTGTTTTCAGGTGTGATTGATCTATGTATCCATGATCTAATTAGTTCTATCTTGTTCCATGCAGTCTAGATTTAACTTTGTTGGTGTGAGTTGTTCTGCCATGTCGGATGTGTCTAGTAGAGGTGGAAAGTAGGGCCGAAGGTGGTCCACATTGAACACTGGGTGCATACCAAGGAATGGTGGAATGCTGAGCTCAAAGGAATTCTCCCCTACAGCCTTGGTGAGGGTGTACAGCCCATATCGAAGTGGATGAAGCTTGTGGTGGGTTCCAGCGAGGTGCTCCTTTTGCAAATGCAACCACACATTGTCACCCACTTGGAAGTTGTGTGGCACCTGATGTTGATCATGTTGTTGCTTGTACTTAGCATTGTCTTTGTCCAAGATATGATGAACCTGTTGGCGGATGTGTTGAATGTTCTCAATGAAGTGGTTTTCCTTATCCACCTCAGACTAGACATGAGCTGAATCTTCCTGAGTAGTCACAAATGGCATGGCTATGTCAATGGGGCATGGTGGCTGGAATCCCAAGCCCACTTGAAAGGGGCTGTGGCTAGTTGAGCTATCGAGAGCCCGGTTGTAGTTGTGTTGTACATAGCGAAGGCTCTCATCCCATGTGCATGGATGCTTTGAATTATATATGCGCAGAATGTGTACGATCATCTGGTTGACGACCTCTATCTGGCCATCAGTTTGCAGATGGAAAGCTGTGGACTTGGTGAGCTTGGTGTCCAACATCAACCAGAGGCTAGACCAAAATGTACCGAGGAACCTACTATCCCGATCTGAGATGATATACTGTGGGATACCAAAGTGTACCCACACTCATTCAAAGAATATTTTAGCAGTGGATTTTGTTGTGATATTCTTCTTGCAGGCCATCATAATGGACATCTTCGAGAATCGGTCGACGACCACAAAAACACAGTCATTTCCATGCTTAGTAGAAGGAAGGCCCAACATGTAATCCATAGACATGGATTCCTAAGGTCGACTGGGGGTAGGAAGTGGAGTATAGAGGCCTTGCTTCTTGATGGTCGGTTTGTCAATGGCGCAAGCAGTGCAAGACTTGATGTACTTCCCAACATCTTGTCGAAGGTTCGGCCAATAGAAATACTTTTTTAGTACTGCCACGGTTTTCTCGACCCTGAAATGCCCAACAAATCGACTGTAGTGCGCCTCCGAAATCATCTTGGCACGCTCGCTTCAAGGAACACAAAGGTGTCCCAAGTGACAAATCAGGGCATCCTGGAGGTGAAAATTGGGAACTTGCTTACCCTCCAAGAGTGTATTGTATGTGTGGCCGAATTCTGGATCACTTGTGTAGAGAAGTGGCCAATCGGAAGTCTCGTGCCCACAAGAGTTGAGAATAGTGGTTAGTGCCACAATGGGTGGTCGACTGAGGCAGTCTGCAACATTATTGGTGCTTCCTTTTTTGTACTTAATGTTCAAATGAAACTGTTGTAGGTATGTGGACCACTTCTGATGGCGATCGTTCTGCAACTTCCCTTGTGTTTGTATGAACTGCAGGGGTCGGTGGTCTATGTGGATGATCGTTTCCTTTCCAAAAATGTAATGCTTCCATTGCCAACAAGACTGCACAATGGAATACATTTATTTTTCATAAGTGGGATACTTCTGGACTGTGTCGGAAAGTGTCTCACTATGATATGCCACTGGATTCCCATGTTGAGTAAGGACTGCCCCAATAGCATAGTCAGAGGCATCTGTCTCAATCTCAAATGGTTGTTTCAAGTCTGGTAATGTGAGTACTCGTGCAGAGAAGAGGTGATGTTTCAACTCCCCAAACACCTTCTGTTGAGATTCAAACCAAAATAATTTTGCTTTAGCTCCTCCCTTGGTGACTTGACTCAAGGGCCAAGTGATATGAGAGAATTCCAACACAAACCTGTGGTAGAAATTGGAAAGACCTAAAAAGCTACAGAACTCTGTTAGGGTGGCTGGGGCTGGCCAATCCTGAATGACTTGGATATTTGTTGGATCCACATGCACCCCCCACTCATCAATAATGTATCCTAGATACTGAACCTGGGTTATGCAAAAAGTGCATTTCTCCAAATTGGCACACAACTTGTGTTGCCGTAGTGTTTGGAGGACCTGTCGGATATGGTGGAGGTGCTCTTCCCAAGTCTGGCTGAAGATCAAAATGTCATCCAAGTACACCACTACAAATGAGTTGGTGAATGGCCGCAGGATGTCTTCCATTATCCTCATGAAGGTTGCAGGGTCATTCGTCAACCCAAAAGGCATGACCAACCATTCAAAAAGGACCTCCTTGGATTTGAATGCAGTCTTCCACACATCAGAGGGTTCGATTGGTACCTGGTGATACCCAGACTTCAAGTCGATCTTGCTGAAATATTTTTCCCCCTTGAGTTGGTCCAAAAGGTCATCAATCTGTGGGATCGGGTAC